>JBCNJP010000024.1:28836134-28903727 GCA_039602395.1 Deinandra increscens subsp. villosa
TTGGCATTCAGCCGGAAATCTTCCAAGCGCAATATTCCTTACAAACCTATACAAAAATTTAACTATACATAGAAAACTACTAAGTCCTAACATCAGACATGTAATCTTCATCTTCAGGGTCATAGTCGAAGCTGTTGCTGCTGCTGGTGTCATCATCAGAAGAAAAGCGACTCTCACCTGGCCTCAACCTCCTCCTAAACAGAGCATCCAGGGTGAAGGTGGAGTCCCTATTCCGGTCCAGGTAAAGGGAGAGTTCTGTCACGCCGTATATGCCCTGGAGATTAAGTTTCAACATCTTCATTTCCATATCATCAAAGTACTGATTAAAGTGATAGGTCCTAAATCGGATGGACAAAGATGGGATCCCTTTAAAATACCTCGAAATAGCCCACTGAAGTGTGCCTCAGAAACCTAACCATGTCGTCCAGTTCATTGACTACGAAGGTGCAAATGTCAACATAGTCGACAGATCCCATTCGTCCTTGCCACTCATCTTCTCCTGTCGCCGTCCGGAGGAACTTCCCATTGTTATGGATTTTCAATGTGAAAACTGTCCACTGGTAAAAACACAGAGGCAGAAGTGATCGGTAACAAAAAACCCTAAAAACCAATTTTTTTTAAACAAAAGAGACAAATGCAGTAGAGATGAAAAACACTTACAGGGAAGCCGGATCGTAGTAGGCTGCTGGTTCATTAGGGGCACTAATTCTCCATTGTCGAGCAGCAGCCACCATTGTGACGATTTTTTAGGAGACGAATATAGAGTGACGATTCTTGAGGAGACAAAATAGAGTGACGGAAATACAGTATGGGAATGGGTGGAACGACGTGTGATTTTAGCGGCAAGTAGTGGAAATGTCACGCCACGATATCCGTGTCTATTAGCCATGCAATTTTTACCGTGTCAATTTATTACATTTAGCCACGCATTTTCTAATTTTACCAACCGTCACCATAAATATTTTCTTTCTTATAATTAACTTCTATTACACTCTACTATTTAGTCGCACAACCTAATATATAAAAATAGTTGTTGTTCCTTATATTTAGCCACACATACTAGATACTTAGTAGTTTTGTTTCTTTTAATTTATAATTACTAAAGTCTAGTCTTTGGTCACACAACATAACATAAGTGGCCATATCTATTACTTTTTTAGTCACACTAATAACAATATACCATGACAGTTCCTCACATTTAGCCACACATTATTTAGTGTGGCTAGTAATTGTCACTTTTTGCAAAAGTGTGGCCAAAAGTATCCAATATATGTGCTTTTGGTCACGTGAATAAAAAAGCGTGACAAATACCATGACTTTCGTCACACTTGGCCACGTTGTTAATAGTGTGGCTAGTAATTGTCAAAGTTTTTTCCTAAAACTGTCGCCGAAGGTATCGTATTTATGTATTTTTTGTCACATGAATAAAAAATCAAACAAATTTCGTGGCTGTTTAGGACATTTTGCCACACCTTCTTCAATGTGACTAATAAAGGCCACTTTTTATTTAATAAAAGTATGACTAAAGCCTCTACAACCGTGTGTTTTTTGTCATACAAAAAATGCATCGCTAAAGCCCCCAAAACTATGTGTTTTTTGTCACACCAAGAAAAAATGTGTGGCTAAAAGGCATATATTTGGCCACGGGTCAAAAAAGGTGTGGCTAAAACTTTTGAAACTTACCTTTAGCCACGTTTTTTTAAAATGTGGCTGGGCAGTTTTGAAAAAAAACCATGGCTAAAGCTCCTTTTTCACGTCTTGTTAGCTGCTGATTCGGTTATATCTGAAGTCTAATTGCCCTCCACTCTTCTACCGATTGCAATCTACTAAACAATTCCAGTGCACAGAATATCAAGCATCTGAAAAACTTCATGGTGTCTATCTCAAATCATAAGTGAAGGAGGATACATTGGTTAGGTAATTTGAACGATTAGTGTGGAAGATTTCAAAAATAAAATAGAAAATTTGAAAAACTAAAAAGAAAATGTGTTTTCTGTCTTATCGTAGTTTTCTTAAAAAGGTTAAAAAGAATTGTGATTACTATGGAAAATGATAGTATATCTACATGTATATACTTGACCATGAATTCGCTTGAATTAGGATAGATAGTACTATTATGTGATGTATTAGTAGGCACAACCATCAAAGGAGTCAGCTATATCTTGTGATACACTTGAACTAAATTGTTGAATTAATGACCCGTTAAGTTTAAACAGCCATGGAATGTTCTTGTAAATTATCCTCTTACTTGATTACATTTTGTGAGATTTAAAACAACGCACACACCATTTGTTTCTTTAGCTTTAAGTCTCTTATTTCAAACTCAGCACGCAATCTGTTTTGCTTACGCAAAGACCTTGATGTTGCTCCATCCATTATGGGGCTCATTTTCTTTGCTTACACAATGACCATGAGTCTCATTCTACTCATTCCATTTGAACACAGTAGTTACTTATGTTTTGCTTACACAAAGGCCTTGTGATTACTTTATTCCATTTATCCATTTCATGAAATCAGAAACTTAGCACTCAAGAAAAGGATGGTACAATTAAGTTGTGTAATAGTAACTCCAGATGTTTCTTGATAAATGGGTAAGAACTGCTATGAACTTAGTTGATATGACTCTAATTATATTCACTAAGCATACCTAAAACAGAATCAAAATCACAGACATAAGTTAAAAGTAAAGATGCAAGAGCTTAGGTGGATAAACAATACCAATAATCATCTTAGGCTATTATGTTCCTGTTGGAAATATGAAGTGTGTCTTTTGTTATAGGTAGATATGATTTCATATCAAGTTCTTATCACAAAAATCTATAAAAAAAAACCAAATGTTACAAAAATAGGGTCAATTCCTGTCTTGTAGTTAGTTGTTTTTTTTTTTGTTTTTACAAAAATCCTATCTTCCACACATATGTTGTTCAAGTTCAAATTTTAAGGATCATGTATCCGGTATCTCTCCTAATCTTAGCAACTTTTAAGACGATGATCAAGTTCGTGAATATGCACATTGGATAGTGTCATCTTAAGGAAAAATACTGTTGGGGATAGAATTTCATGATGCTCACCAGGAAGCTCGAATGATCCAGAATCCTAGCATGAGTTGGGAATCCTGCCGGTTTAGGTATCTTGATTACTTGTTATTAACTAACCTCTATTATTTGCTTCGTGTTTTATTGTTTACAGGAACATTGGGCACTCAACTAATACCTGAAGACTCGCTCCAACCGTTGAAGAATGTGGACTAAGTGGACGGAGATAAGCATATCCGTCAAAAGACTTCTGAATACGATCCCGGGAATCCCGGATAGTTTTTTATTTGTATCTCTGTTCTATAACCAAGGCTTTGATCGACATAGAACACACACATGACTCTCACATCATAGCTCTGATTAGCAAGAACAATTGTAATACTTAGCTCCATCGATCAAGCCTTACAAACACTTGCATTCTTTAAGTTTCATTCAATATATTTGGTAGGCAGCAAGCCCTTCAGGCCGGCTCCCGAGGTTTATTTCCAGGATCCCTAGAGGAAACTCAAAGGGTTCTGGATTTTCCCTCGTTACATCCTTGTGTCGATCATCTCATTTCATATATTTTTCATTTCCTCGATTAAGCATATTACCTCACTTTCATAGTTTGATCACTAAATCGCTTAGGTGATTTTTGACCAACACAGTTTGGCGCCCACTATGGGGAAAGTGGTGCTTCAACCTTACCAAAATTCCCAGAATCTCATATCATATTCGATCCCTAATCCGAAGAATGTTGACTCAATCGAAATCTAGTTCGGCTCCTGTCTCATCCTTTAACCCTTCTCTCCCTCCTCTTCCTGGAAGTCAGAAGAAAACGGATGGTCAGTCAAAGAAAGCGGAGCTTCCTACATTCTATGGATCGAAGGTTCAATCTGTTGACCCAATTATTACTAACAGTGATATCTTTGCTATGTTTAAGAAAGTGAAAAGCCAGATGAAGCAGCAAGCAAAGACTAATCAGACGATGATGAAGGAACTTAAAGAGCTCAAGAAATCAAAGAAGTCTGTGGAAGAGCAGAGTCCCCTATTCCCGAGGCATCTTGATTTCGATGTTACGGGATCCTCAGATCCACTTCACTATCGCCCAAGATCTTCAACTACAATAAATATGAGCTTTGCTACACCCCTTACAACCAGTTCTCAGGCAACCAAACACGCAAAGTTAACAGATGGATTCTCGGAAGCCATGCCACCAGAGTTCTTGAAGTTGCACCCTAAAGATCCTTGGACTGTGCGACCACTAGGATTCCTAGCTCCACCGTCCCAGGAATATCCACCTTATGCAGGATCCTCGATTCGGATTCCCAAGGATATCAATATTTTAACCCTACTGTTTCTGCAGTGATATTCTGAACTAGTTCTTCAGATGTACATGATGGAGACTCTATCCCAATGCAAACAGTAGCGGCTACAGAATAAAGCATACCTACAAGCTATGGATATGGCCCAAGAATCCAGACTCAAAATCCTAACCCTAGTAATGTGTCCAACTCTATTCCTTTTGTTTCTAACCAGGATGCTTCTTAAAATGTCAACTAATTAGTTGTTAAAAAATCAATTTCACAACACAAAGGTACAAATTAATACTAACAAAAATTAACCAAACAGTTTCTCACATTTGACAATTGAGTAATTAACAATTCATAATCCATTAAAGTCTAAGGTAAACAATTTCAAAATAGGTGAAAAAAATTGAGCAATTGTCACATACCTTTGAGAAAGCGACAGATCGACTGAAATATACATAAATGGTTGGAACAGAAGACACAAATCGATAGTAGGGGATTGAGTCTTGAGAACCGATTGAACATGGATCTATAGAGTGAGTGAGAGTCTGAGACAGAGAAGAGAAACATAGATATAGACTATAGAGCATTGAGCAGTAGTCGTCGCACGGTGAGAACCAGTGGCTTAGGCGGTCGCCACTCGCCGGACGTTGGGAATAGCCAAATCATCGACCAGGGGGGAGTGACGGGGTGAGAGGCTGAGACCTGAGAGAATGCGTATTAGGATTGGGATTTGGGGTGTTTGATTGTTTGAATGCGTATGTGCGAGACTTTAGGGCTTAGAGCATGTTTGGCTATTCATTAGAAAATGACTTATTGACTTATTGGCTTTTCAAAAAGTCAATAAGTCAAAAATAATGTTTGGCAAACTCAAAAGCACTTATCATTTTAGCTTTTTGTAAAGGCTTATAAAGGAGTTTCAAAAAGCCAGAAAAAACTTGGCTTTTTGATGGTGTAATTTCCATAATACCCTTATTTAATCCTACATACACCTTACCATATACCTACATAACTCATTTTTAGTCATTTTACACATAAAATAAACAATCTCCTCCTAAAAGCTAATCCAATCAATTTTTTTATGAACTCTTTTTCAAAAAGTCATAAGTTAATAAGTACTTTTAGTCAAAAAGCACTTTTACACTTAGATAAGAACTCCCAAACATGCCCTTATAAATGTCGCTTAAAACAAAAGGCATTAAAAAAAAGTTAAAGAATAAACAATAAAAAACCCTGCTAACGGGAATCGAGCTCGAGACTTAAGGGTTGGAATATCACGCTGTAACCATTGAACCAAAGCAATTTTTGGTTTTGTTAGGATTCACTCCTATTATATATCAGGATTCACCTCTACTTTTTTCTATATAATTATATATATTTCTAAAAAAATCAAAACTCCGTGGGTTCCCATGAACCCGCTCTTCCAACACTATCCGCCCCTGATCAACTTCATTGTCATTGATAACAGGAAAACTTCAATTAGATTCTACCTTAGCAACAACCATCGACTTTGCACCAAAAATAGTAAACCTTCCAGACACAATTAACAGGTAATAGGAATTGAAAAATAAATTTACTCTAAATTCAATGTACTAACACATAACACATTCTTGGCAGCTTCAAAAGACTTAAAAGGAAAGCACATTCCACACTCAAGTTACCAAAGTGTAGATGAGATAAGAACTTAAGAATTAGTAGCTTAATTACAATGAAAGCACATTCAACCCCCTTCAATACCGGCGGGTAAAATACCAAAAAAACCATGCTCGGGAATTACAAAAATATAAATAAATATACCATGCCTTATAGCATTTACTGTGATATCTAAAAGTGAAATAACACCATTAATAAATTTGCAGAAGTAGAACCCGATAGCTAAAAAATTCAAGAGAAAGAAGACTAAAGGTAGCAGGCAATATACTTCTCTTTTGGAAGACCACTCCTTTTGGAAGTCTCGATGACATCATGTTATGTACCCAAATTAGAAAACTATAACACTTTTATTGTAGAGAACACATTCACTTTTACAAATATTTGGTAGCATGGATGATCATGCCAGTCTCTATATTAGACAACAAGAACAATAATTTTGTACATGGACAATGTAACCTATGGTTGACACTTATCGTAAGGACAATTTAACTTATGGTTGATGCTTATCGTAAGTGTTACTAAATGATACAAGTTTCGATTATTCCTTTACATACCGAAAGTGATATAAACTATCACGGGTTCTATACTTTATACTCCAAAAAGCTATTGAATATTAGAATTAACTTAAGAGCTGTTTTTAAGACTACGTCTTCTCCTCTGTGCTTTTTTTTACTTTCTCTATGAAACTCTCATGGCTTCGCTTCTTAAAAGAAAAAACAACTATAAATTAGCAATTAATTCCTTCTCTCTGGATTTAACGATAATTAACACGTCAATAGGGACCTCCTAAGATATTTGATAAGGGTCCTCTAGAAAACATAAAATTTTTCTTCTTCTAAGAAGAATCTCAGTGGGGGTAAAGGCACCCTCTGAGCATCACATGAATCTGCCCCTGCCTATATGGGATTGCTTATGTATATGACTTTGTTTAGTAGATTGTATTATGGTTCTCAGCTTCGCAGATGATTCCGATTCAGATTAACCAAATAAAGGGTGTATTATAATTTTTCTTAAAAAGGAGTATTTGTTTTAAATTTATTTTTAAATCAGTTTTTTAAGTATTAATAATAATATTGATTGAAGTTAATGCTACAGTTTCTAACAAGGTAATGGTGAAACAAGGTAATGGTGTGGGAGTTTACTAAGTATAGCAGAGTGGTGAATTTATGGCCAGTGTTTTCCTTCCAATTCTAAGATTTGCATTATACTAAATTATAAGTGCATTGTGGTGGAGGTTAACAAATGAATTTGGACCTATGGATACTTTTCTAATTTTGTTTACTGTGTGTACGGTGGCCATATACATTTAGTATAATTGCTATTTACTAAACTAAGCAAAATTCTGTTGTGTATTCACTTTAACTATTGGCCCATACAGGTTTTCTTTATTATTTTTCTAAGTTTCTCCCATACATAGTAAATAATAAGTCATCTCAAGTTTTTAGAATATACACATACATGATGCTTAAGTGCAGCGATGTTTTGGCATTAGACATACTTGCATCATAGAATGGAACTGATCTGCTGAAGAAAAAAAGAACCAAGAGAACATGTCAATGAATAAATTAGTTCTAAAGCTAAAATTATCATCTTAATTTCTAGAAATATCACTTTATTACATTTGTATATATATATATAACTCAACAGCATACTAAAACTAAGGGTTGTAATGCCCAACCATTAATACATGAGGCATAATTTCACGAGAACTTACTGCCAGCTGATGGTGGCATAGTTTTGTTATATTTAGAGTGATGTACCCGTAATTTAAGATCTTACTTATAGACATAAACGATGTGTTCATCATGATACATTTGATCTTAGTTTAAGGTTTCATGTATCTGGAGATAAATGATCGTACGCTATCAACGATCCCCAGCGATGAAAAATAATACTTGAGCTCAGACAGTATCTGTCAATCGGAATACGTCCACCAAAACTTCGATAAAAGTCTATATTCTCCTAATATTCTAAATAGTCTCACTTTCAGGTTTGCCAAACCACAAGCTAATTCTAAAGGTGGGGGTTCATGTAATGTTACTAAAGAAGTAGATTGAAAGTGTTTGATGCTCTCAAGAATCAAACAACTGATTTTGTCTTCACCGCTCATCCAACAAAAGGTGTTCGCATAACTTCGCTTTTTGAGATATGTACGGTATTCCTTTTAGTTTGAATCAAGTCTAATCCTAATCATATAGTTTGTCGATGTTACACCTTATGTGTTGTTTTCGAGATTCAGGACCGTTCTGCATGGTTATATGCCCACTGGTAATCACTTTAGTCAACCTATCTTAATGAAATTTATTTTTAATGGATATATGAATCTGATTATGATATTTTTATCTTTGAACTTCTTCTTTTCTCGATACACCTCTCATGTACAATTAGTATAGGAATATTGACATACATGCACCACAAACTTATGGTAAGAAGGTGGCTTCAGCAGTTGGTTCATAATGTTCAAGGACCGCAAGTTGGTCTGCAGGGGGTGGAGGATTTCATCACATGCTGGTCAACTGAATATCAAGTCTGTACAAATAGTTTGGTAATTGATAACTTGACCTGTTTCATTTGTAGTTTGGTGATACATCAACTTAGATGGATGATGGTACTTTCCATTGGTTGATATTGAGTTACATTAGCCCTGCCCGTGAATCGCACGGGCCTACCGACTAGTATATAATATATATATATATATACGTGAGAGAGAATTTAGTTTGTGATGATTTATTAATTGACACTCATAAGTCATAACTATGTAGCAAGACTATAATTTATTAAAAATAAAATGTGGTAAAATAATTGATTAACGTTGAGGACGATAATAGCTCATATCTATTTATATCTCTTTTAATTTATAAAAGAATATATATATAAAATTATAAAAACTTAATTTTTATAATCCTTAGTATTTTACTGTCATCAAATAATATCACCGTTGTTCTTAGGTTGGGTTGACTCGGGTATGACTCCATCGTGAATAATAGTTTGTATATAAAATGTAACAAGAATAAAATGAATATTGAAAATTCCTTAACAATATATTGCTTGAATAAAAATCGAATTTACATGGATAATTAGAAATGAGTCGGGTTACAAATATAAAAAATAGATGGATGTCACAATGGATACCTAAGGAAGGAGGATTACGAGAGACAATTCTCAAAGAAGCACACAAGTCAAAATATATGATGCATCCTGGTGGTGACAAAAATGTACCATAATTTGAAGGCAAATTATTGGTGGCCAGGTATGAAGAAGAATATAGCAGAATTTTTTGAGAGGTGTTCAACGTGTTTACAAGTAAAGGCAGAACACCAGAAACCATCCAGATATCTGCAGAAGTTGGAACTACTAGTATGGAAATGGGAGTTAGTCACAATGGATTTTGTGACTAAGTTACCCAGAACGAGCAGTGATAAAGATACCATATGGGTCATAGTGGTTCTCCTGACTAAGCCAGCTCACTTTTTACCCATTAAAGAGACGTACTCAATGGAATAATTGGCTAAACTGTATGTTAAATAAATTGTTAGATTGCACGGCGTACCACTGTCGATCGTGTCAGATCGGGACAGTCGGTTCACATCCCATTTTTGGAAAAGTTTTCAGCAAGCAATGGGAACAAAGATGAATTTGAGTATGGCTTATCATCCTCAGATGGATGGACAAAGTGAAAGAACTATTCAAACATTGGAGGATATGCTTCGGGCATGTGTTATTGAATCCAGTGGTATCTGGGATAAGCCTTTGCCTCTAATGGAATTTTCATACAACAATAGCTACCACTCGAATATAAAGGCAGCACCGTTTGAAGCGTTGTACGGTCGGAAGTGTCGTACACCAGTCTGTTGGTCAGAAGTTGGTGAAGGACAATTAACTGGACCAGAAGTTATGGTCGAAACAACTGAAAAGATAAAGCAAATTCTGAAAGACTTAAGGAAGCCCAGGATAGGCAAAAGAGCTACGCTGACAAACATCAGAAGCCTTTAACTTTTGAAAAAGGTGACATAGTCATGTTAAAAGTATCACCTTCGAAAGGGCTATCCAATTTGGTAGGCGTGGAAAGTTGAGTCCCCGCTACATTGGTCCGTTTAAGATAATTGAATAAATTGGTACTATTGCCAATCGATTGGGGTTACCAAAGGAACTTAGTGGAATCCATGATGTGTTTCATGTCTCAAATTTATAAAAGTGTATAAGAGATGAAACACTAGTAACTCCATTAAAGGATATTCGTGTTGATGAAAAGCTTCACTTCTCAAAGCAAACTGTAGAAATTCTAGAGCGAACGGTGAAGAAGTTAAGGAGAAAACAGATTCCTATGATAAAAGTAAACTGGGACGCTCGACGAGGTCCAGATATTACTTGGGAATTAGAAACCGATATACGGAGGAAATATCCCCATTTTTTTTAGCCTTAAGAGGAATTCCGGGAAGGAATTCATTTAGGGGGGGGGGGGGGATGTAACAACCTTGACCGAAACACTGTTATTAAAGAAACGAAAATGAGAAACAAGAAAATTTTCTAAGTGTTTGGCCCGATACGGCCGTATCACATTATAGTGATACGCCCGTATCGCGGTGCGTATGGGTGCAGAATGAAGATAGGGTACGACCGGGTCGGATCAGGATCCGAATGTATTCGGGCCCGCGATATGTCCCTATTACATAAGGCAATACGGTTGTATTCATCCCAGGGTTATAAAAGCCTCATTTGACCGAATTTAGTCATTTGTTTCCTCCCAACACCGGTTTCTCTACTGGTTTCCTTGCTTTATCAATCCGGTGGGCTGCAGGGGTGATTAAGAAGCTTTGGAACCAAGGAGTGAAGCTAAATATTTGAGGTAAGCTTCTTATCTTTATTCTTTAGCAAATTTGAAGAGTGTTGATTCTGAATTTTGGTGATGAACTCTATTTCAGAGACTGTGGAAATCATCAAGGGTGTGTTTTGTGCAACTGAAGCATCAGAGATTAAAGGTGAGTACATAGATTGCACATGCAATCATGAAAACTTCCAATTTGGGAAAGTTTATGAAATGTGGTGTTAACCACTGGATTACTGCATGCAGAGATTGTTTGGGATCATGAGTGAATTCTGAGTGTGTCACTGGATTCAGGAGCCAGGAAGAAAAGCTTCATTGAGGTAGGTTTTATATTTTATGTAAAATTTACTAAATTTGGATGCATACATAAATGATGGTCATCAAATGAAATTCTGAGCATTTGGTCATGTTTCTAAGGCTTAATCAACCAATTGAAATATTTGGATACAAATTGAAATGGTTGGATTTGGCTCAGAATGGTAAAAATGACCAAATCAGGATTCTGACCTGATGATGAATACGGTCGTATTATGGCATATAGCCATACGGCCATATCGGGGGTCGACTGATTTCAAATTTTGGATTTTAAGGGTAATACGACCATATCCGTTTATGACAATACGACCGTATCGTGGGTTATCATATTTGAGAATCTGACATCGATGGAGATACGACCGTATTATGTAAAAGTGAATACGACCATATCATGGGGATTCTGGAAAATGAAGAAACTATGGGATACGGTCGTAACTACATGTTGTGATACGCCCGTATTCATCCTGGAACAGTTTAAAGTCTTGAATTTCTGTTATAAATTGGAAACGAGACAATGGATTTGGTACAGTGTTGTTCTAAGGATTTAATGGATTGATTGGATATGAATTGAAAGTATTTCATAACATTGAACTTAATGGAAATCCTAGTTATTCAATCGGGTGACCATTCGGAGGCCCTGTGATTATTTTTACGAATCTGGTATGCTCAGTAGATAAATTAGTGACTTAGGTACTGATTTATGATTACGTTTATATATATCGTAGGGTGACTTGCATCTAAACGTGGTGGAGGTGAGTTTAACTTCTTAAGTCCCGCTTATCTGTGAGTACCGATAGCTTCCCCTCTTATAAATATTATAAATATTTTGGGGTTCACATGAACTGTTTACTGATTATTCTCGGTTGCTTTACTTTGTATGTGTGGGCTAGCTGGGAGGGTCGATTGCTGGGTAGTAAGCTTTCAAGAGTAAGCTACTCTGGTCATTAGGGGTTGCGTATGCCATGGGGTATATAGGGGGCTTAAACAGCTGGTTCAGGATGGTAGCGTTACACGTCCATGCCTTGATATTAAGTTATCAAGGATGTAGTATGTGTCACTATATGCCCGAACATCAGGAGTAATACAGGGGCACACCCCTGTGTTATGTCGGATTGAGTTTTGACCTAGGGCTAGACCATCAGTAGCTACACATAGAGTTTAGTAAAGAGAATGAGAAAATGTTTACCTAATTGTTTATTGTTGTGGACTCACCAACAACATTATTGTTGTTGACATGTTTTAGTTCATGGTGCAGGTAAGTATCTTAAAGAACATATTGTGTCGGGCCTAAGGGTTATGGTTGGGAACCGTTATGAAGGCTATACTGCCTTGCTTTTCCATGATCGAATTTGACCTTTGTTCTCTGTCCTTGTTATCTCTTTCTGTTGTTTTATGGATATTGTTATGTCTTAGAGTACCTGTGACCGAATTTATTATTAGTTGCTTGGGTTGTAGAACTCCTTGTAACTTGTATATTTAATATATGGTGGTCTGTTATTTGTATTGGGTTGTGATTGTGTGAATGTTGCGTACTCTGACCATTAATCTGAAGCTTTCGCGGATCTTGATACGAACAACCGGCCTATACCCTTACTTCACGTCCTTGGCAAGGGGCGGAAAGTGGGGGTTTGACATTTTATCAAGAGAAAATCATGTCCAAACAGAACTATAAACTTGAATCAGATCTTGACATAAACGTAAATCAAATCATCCGTGCCACATGAGAAAACGAATTTAAGAACATTTTCACCATGGAGGAGATAAAACTTAGAGCGAAAGTCGATCTTGTAGGAGCGAGTGACTCTCGAGGGTTCATGTATGAAAGTAAATGGCTCGAAACTGAGTTTGATAGCTCATGGATTCTGAGGGTGCGAAGCGATAAGGTGACTTGCAACGAGAGTACACCAGGTATAAGGTTGATGCGGGATTCGATTCGGTGAACTGGAGGAAGGCCCGATACATCTACAGGAAACTTCAAGAAAATCCTGAATGACTGGGATGTCTTCGATTCCCCTTTCTTTATCTCGAACCTCCATGATATGGGCTATGAATGTCACGTACTCCTTGTGCAAGTATTTTTGGGCTTTGGTGCCAGACATGAGCTTGAGCCCACTTACTGGTTTATCGCCATGAATCACCAAAACTTGACCATCCGGGCGAGGTTATGAAGGATCTTCTTGAAGGTATAACTTTATCGTTAGAGAGGGTAAGGGTCTTGAAAAGAAAATATTTACGGGTATCAGCATGGAATAACCCCGAGGCATAGTTTCTAAGGGATTAGGGCATAGTGCGAAAAATGACTCATGGACCACGTAAAAATTTAAACTCGCACCAAAACTTTTGAACTTTTGCGCATATTGAGTTGTCTATATTTGTGAGGTCGTAAATTCGTAAATTCATACACATGTAATCCCGTAGCATGTAGACTCATAAACTCGTAAATTCTCAAAAAAAAAAACAGACTCCTAGGCATGTGTTCATTGAAATCAAATACGTGAGATTAACACGTGAAGGTTCAAAATGGGCAATTTGAAAATTTTGCTAAAACGGAGAATCATATATATGTAGGTTCGTAGGCTCGTTTATGTGCAAACTTGTTAACTCATAAGCATGGAATCCCGTAACCACGCGAACTCGTAAACTTGGTGCACCTCAACGAGGACTTACCAACATGTAAAAGTGTCCTAATTAAATAAGCAGATTTTTAGAAAGTTAGACGTAAAACATTTTGGGTCTTGTTATTTTGAATTTTTTTTGTTAAAAGAAGCATAATATGTCGAATGATGAAGTTTTGAGAGATTAAAATGAAATTTCGTGGATGCTTGAAAATTGAATGGCTAGATTTACGAGGTAAGTTTAGGGTTGAGGGAGTATCACGTTGCGATAGTTTTGGGACAAAGTGCATTTGTATTGATTTGTTTGACTAAAACAACGGCTGCAAGGCCAACTTAGGACTCTCATTGCGTGAATCACCACGCGGTGCATGCCCATTGTCATTGGTAAAACCATTTGAGCTATGATGTAGTACAACGATCTATTGAATTTGGGTTGTAAACTTGTGAGTGTGTGTTGGATGTCGAAGGTTATTGAAGTGTTTAACAGGTGCAAATATGAGTATGGGAGTTTTATGAAACCACGAGGTGGTAGTTTAAAATGGGTAGTACCAAATAGGGTAGTACCCTGATGGTTTAATTGTGGTGACTAAAATTGATAATCATTTGAAAGCATGGAGAGGTGTGAAAACTAATATAGCTTCGGATTGACTTCGTGAACACCATGAAATGCAAATCAGGGTGTCATGGAACTCGAGTTACCAATAGAGAACAAGGGGCACATATAGAGTTGTAATATTTAATGACAGTAGAGTTATAAGTAAACAATATAAATTATATTTTAGCATGATATGCAATACAACATAAGAGTGTCGTATGAAATCACAAAATTATAAAACAAGAACCATAAGGAAAACGGTGTAGGTCATAAAGGACAGAAGAGTGCGTATGTGAATCTCGTAAAAGAAAATGTGGTAAATCAATCGAATTAAACATTAGTGAATACGTAAAATCGTGGGGGTAACAGAACAATATCGAAAATCACAAGAATAACACGTCATTGAAATCATAAAAGTAGCGAGTCAATACAATGCGGCAGATCATCATGTAAAACATGCGAATTGAGAATTTATGAGTGTGTAGCATAAAATATCGAGCATCATTAAAAAACCACAAAGTTTGCAACTTCGTGTAAAACAAGAAATCGTGATGGCTTGGGAAAAAATAATAGAGTGGTCCTTATTTCCCGATTAGGAAATTACAACCGTGACTAATCCGAATTATTTGGGGTTCCTAGCAGTATTTGTTATGACATGCTTTGGCCTAATATGTGACATCCGAGAATTCCAAGGTTAACTTCCGTTAAACAATCTCCGTTAGTTACGTTATAAGTGTTAACTTAGTAACTAATGCTTAACTAGGCCGAATACGTCCACGACCTTTGGTTGATCACCAAACCCGACCACTTGTGTTATGCGTTTATGTGTTTATTGTCATTATGTGCAATGTGATTTAAACGCATGATTTAGTATTGATAATAGAATGTAAATTGTCCACTTTTGGTTTCCAGCGAAACTACTGAGCGAAACTACAGATTCGCTCGGTAGCTAAACCTTTGACTTACAGAGCCAGTTTCGCTTGGCCAGCGAAACTGCCAGCGAAACTAGCTCCTGATATATAATGACATAAAACCCCAATTAACCCATTTTTGCATCCTCCACACAAAACACACACTCTCCACCTCTGCTCTCTCGAAAAATCTGGTCAGCTGTGAACCACCAAGAAGCCACCATCATCTCATCTCATCCATTCGGATCCTAGATCGAATCGTGAGTCCCAAAACCATTCTTTATGCATTTTCTATGTGTTTTCTTAAAAAGCATGCTTAGATCTTCATGTAATCACTTGATCTTCTGATATGATGCTTAGGAAGGCTAGATCTATCATAAAGTCTGTAGCTTTACGTTTGAAATCAAACCATAATGAAGATTCATGCTAGTTAGGTCATTTTAGGTTTAAAATGTGTTTTTGGTGATTTGAATGTGAAAACCCATGTTTAAGGTGTTAAATCTTGTTGTTTGATGTTGGTAAATGTTTATGCATGCTAAATATTGAATCACATGAAGTATGGAAGCTGTTAGATTGATTTTCAGGCTGATTTATGTGTTTTCCGCGACCAGCGAAACTGAGCTGTTCTCTGGGCGAAACTATACAGCGAAACTGTATAGATATTCATCCAGCGATACTATGTAGTGAAACTATAGTGTCGCCCGCGAAACTAAGTAGACCTGCTCGAATGAAACTACCGAGCGAACCAACCTGAACGAAAGTTCAAACCAGTTTCGAGCGAAGCTAGACTAGCGAAACTGCGTCAGCAGTTTCGGGCGAAACTAGCTCGCGAAACTGTGTCATCGGGTAATCCCTAGCGAAAGTGTTGCCCGTGCACCTAGCGAAACTGGGTAGCGACACTGTTTAGCGAAACTGAGACCAGGCCAAAACCCAACTTGTACAACTTGTTTGAACGTTATGCCATGACTTACATGATTATGCAATAATGAAACATGCTTGATTTCTGAATTATGTGAACCCTTGTTTATGATCAACCATCGGTGTCGTGTGTCGATATGTCGTGTCATAGTTCCAACGTGCTATGTTATGGGCCATAGTGACGTTAAGATAAAGATTAGACACGAAACTAATACTTAAGACCTAAACGTGTTCTTAGGTCTTCGTTAAGCAAACAATATTTGGATTACTAGCAAGTGTAGCAGTGCAACCAAAGGTGAGTGTTACTAACCCATTTACCGTGAACCCGTTTGGATCACACTGAACAACTTAATGAAAAACAATGCTGACAACCTTATGAGTGCTATGCACCTCTCTGATGAACTTGAAACTTAGGAGTGCTTGGCACCCACTTGATGAACTAGAAGTGTTTTATGGGAAACACTTGTGAAATACTTAAACAACCATTTCTAAAACGAAACCGAAAATGTTTTCGGGATTCATAAGAACCCAAAGTAAACCGTTTTTTTTTATATGGCTAGTGTAGGTTAAAGTCTAAACCACATGATATCACATGATTTCTAAGGATTGCCTTATAACTGAAAAAGTCCTCAACTAAATTATACCATTAATTGTAAAGCGAGGGGATGTTGGGTAGATCTACTGGAGTTTGACAAACTCCGCCTCGTGACACGGGAAGTGCACGGAGGTACAATATCAGCCTATCTGACCGTGATCCCGAGAGGACACGGGGGAGGCAAAGCCACGATGACGTAGGTCCGCAAAACAAAATAGATGATGGCACTGCCACTACAATAACAGTCAGCTTTGGTACAAACTTCCTTAGTGCATGGAACAACGGATTAGCTACCCGCGATATCGGTTGAGCACTTTGACTATACAAAACTAGTACATACCCGATAACGTATGTTACGGACATTACTTTTACTAAACCACAATACTACGATTATGGACATCACTAAGCATTGCTTTTAACAAATAAACATTTCATAAGTATATGTTGACACGATTATGATTATGAGACCGGGCCACTGCATGACAAGCCCACCGTGAACTCACCAACCGTTAGGTTGACACTTGCGTGGTTTAAACTTTTGCAGATCGCTGAGGAGTATCCGGAGCGGGTTGGCATGGCACATGAAGACATTTTATTTTTGGTTAAACTTAATTGAGAATTTAAAACAATGAATTGTAAAGCACGTGGCTAGTGCTGAGATAATATTTTTCCGCTGCGTATCTTGAGACTTTAAATTATGACATGTGTTTGGACTAACTCTGATTCGTTTAGTATTTGTAACTAATGGTTGTGGTCCTGGTTTGCTCGCACCCCCTTAACGGTATAAACACCGTTAGTGGTTAACTGGGGGTGTGACAGATTGGTATCAGAGCCATAAGTTGCAGAGAACTGGAATCATTTTTGAAAAACGATTTGGAAACTGCAACTTGACACCTTAGTTACAAACAAACAAACAAAATTTCCAACGACAAAATATTTACGTGCCAACCTGGGATACTCGCTCTGCTGTGTAAGTAAAAGCTTAGTACGTATGTATGTATGTATATATATATATATATATATATATATATATATATATATATAATATATATATAGAGACCGTGTCTAAGTGGTCTAACGGAAAACCTTAGGGAAAATTTTCACACACGAATACGAAATGCGAATGCTAATACGCACACTATTCCGGGGGAAAGCGACAACGAAACGATGCTACACGCTACGTCCTGATTTCTACTACGATGACTACGCCGACGGTGACTTTTATGGGAAAGCCGACTTTCGACGATAGTACTTACAACTTACGACGTACTCTGACGACGCCTCATTTTTGCACGAAAACTTTTCTGGACTAATAGTGGGATAACGGGAAATTGTTAATATACATATTATGGGGTATGTATAGAGTATAACTGTGACTGAACACTGGCTACTTTAACTGTTCAGCAAAATGTCTGGAAGAGGACACGGAAGGAGCAACATTAACATGACACCTGCACAACTGCAAGCTATGATTAACGAACACGTGCAAGCCGCAGTGGCAGCCGTCCAAGCTGCATACGCCGCACAGGGTAATTATTATGCCGGTTAAGACACAAAGCGATTATATTTTGACCTGTTTAAACTTAAAACCCGAACTATTATTGCATCAGGAAACCACCATCACTGCACGTTTAAGTCCTTCATGGACTGCAAGCCAATGACGTTTTCCGGCGAAGAAGGAGCGGTAGGACTCCTCAGGTGGATTGAAAAGTCTGAAAAGGTCTTCTCTATGTGCAACTGCCCTGCTGAGAGCAAAGTAAAGTATGCTACTGGTACCTTTGAGGGAGCTGCTCTCACCTGGTGGAATGCCGAAATTCAGATGATTGGATTAGATGCGGCTAATAACATGGAATGGGAAGCGTTTAAGGAACTGATTATGGAGGAGTACTGTCCCCGTGACCAAGTGAAGAAGTTAGAGGGCGAATTCTTGAATCTGAAAATGACTGGGTCTGAAGTCGAACAGTATACTGCGCGTTACCATGAGTACGCGGTCTTGTGCCCCACAATGGTGGATGCTGAGTTCAAACGCATCGAGCGCTATCTGGAAGGCCTCGCGCCTCAAATCAAAGGACTAGTGACTGCCAGCAACCCCACAACCGTGCAGCAAGCCATCCATTTGGCTCACAAGCTTACTGACCAGGAAATTGAGAAGGGTACACTTCCTGCAAAAGCCTCAGAGAAGACTGCCTTAAGTGGCAAAAGAAAAGCTGATGATGAAGCTCCTGAAAACTCCATGAACAATCAAAGTGTGGGAAACAGCACCAGGAGGTCTTACAACTCCCAAGGTCAAAGCAAAAGGTCTGGGAACAACAGTGGAAACAACCGCCAGGGCGGTAATGGTCAAAGCAACTACAAGGGTAACCTGCCCATGTGTAACAAGTGTGGGAAGCATCACACTGGTATTTGTAGAAGGAATTTGAGCTGTGAAAGGTGTGGCAAGAAAAGCCATGAGGCGAAAGACTGTTGGACGATTCTTCCCGAGCAACAAAACCGCCTAAGGCAAAACAACAACAACAATCATGGCAACAACAACTATGGAAACAACCGGGGCAATGGAAACAACAATGGTCAGAACCGTAACAACAACAATGAAGCTCCCAGAGGAAATGGTAATGGGAACTGCTATGAATGTGGTGCTCAAGGCCACATTAAAAGAGACTGCCCGCAGTTGAGAAGACAGGGAAATGGTAATCAAGGAAACAATGGTGGGAATGGTAATGGTGGAGGTAATGGCAACGGGAATGGTAACAACGGGAATGGTGGAAATGGCAGAGGAAGAGCTTTTGTCATGGGTCAAGGTGAAGCTCGCAACGATGCCAACGTGATTAACGGTAAATTCATCCTTAATGGTTTCTTTGCTACTGTATTGTTTGATTCTGGTGCTGAAAGAAGCTTTATTTCCACTAAGTTTGCTAGACTAATTAATGCTAAACCGATTGACTTAGATGCTAAGTACGTGGTAGAGCTAGCAAATGGTAAACTTCATGATACGACTCAGATAGTCAAGGACTGTAAGTTAGAACTAGCTGGCCATACGTTAGGAATCGATCTTATGCCTTTCCCGATTGGTAGTTTTGATGTCATAGTAGGAATGGATTGGTTATCTGAAAACCGAGCTGAAATTTTATGTCAAGAAAAAGTGGTTCGTATCCCACTCGAAGAAGGTGAAGTGTTAACAGTTCAAGGTGAAAAAGGTGGAACAGTCACCGGTATTATCTCGTTTCTTAAAGCTCAAAAGTGCCTTCGTAAAGGTCACTTCGCAATCCTTGCAAACGTCACCGACACGACACTCCCCGAGCGTAAAATCGACGACTACCCGATAGTCCGCGACTTCCAAGATGTATTTCCTGAAGATTTGCCTGGTTTGCCTCCATTTCGACAAGTCGAGTTTGGAATCGATTTAGCTCCTGGAGCCGCTCCGATTGCACGCGCACCTTACCGTTTGGCGGTAAGCGAACTCAACGAACTCTCCGCACAACTTCAAGAGTTACTCGACAAAGGATTCATTCGTCCAAGTTCGTCTCCATGGGGAGCGCCGGTATTGTTTGTTAAGAAGAAAGATGGAACGTTCCGAATGTGTATCGACTACCGAGAGCTTAACAAAGTCACGATCAAGAATCGGTATCCACTTCCTCGAATCGACGATCTTTTCGACCAACTGCAAGGTTCGAGCTACTTTTCAAAGATTGATCTACGGTCTGGATATCACCAACTTCGTGTTCGTGATGAGGATGTCCCCAAGACTGCTTTCGGAACTCGGTATGGTCATTACGAGTTTTTAGTTATGCCGTTTGGGCTAACTAATGCGCCTGCTGTGTTTATGGATTTGATGAATCGAGTGTGCAAGCCGTACCTCGATCAGTTTGTGATAGTGTTCATCGACGATATTTTAATCTACTCCAAGACAAAGGAAGAACACGAGAGACACCTACGAATTATCTTGGAATTACTCCGCAAGGAACAGCTATACGCCAAGTTTTCAAAGTGCGATGTTTGGATTCGCGAAGTCCAGTTTCTTGGACACATTGTTAATCAGGATGGAATTCATGTCGACCCAGCTAAAGTAGAAGCTATCAAGAATTGGTCTACCCCGAGAGCGCCGACCGAAATCCGACAATTTTTGGGACTTGCCGGATATTATCGAAGATTCATCAAGGGATTCTCGCAATTGGCTCAACCCTTAACAACCTTAACGCACAAAGGAGTGTAATATAGATGGGGTGAAAAATAAGAACACGCATTTCAAACTCTTAAGGACATGTTATGTTCAGCTCCAATTCTCGCGTTACCCGAAGGGATTGACGACTTCGTGGTCTATTGCGATGCATCCATTCAAGGACTCGGTTGCGTGTTGATGCAACGAGACAAAGTGATTGCCTATGGGTCCAGTCAACTGAAGGATACTGAAAAGAATTATACAACACATGATTTGGAATTGGGAGCCGTGGTATTTGCACTCAAGATATGGAGACATTATCTCTACGGAACAAAGTGCACGATATTTACCGACCACAAAAGCTTACAGCACATCTTTGAACAAAAGGACCTCAACATGCGACAACGAAGGTGGGTCGAGCTACTAAATGATTATGACTTAGCGATTAAGTATCACCCGGGAAAAGCCAATGTTGTGGCTGACGCCTTAAGTCGAAAAGAGTACGAAATGCCTCGACGAGTACGAGCGCTGCAACTTACCATACACACGGGATTGCCGAATCGGATCCGCGATGCCCAACGAGAAGCTTTGAAAGAAGAAAATTTCGCAGCTGAAGCACTGCGAGGGGTGGATGGTAACTCCGAAATTAAGTCCGATGGACTCAGATATTACAATGACAGAATTTGGGTTCCTTTGCTTGGAAATCTCCGTGAGCTCGTAATGGACGAGGCTCACAAATCAAGGTACTCGGTGCACCCTGGATCGGACAAAATGTACTAGGATTTGAAGAACTTGTATTGGTGGCCGAATATGAAAGCCGACATTGCGCGATATGTGGCTAAGTGTTTAACATGCTCGAGAGTTAAGATCGAGTACCAAAAGCCTTCTGGGCTATTGCAACAACCAAAGATCCCAGAATGGAAATGGGAGGATATTTCCATGAATTTCGTAACAGGATTACCTCATCGATCAAATCGACCGGATGCGATTTGGGCTATCATTGATCGATTAACCAAATCTGCACACTTTATTCCAATAAGGGAAAGTGACAATATGGATAAGTTAACAAAGTTGTACATTGACCGAATTGTGGCACGTCATGGAGTGCCTAAGACCATTATCTCTGACCGAGATCCTCGATTTACTTCCCGACTGTGGCAATCTATGCAAGAAGCACTGGGAATCAGACTGGATATGAGTACAGCTTATCACCCGCAGACCGATGGTCAGACGGAACGAACTATTCAGACTTTAGAAGACATGCTCCGAGCTTGCGTTCTCGACTTCGGTAAAGACTGGGAGGCTCACCTTCCGTTGGTGGAGTTCTCCTACAACAACAGTTATCATACGAGCATTGGTGCAGCACCTTTTGAAGCTCTTTATGGCAGAAAATGTAGATCGCCCGTGTGTTGGGCCGAAACGGGTGAGAAAGGACTCACTGGACCGGAAATCATTCACGATACAACTGAACGAATTATTCAAATCAGAAAGCGGATAGCCGCAGCACGTGACAGGCAAAAGAGCTATGCCGACAAATGCCGTAAACCTTTGAAGTTCGAGGTAGGCGACAAGGTACTATTGAAGGTATCTCCCTGGAAAGGAGTGATACGCTTCGGAAAGCGTGGAAAGCTGAATCCTGGCTATATCGGTCCATTTGAAATCATTGGGGAAGTAGGCCCGGTGGCCTATCGATTGCGACTCCCTGCAGAACTCGATGGAGTTCACAACGTGTTTCACGTCTCGAATCTGAAGAAATGTCTGGCTGAAGACACTGAAATAATTCCTTTGGAGGAATTGGAAATTGACGAACATCTGAGATTTATTGAGCAACCAGTAGAAATCATGGGACGCGAGGAGAAAGCCCTCAAACGTAGCAAGATTCCGATCGTCAAGGTTCGATGGAACTCAAAGCGTGGACCTGAATATACTTGGGAACGAGAGGATCAGATGAAGAAAAAGTATCCTCACTTGTTCGGGCAAACGTCCACGGAAACTCAAGGTATGATTTAATTTTGGGGACCAAAATTCCTGTAACAGGAGGAGGATGTGGCAACCCTAAAACTTTTGCTTTCTTTCCCCAGCAACGACGGCAACGACGACAGCTGAGGCTGCGAACGCTACAACGCAAGAATAATTTTCGGGACGAAAATTCCATTTACAAGGGGATGATGTGACATCCGAGAATTCCAAGGTTAACTTCCGTTAGACAATCTCCGTTAGTTACGTTATAAGCGTTAACTTAGTAACTAATGCTTAACTAGGCCGAATACGTCCACGACCTTTGGTTGATCACCAAACCCGACCACTTGTGTTATGCGTTTATGTGTTTATTGTCATTATGTGCAATGTGATTTAAACGCATGATTTAGTATTGATAATAGAATGTAAATTGTCCACTTTTGGTTTCCAGCGAAACTACCGAGCGAAACTACAGATTCGCTCGGTAGCTAAACCTTTTACTTACAGAGCCAGTTTCGCTTGGCCAGCGAAACTGCCAGCGAAACTAGCTCCTGATATATAATGACATAAAACCCTAATTAACCCATTTTTGCATCCTCCACACAAAACACACACTCTCCACCTCTGCTCTCTCGAAAAATCTGGTCAGCTGTGAACCACCAAGAAGCCACCATCATCTCATCTCATCCATTCGGATCCTAGATCGAATCGTGAGTCCCAAAACCATTCTTTATGCATTTTCTATGTGTTTTCTTAAAAAGCATGCTTAGATCTTCATGTAATCACTTGATCTTCTGATATGATGCTTAGGAAGGCTAGATCTATCATAAAGTCGGTAACTTTACGTTTGAAATCAAACCATAATGAAGATTCATGCTAGTTAGGTCATTTTAGGTTAAAAATGTGTTTTTGGTGATTTGAATGTGAAAACCCATGTTTAAGGTGTTAAATCTTGTTGTTTGATGTTGGTAAATGTTTATGCATTCTAAATATTGAATCAAATGAAGTATGGAAGCTGTTAGATTGATTTTCAGGCTGATTTATGTGTTTTCCGCGACCAGCGAAACTGAGCTGTTCTCTGGGCGAAACTATACAGCGAAACTGTATAGATATTCATCCAGCGATACTATGTAGCGAAACTATAGTGTCGCCCGCGAAACTAAGTAGACCTGCTCGAACGAAACTACCGAGCGAACCAACCTGAACGAAAGTTCAAACCAGTTTCGAGCGAAGCTAGACTAGCGAAACTGCGTCAGCAGTTTCGGGCGAAACTAGCTCGCGAAACTGTGTCATCGGGTAATCCCTAGCGAAAGTGCTGCCCGTGCACCTAGCGAAACTGGGTAGCGACACTGTTTAGCGAAACTGAGACCAGACCAAAACCCAACTTGTACAACTTGTTTGAACGTTATGCCATGACTTACATGATTATGCAATAATGAAACATGCTTGATTTCTGAATTATGTGAACCCTTGTTTATGATCAACCATCGGTGTCGTGTGTCGATATGTCGTATCATAGTTCCAACGTGCTATGATATGGGCCATAGTGACGTTAAGATAAAGATTAGACACGAAACTAATACTTAAGACCTAAACGTGTTCTTAGGTCTTCGTTAAGCAAACAATATTTGGATTACTAGCAAGTGTAGCAGTGCAACCAAAGGTGAGTGTCAGTAACCCATTTACCGTGAACCCGTTTGGATCACACTGAACAACTTAATGAAAAACAATGCTGACAACCTTATGAGTGCTATGCACCTCTCTGATGAACTTGAAACTTAGGAGTGCTTGGCACCCACTTGATGAACTAGAAGTGTTTTATGGGAAACACTTGTGAAATACTTAAACAACCATTTCTAAAACGAAACCGAAAATGTTTTCGGGATTCATAAGAACCCAAAGTAAACCGTTTTTTTTATATGGCTAGTGTAGGTTAAAGTCTAAACCACATGATATCACATGATTTCTAAGGATTGCCTTATAACTGAAAAAGTCCTCAACTAAATTGTACCATTAATTGTAAAGCGAGGGGATGTTGGGTAGATCTACTGGAGTTTGACAAACTCCGCCTCGTGACACGGGAAGTGCACGGAGGTACAATATCAGCCTATCTGACCGTGATCCCGAGAGGACACGGGGGAGGCAAAGCCGCGATGACGTAGGTCCGCAAAACAAAATAGATGATGGCACTACCACTACAATAACAGTCAGCTTTGGTACAAACTTCCTTAGTGCATGGAACAACGGATTAGCTACCCGCGATATCGGTTGAGCACTTTGACTATACAAAACTAGTACATACCCGATAACGTATGTTACGGACATTACTTTTACTAAACCACAATACTACGATTATGGACATCACTAAGCATTGCTTTTAACAAATAAACATTTCATAAGTATATGTTGACACGATTATGATTATGAGACCGGGCTACTGCATGACAAGCCCACCGTGAACTCACCAACCGTTAGGTTGACACTTGCGTGGTTTAAACTTTTGCAGATCGCTGAGGAGTATCCGGAGCGGGTTGGCATGGCACATGAAGACATTTTATTTTTGGTTAAACTTAATTGAGAATTTAAAACAATGAATTGTAAAGCACGTGGCCAAGTGCTGAGATAATATTTTTCCGCTGCGTATCTTGAGACTTTAAATTATGACATGTGTTTGGACTAACTCTGATTCGTTTAGTATTTGTAACTAATGGTTGTGGTCCTGGTTTGCTCGCACCCCCTTAACGGTATAAACACCGTTAGTGGTTAACTGGGGGTGTGACATAATAGGTTCCCACACTCCCGCCAAGGGTTTCCAGGTAGGCATCCAGGTCCCATGGTAGATTATGATTTATACGTAATGCCAGACTTGGGCAGCCCCCCGGTTACCGGTGTCTTCCCCCTTCCAACTACTACATGTCTACTGCTAGATACCTAACTCCGATGAGGGTTTTAAAAACATAAAAAAATATTCAATTTCCTAAAATGGTAGGTGATGCGTGCGACATGTATATCGAATTGCCTGCAAAATTGACCTTTAAAGTTATAACCTAATTAGTCTTTTTACACATGCATATAGGAAAACGGACCTGTGTAATCATAACTGACCTAGTATAAATCATCAAGACTCTGTCACATTGCTTAATGACTAAGAATAACTTATAATTTTAGGATGAAACAATAATGAGAAAACAAATATCATCTAAGACTGATCACTACTTAACATTACCTGGACCTGACAATGACTATCGCAACCAAACTGTCTTATGGACACAGAATCGCTAGAGACTGAATCTATAATTAAAAGCACAACCACAACAAAGTATCCACTAATTCAATGAACTGTTTATAAGACATCCAATACATGACCTAAGACCAAGGACCATAGACCAATCCTATTCCGAATGACCATGATAGACTAATAATTATGATTATATCACATACCATCACATGCGCAATAATTTAGACACTTCACTAATCCTTTGACCCAAGATATGGAAGCTAAGATTCATGACTAAACATAAGGACACACTTCAATCGAAATGGACAATTGAATAAACTTCATCACCAATTCCTTTTAGGCTCGCTAGAGTTCCTAAACATATATTGATATTGTTAAATAGAAACTCAGAAATAGCAATCGATTCGATAAGCAGAATATGTCTAAACTTCATATCAAACCAAATACTACTAGGAATGGATCAAACACTCAAATAATAACACAAATCTGATATGTAATAAGAATCATATACGTATACTCAAATCATTGTGTAATGCGATATATTAACTGTAAAATCATAGATAAATGCTAAATAGATCACATTGTCTTAGATGATATCAAAGAGGATTAGACTCTCATCCTTACTAAACAGAAAACAGTAGTAAAAACAAATGAAAAACACATTGTAATTGCAAACCAAGAGAAAGCAATCGTAGAATCTTCAACCGGAAGTCTTTAGGACTTGATTAGCACTTTAATTGATCTTCAATTGACTTCTCTGGCTTCAATATACGAACTGAGAACTTAAAGAATAGGTACAACCGCCTGGAACTTCGTGAAACTGGTGAAATGGTGAGAAAGAAATGTATTTATAGTCTTCAATTAGGGTTTCAGAAATGAGGCGTAACGAGTTGTTATCCTCGTAAGGGGTTGTTAGCGCCGCCAGACATCAACAAATTAGGGTTTTGGTAGATGATTTGTAACGGGCCATTACACCATAACGGGTCATGGCGTGGAGAATAAGTTAAACTCTGAATATTCATCATTTTTCACCTCGAAACCTTCTAATATCCGCAAATATTACTTTGGCTACCCTTGAGAACCTATTTATGACATTCTAGAGCAAACAAGGTAAACGGACCAAAATAATGAATAAACTATCAACACATCAGGGTAATAGATTATAAAATAGATGTGTACTTTAGACCACATCAAATGATGAATCACCCACTTAACCTTGTTTATCCCATACCGATTTGAGATTATGGCTAAGCCAAGGGATATTGGCGAATATGTTAAGCTATTTCGCTTACATGTATAGTCACATGAGAGTTCATTAATTCGCATGGTTTTATCGAATTAAAGGCAAAGGTACTTGAATAACCCATTTACTTAGTAACATTTCATTCTAATGGTGATCTTTAAAAAATAATAATAATAAAAAAGAGGAATTAGTGAACTACCCCTTTGGCATTTGTTACAAAATGGCGACTAGTGTTTATAACCAAGCTAAGGACTATGAGCGTCCAAGGCAGGCCCTGCCTTTCCAAAAAAAACGATGAACCACCCCCTTAGTCTTGTCTTTCCCACTCCGATTTAAGATTATGGCCAAGCTAAGGGCTATGAACGAATATGATAAGCTATTCCGCTTACATGTACCTTCGTAAAAGAGTTCATTCATTCGCATGGTTTTATCAGGTTATATACAAAGTTACTAGAATAACCCATTCATCCATTCTAATGGTGATCACTAAAAGGAAAAAAAAAAGAGGAATCGATGAACTACCCCTTTGGCATTTGTTACAAAACGGCGACTAGTGATTATAACCAAGCTAAGGGCTATGAGCGACCAAGGCAGGCCCTCCCTGGCATCATAAACGATGAATCACCCCATTAACCTTGTTTTTCACACACCGGTTTGAGATTATGGCCAAGCTAAGGGCTATCAGCGAATATGCTAAGCTATTTCGCTTACATATACCTTTGCATATAAGTTCATTCATTCACATGGTATTATCAGGTTATATAAAAAGCTACTAGAATAATCCATTTATTCAGTAACATTCCATGCTAATGTTGATCATTAAAAAAAGGAAACAAAAATAACAAAATAAAAGAAAAGAAAAAAAGAGGAATCAATGAACTACCCCATTTGGCATTTGTTACAAAACGACGACTAGTGATTATAACCAAGCTAAGGGCTATGAGCGACCAAGGCAGGTTCTATTGGGTTATATACAAAGTTACTTGAATAACCCATTTATTCACTAATATACAAAGGCCTTGGTTAGACCACTCTGACTTGTGAGTATAGCCAATCCAAGGGCTATGATCGACCAAGGCAGGCCTTCCCTGCCACATAAGCGATGAACTACCTTCTTAGCCTTTGTTAAACCACTCCTACTCATGATTATTTTCAAGCCAAGGGCTATGAGTGACCAAGACAGGCCCACCCTAGCCACATAAACGATGATCTAACCCTTGGCCTTGGTTACACCACTCTGCCTCATGATTATCGCCATGCAAAGGGCTATTAGCAACAAAAGCAGGCCCTCCCTAGTCACATATATAGTGAACTACCCCTGGCCTTGGTTACACCACTATGTCTCGTGATTATGACCAAGCCAACGGCTATAAGTGACAAAGGTAGGCCCTCCTATAAGGGAATAATTTGTGGCTTGTGTATTAAATTATCCATTGGCGGACTATTTTGAAGGCCTATGTGTTTGAATATGTGAAAATTAGTTGGGTTATTGTTATATTGGGTCATTGGGCCATTTTAGACATGTTTGGGCTCAATTAGAAAGTGTTTAGAGGGAGTTTAGTGGGCCTTTAGAGTCAAATACGGGATTTAAGATTTTTTGTTGCCAAAAATAGGTTAGCTTGCTTCCAAGCATATCCTCTCCTATATATAGGACCCTTATATCATTTGTATATGTTGCTTGTTTTGTTGTTGCTTGTGTGGTGAAGCTCTAGGTGTTCATCGAAATTCTCCCTAGAGAATTTCAAATTCCACAAGTGTAGTGCAACCGGTTTTTTGCTTAATCCAGTTCTCGATCATTCCATCGATCGGTTTGTGTTTACATTGTTTTAATCATTATTGAATTGTATTTATTAATTGTTTCTTAAATCACCAATCAAACCGGATTTCGCACGCTCTTGATTGGATTAGATATCGCGTGAGGACAAGTTTTGATACTTACACCTCCCTCGCCACATAAACGATGAACTACCCCCTTGGCCTTGGTTATTCTCACCGACTCGAGATTATGGCCAAGCCAAGGGCTATAAGCGACAAAGGCAGACCCTCCCTGGCCACATAAGTGATGAACTACCCCCTTGGCCTTGGTTACACCACTCTGACACGTGATTATGGCCAAGCCAAGGGCTATGAGCGACCAAGGCAGGCCCTACTTGACCACATATAGGATGAACTACCGCCTTGGCCTTGGTTTCACCACTCCGACTCGCGATTTTGGCAAAGCCAAAAGCTATGAGTGACCAAGGTAGGCCCTCCCTTGCCACATAAATGATGAACTACCTACCCCCTTGGCCTTCGTTACACCACTCCGACTCGTGATTATAGCCAAGCCAAGGGCTATGAGCGGCCAATGCAGGCCCTGCTTGTGACAACCCATAAATTTCCAGGTCAACACCTGAACTTTGACTGCTCACTTTAACTGATTATCTGTGCATTAGACCTAGTTTATATTTAAATTAGGTGATTTACATGCAAACCACGGATATAATTCTTGACATAACCCCACAATAGTATTGGTAATCAAACTTTATTAATGGTGAAATTCTATCTTTTAGATCGGAAATTTTAACAATAAGAAAATATAAACGACTTTTATATTTTCTCATCAACTTTGTATTATTATTTAATGTGCATCCCTTCTAGATGTCAATATTTATTGAACTTTTTGCTTTAATACAATTTATCTTTTACGCCTAATCTTTTTAACATCAACTTTTATTTATAACCTTTACGTCTAAATAACTTTTTGACGTTACCACTCGTGTCATAAATATACCCAGCAAACATTTTAATTATATTTTTTTATATAACCATCCGAGATCATTACTTGTATCCATTCATTAAACTCATATCCAAACCCGACACTCGATCCCAACATGATTCGCATCAACAAGACCCGTCAGGTCGCCACCATAGTCCAACCAACATCCGACAAACTAAAGCATCAACAAAGCTTTCATTTTTAGCTCGTTTCCCTCAAAACTCCATCCCACGTGGATTTCAACATAAGGAATACTTTATTTAAAATTCTAAACTCTTGTCCCTTGCTTCACTTCAAATCTCACGACCAACATATGGTCAAAAGCAAGACCAACCATTTGTTCCATCCTTGCCATCCCTTATTATTCATGGTTCGGATGTAATGAAAACCAAACTAACACACAAGTATGTCTACTATTTCAAGTCTCTATGAGTTGACCTTAGCTAGCTTGGTAAACCACTTTTTCATCCAAGTCTAATCATGTCCCCCCCACAATTAGTTTATCCAAAGGGTAACCTGCCTTGTAAAGTACCAACATACAACCCTTAGCAGCCACCCTACAGCTCACTTTCCCTACTCCCCTTTGGCTGCCTACGGATGAAACCCCCTTTTTTTTCTTGTTTATTTCGATCAAGGATGTGCAACACATTTATTTCTCCCCACCTTTCCTTATTATCTCGGCTGAAACATGGTTCCACACAGTGTTTTAAAAACCGGTTCGAACCGGCCGGTTCGACCGGTGACCGGTCCTTTAACCGGTTTTTTAAAGGCCGGTTTTTTGGCAATAACCGGACCGGGTTAGACCGGCCGGTTTTCCGTTTTTTTCCGGTTCAACCGGTTTTCTGATTTTTTTTTTTTTTAATTTTTTTTTAAATTTTTTTTTATTTTTTATTATTTTTTAAAGTTTAAAACTTATATTTTCTTATGAAATACATATTTGATATTATTTTTTAGTGGATTATATTTGTATTTTAACTACTTTTGTTGGGGTGTACAAGTTTATTAGCATTTTTATAAAAAAATATATATAAATCCCCTAACCGGTTCAACCAGCCGGTCTAACCGGTCCGACCGGTCGAACCAGTGAGCACCATACTTGAGATCCACATATCCTCCCACGTGAGCACCATACTTGAGATCCACATATCCTTCCATAATACATAAATCCTCCCCATGATTCTGTGAGGTTTACAGCAATATAAAAGAAAATATATATATCCTTTCTTCCTCTTTGTATTTAGTAGATTTTGGCCATGACAAACTCCAACACACCACAACCTTACTCCCTCTATCTCTCTAAAATGTCATCTGCCACCACCATCTCTCTATAGATTTCTACACTAAATCACCACCTACTTGAAGATTTTTGTATAAGATCATCATTCAAGTTTGCAAGGAAGGTTGATTAAGCCTTGTTCCTCATTTTCCTTCTTATATTAGTTCACTGTGAGTGTCATTTAACTTCCATTTAGTAATTAAATCATTATCTTGCTCATATTCTAGCTTGTATTCGAAATCTATGCTCACACACTCAAGTCTTGATGATCCAAGTTCAAAAACTCCTAAACATGTTTAAACCTATTAAACTTTTATAACTAGATCTTGATTTTCTTGTAGTATTATTAAACTTTTATAACTAGATCTTGATTTTCTTGTAGTATTTTCGTGAGCTATACTCCTACATGGTATTTTTTATAGTTTGAAATACTATTTTGATAAGAGATGATGAAAAATACTAACTTTTATGTCTAGACATTTGATTATACTCTACACATTCTTGAAATCCATGTGACTACTTAATGTTATTCTTGCTTAAAATATTATCCTTGTTGAAATACATAAATAATCTTGAAGCAACTATAGTTTATGGAACTAATCTATGTATTCAATTTGTGTAAAACTCATAAAGATAAGGTTTCTATGGTAAAAATCCCGAACCGGACTCATAACACATTTTGAACCCTTAAAAACTCATCTAAACAAATTACATACGACTTTATAAAATCACTATGGTTGGAAATGAGTTTAGAGGCTTTAAAACACCAAATTAACACTTTGAAAAGCCCTAATTACCAACTAAATTAGAGTCTGAGTTTTGAAACAGGTTTTAAAGGTTTTAAGAGCAGAAAAACTTAGAAATATATTAGAGGTAAAACTTATACAAAAAGATCACAAAAGAAAATGGTGTAATTTGGGGAAAACTGGCTTAAAGCGGACACTTTTGGACCCCGAAACCCCTACTTTTTGAAAGACATGTTCTTGAAGTTTAAACCTTATATTGAGGTATTTTAAGGCTTAAAATAACTTATCATACGTTTACAAAGTGCTTTAGAAACTAAAAATGTCATAAAACGAGTCGCATGAACGAAACCATCACTTTACCGACAAAACCATCATTTTAGAAATGTAAATTGTGACATATTATTTTTCTGAGGTCATAATATAATAATATGTTTATTTTTATATAAAGTATTTGATTTTCTAATGAAACTAGAAAATACCGTGTATTTGACAAATACCGGCGAAACGCGTATTTTGGACTTTCGAACTTAGGAATTTTCATGATTTCCCTAAAAGTCCTTAACTTGTAATAATAGTTATTGGATTGGATATTATCTTTAACATTGATTTAATTTGGAAAATACTTGTAACAGCCCACATTGGTAGGAAGGAGAACTAAGCACCGCTTTATAAGAGTGTGGATACCTTCTCTACCAAGACGCGTTTTAAATCCGTGAGGAGCGGATGCCTGAGGGCATGCCGGCTGTCAAAGCGGACAATATCTTGGTTGCGACGGGCATTGACTGTTACAGATTGGTATCAGAGCCGATCGTCGGCCAGTGTGCCAGCGAGGACGCTGGTCCCCTGTGGGTGGAGGATTGTAACATCCCACATTGGTGGGAAGGAGAACTAAGCACCGCTTTATAAGGGTGTGGATACCTTCCCTACCAAGACGCGTTTTAAATCTGTGAGGAGCGGATGCCTGAGGGTATGCCGGCTGTCAAAGCGGACAATATCTTGGTTGCAATGGGCATGGCCTGTTACAATACTTGTACATATGTTACAAATGTGTAAATCTTTATTTTCCAAAACATTAACTCGAACTTAAATATTTATTGATAATCATAAATATTTCCTTAAGTCAAACGATTACCAATCACACTATCGGGTTACCATGACGTCAAGACTTGACCAACCAAATTGGAGTGACATAGATGTCAGTCCACTTTCTAGATCCTAAGTTGTCTTACAATTATTTTAGGACGACTTTTCCTTGTATCTTGCACTGTATCTCTTAGATTGCCTTGCTCAGGTGAGTTTTCACGGCCCCTTTTCTCTTTAACTGTTTTCAATTACTTGGGGGAGAATTCATATTACTTTTACCATGCTAGACAGTTAGACATTGTTATCCTATCTGTTACATGTGCTTTTCAATTGTCCATACCTGTTATCTCATGTTTATTCATGCTATAACCAAATTCCACTATTAACTGAATCCGATTAATTATCATGTGAAACGGTAACATTTGAATAGATCTACTGGGTTAACGCCCCTACCCTGATTTGGTCACTCCAATCCTGGCTCCGTTTTATTAGTCAAAGGGTACAAACTATTATGTCTTGTTTTTGCGGCATCAACTGGACAAAAGATGCCAAGAGTGGGTAGTCAGTCAGTTTCGGTATTCAGGGTACATGGTAACATTTCAACAAGTCTTAACTGATATTGTCAACGAGTAGCATAAACTGTTCTCACGTTGGCTTTTACTAAATCTTTTACTGCATGCAAACTTTAAACCTGTGAACCTCACCAACTTTATGTTGACCCGTTTTCCTATATGAATTCTCAGGTGCTTGAACTTTCATGCTAGGTTCTGCCTGGACCTGCATGTCTCTTAGGATCTTTTGCATAAGTTTGGAGTATGGTTAACATCCGTTGGAGATTTCTTAGCATAACACCTAACGGTGTCATGTTTTAAAATCTTTTAAACTGATATTTTGTAAACTTTTGACAAACTATATTTCTCATTCCTAAACTCCGTTGCGTAATGATTTCAAAAACTCCATTTTACTCCAATTAAACTATAACAATCCAAACAGCTCTCCTTGTTGAACCATCCAGAGTGTGTTCCGTAACCTTGACTGTGATACATTTGTTTCACGCCCGACACAAAATATACAGGGTGTGACACTACCTAGCCACATAAACGATGAACTACGGCCTTGGCCTTGGTTTCACCACTCTGACTTGTGTTTTTGGCCAAGCCAAAGACTATGAGCTACAAGGCAAACATTACTATAATTGATAACCATAAAGGAAAACGAAACACATAAAAATATGTTTTGCGGATCTAAGAACGTTGCATATCATGACAGACTCAAACCATCCTCTTTTGACATGTCTTCGACCTCGCGTGTCGTGAAAAATGTTCATAATCTCCTTGCGTGGCACGAGGAGCCCCATGTATAGAAAATTTCTAGATTTTGAGTTGAAAACTGGACTTAGAATGTATGATGCAGTTTTTCACTCTTTCGCACTTATTTTCATTCCATCCATTAGTAAAGCTTCGATTACACCTAAAACACTGTGTTTATCTTAGGTAACCAACATGACTAGCTTCGGATCAAGATCGAGTCTAAGTGAAGAACCGGACACACAAGCAATGAAACTTGTCTAGAGCCTTCAAGGGTTGAAATGTGCTAAATTGTAAATCAGCATATTGCCAAAACATAATAATGGAATTTGTTTCGGAGTTAAGCTCCATGGTATTTTTAGTTATTTTATCTCCTGTTTGATCATATATTTTTTCTTGGTTAACTACGATTGGAATTAATTATACGATTTACACAGGTTGACCTTTGTAAGGATTCTTACACTTACGAATAGGTCATGGCGAAACTTTATAGAAGTTAGAGTTAATCTATGAATTTGGTTTTGCAATAAAATAACTAGGAGGTGTATAATATTGACTTTATGAGAAATCATCTAGCTAATACAATAAAATTTCCTGGGAACTAAATTGCGACGTTATTCAAACATTATAAATAGTTATTAATTGGATGTGTGTGTTACAAAATATAGGTTTCAAACTAAATATACATTTGAAAGTAGCTTTGGTAGATTTCAAAGTACATTTGAAATTACCTTTTGGTTGCAAAAATTATAGATTCCAAACTAATTTTTGAAATAGATTAGTTTGTGCAAAATACATCACTAGCTTCGGATCAAGATCGAGCCCAAGTGAAGAACCGGACACGCAAGCAATGGAACTTGTCTAGAGCCTTCAAGGGTTAGAAATGTGCTAATTCGTAAATCAACATATTGCTAAAACATAATAATGGAATTTGTTTCAGAGTAATGCTCCATGGTATTTTTGGTTGTTTTATCTCCTGATCATATCTTTGTCTTGGTCAACTATGATTGGAATTTATGATACAATTTACACAGGTTGACCTTTGTAAGGATTCTTACACTTACGAACAGGTCATGACGAAACTTTATAGAAGTTCGAGTTAATCTATGAATTAGTTTTTGCATTGAAATAACTGTTGGATATCGGATGTCCAGACCAACACCAAGAACCCGACCCGGTTAAGAATCGTAAAGAGTTATACTGAGGGCAACGAGATATAAATACGCTTAATTGGTTAACCGGTAAAATCACGGGAATGCGTAATTAATTAATGTTTATTCATGATTAATAAACATGTATGTAATTACAAATAATTATCATTACGAGAATGAAACGGAGAAAAAGCGTTATATTATTAACATTAGCGGTGAATATGATAAATGAAATAAATGGTTATTTGATTTTATTGATTCTCGGATTTACGACCATTTATTAATAAAATTGTTTTATTAATTAATCGTAAAACATCGGTGGTTTGATTTGGTTGAGAAATTTGTCGAGGGACTAAGGGACTAGGAAACCCTAATCCAATTCCACGCCATAAGAGCCGTCACCACTCCCTTTGTGTAACACCCGTCAAATATCCGTATCGGTCACCCGACCCGTTATGATAAACTGGGGTAATATCTTTTTGCAAAATTGTTTGAATAAGAACGATTGAAGTCGGTGGCAAAACTTTTAGTTAAACGATTTTAAATTAGTGTTCTCGTTATATATTAAATGTGTATACAAATAGTTTTTATATAATAAAAAAGTGTTATCCTTATAACTTGTGAATAATATTAATGATATTGTATAAGAATTGTATTTTTAAAATACATGTCATTTTATAAAAGATAATATTTTATGAACACGAGTTGTCATGTCTATAGAAATGGTATCTTGGGGGTTGAAATGCGCGTTAAGAAATGTGTCACAATCCTGGTTACTAATAATATGATTTGGGGTTTAAAATAAATTAAACTATAAACATAAGGGGGATGGTATGAACATTTCTAAAAGTGAGGGGTTTATTTGGTTATTAGGCCAAATTCAATTAAATGAAATTGAATTCATGAAACTGGTAATCTCCGTTTTATATCCCGACTTTAATTTCGACCGACGTGGGTTTCGGGATTTAATTCCGACACATAACTCAATCATCATCATAACTCGATTTAGACACCATACCTAAATCATGAGCCTCTTCAACCTCCTTCGCACTCTTATCATTTTTCGCTATTTTTACGTGGTACCCGCAAGGAAAACCGATCACCACTTCCAATCGTCGTTTCGTTTATGTCACCACAGTTCACCACTAATTCATCACTCGCCGACCGTGGTGAAGCTACTTCTCAACCATCGTGACCACCCTCACCCTCTTCGACCACAGCGAGCCCGACCACTGTCACTGAAGACATCTCTGGCGAGGATTTGCGTTCAAATATATAATTCCGTCACCACTTTGATTTGAGTTCCGACTCACACGAAAGTTTGAAGAGCGACCTGTTTCATTGCAAGTGGGATCCCAAACCAACGTTAGAAAGGTAACGGTTATGTTATTGATCGTTGTCGTACGCTTTTGTGTTGTTCGAATAGTTCCTTTTGTTGTTTATGGTGGATGGGTGACTAGGGTTTTGTATGGGGAAGAAGATGACTAAAACATGCATGAATAAAAACAAACTGTTTGGGTGAGGATCTACTAAAACCGATTAGCCCAATTGTTCGAAACTCGTTTCGTTACTCCAAGGTCACGGATTCTACGCCAGTCCTCGACAGAAATGTCTTTTTTTTTCTTTCTTGTTTTCTCTTTTTTTTGGTTTGTTATTTTTGTAAAGTAAACTCATAAAAGAAGAAAATATTTTCTAGAAAATATTAAATAAATCCTATAAATCTATTTAGACCTTCTTGAAAAAAAATATAAACGTTATTTTCTTGTTTATAAATCTAGAAAATTATTACAAACACTTTTAAACCAAAATAAATACTTGATGAACTTAATTATAATAAATCATTCACTCATTTTATTTATTCATATATTCATTAGTTTGCTAATTAAATTATTGACTTAGACGTTTGTTTATCTAACCCCTTAATTACTTAATTGTTTAGTTATAATTTATTCGTTTAAATCTTTATTTGTTTTATTTAATTACTCACTAATGATTTAGTAACAACTTACTTATTTAGTCATTTAATTATTTCAGTTACTCATATACTTTTATATCATCAAGTTATTAACTACTAACTTATTTATTATTCATTTAATTACTTATTTAATTCTTGGGTAAAAAATTTAAGTAGCTATTTATTTGTTTTAAACCTCACAATGTTACTCAAACACAATCAATTATTTGATTTCGAAGTCATTTATGTAGTCAATTATTTATTAGCCATTTATTTAGCAGGTGAATTATTTAGCCAAGTTATCTATTTAGTTAGTTAATTATTGACCGTTAAACCTTATGTTGTCATATAAACACAAAGTACCGTTATACATCTAAGACTTAACTAAGAAAATAAATTCATCTTCCTCAAATCATCAAGACCATCGAAACCCTAGACATCTGGAAACCCCATTTGGTTGTTCTCGTAGCTTCAAGTTAATCAAATTCATACTTCGTTTAGGAATACATCGAGCTTGAGTTTTCCTCATTACGCCAAGCTCGCATCAAGTTGCTTAAGGTGAGTTCATAGCCCCTTTTTCTTTATATTTTCCAAACCATTTGGGGTGGAAAACACGCATAAACATTTTTAATTATCATTACTTTATTTTCAAGAAAATAATATTATTTATCATGCTTATCATCATGAATCGTTGCAAAACTTAAATCATTCAAACGTCCATACTTTCTATGCAAAGTCAAATACTCTTGAATACATTTACTTGTATGTATATGTGATATCGTGTGAATATATACTTTGTCATGCTTGTTATTATATGCTATTTGGGAAACTTTATGCTTAAGGCTCCGGAGCATCAAACGTGAGGTTCCTTGCGAAGAACTGAACATGATGACGTTGAGGTTCTTGCGAGGGACTGAACGTGGTCCCAACGCTGATATTCCTGAGAGGAACCGCTCGAGATATGTAGAGGTTCCTCGAGAGGGATTGAACACGTGGACAAACATTCTTACCGATTGTTGGTTTGCGAACCATCAATCAGGCGTCCTGTTTATGTATTGAATATATGTTTATGTGATGAATATCTGTTTATGTGATGAATATCTGCTTATGTGATGAATATCTGTTTATGGGATGAATATGTGTGTGTAAATGTTTATTCACGTAGGACTTTGTGAAAACCTTTTTCATTCATTTATTATCTATGCAAATCAAGTACTGTTAAATAAATTGCTTGTATTAATCGACATTATACCGTATTCTAGGGACCTGTACATGTAAGTCTCATGAGCATCATAATCGTAGAGGTTTCTTTGAGGAAACTGAACATCATAATCGTTGAGATTCCTTTGAGGGAATTGAACACTTGTAAGTCTCATGAGCATCATAATCGTAGAGGTTTCTTTGAGGAAACTGAACATCATAATCGTAGAGATTCCTTTAAGGGAATTGAACATCATTATGTACTGGGTGACGAATACGTGTGTAATTAGAGTAATACTTGCACATTGACTTTAACAGTATGACTTTGCAAAACCTTATCAAATATTTTCTTTAACTGTTTTTATTAAACCTATGACTCACCAACTATGTAGATAGTTGACCTTTTGCGTGTTTTTCAGGTTATTGAGAATCAAGCCTTCATGATTGACGTTACACATAGGATGCTTTTGGACCTAGTTAATGTAATCGAGAACTATTTTATATGTTTATGTTACTTGTATTCAATGTATAATTTTGGAATTGGATATTATTAAATAATAAAACTTTAAATAGTGTCATGTGCTTATGGACAATCATCATGCCCCGACGTTTCCGCCGTCGGTTGGGGTGTGACAGATTGGTATCAGAGCCATGGCTATAGGGAATTAGGTTATTAGACGTGGTAACCTAGACTATAGCTTAGGTTTCCAAACATGAGTACCTCATGTCTTAGATATTCTTGTCCATAGGTGCTTCTACATTATGATATTTGAATCCCTAATCTCATTCACAATCACCCACGTACACAATCACTTTGTGATATGATGGATCCTTATGCTTGTGAGACATGTATTTACTGAAATGGTAGTATTGGTAGGTGACTAGTACGCTTCTAGAATACCAAAGGTGTGGTGTGCTAGTTACGGTACACCCTATATATAAGCACTGATGGTGTTTTGGGAAGTGGGACTAGGAGTCAGACCGAGGAATTGCCCTAATCAACTCATTATCAACCTGAATATTGAGTTTGTTTTGTTGAAATAAAAATCTTTCCATAAAACATGACAATTCAAAGATTGGAATTTTTTCTTTAAATTCGATACTCATTGACACACTTGACTATTCTATGATTTCTCTCTGATTATTTTATGATCATTTTATGATCTAGACACCAATATTTATTTACATACTTGGTTATTCTACGATTTTACTATCAGGATATTTAGTTACTAACAAGCTTGATTGTCCCATGATGTCATATGAATTTGATATTCCATCATTTGCAAATGTGATTGTTTGGTGTGTATAATTGATAACATGCAACACGATTACGTAGGAAAGTTGATACCTATTACTTAGGAACCTGATGTTCCACTACTTATTAACTTGATAATCATTTACTTGGGAATATAAATATTTTGCTGCATGTGAAGTTTGTAATTTCATCACATATGAACTTGATTTAATACGTGAATATGATTGCATACAATCTTGCATTTCCTTGAACATGTTATGCAAGACTTATTATCTATGAGCATTGGCTATTTGATTATTAATGTCTTATTGACATTGTTTGTGCATGAAATAACTATGATTTAGGATATTTGATGTTTTATGTTGTCCCACACACAACAAGGCGAGCTATGCGGATTATGCAGCGAATTAAGTGATTACGGGTGCACACGTAATTTATAAAATTTGATGCATGAGAAATCATAGCAAGTCCTGTCGTGTGTTATAACATAGAACCTATAGTGATTTTGGATAACGAGACAAATGTGATATGATAAGGTCATGGTGGATACGCCGCTGGTACTTCCTATATATAAGTGTTCCTGTCATGTTGTGAAGAGTAGCGTTATCCGAGTCACTTGAAGTTCTGTGTTATTGACCTTGACCAATGTTAAAAGAACCTAATATCTAGTGAAATCTATTGTGCATGCTTGACACAATTTCAACTCTATGCAATATATATAGTCTTTGGGACCCCAAACTTAGCATCGATAGATTCTTAAAATCTCTTCAACGAGCCAATCCTGTATTTTTGTTCACCCATACCTTTATATTTTCACGTTAAATCTTTCGTGTGAGTGGTCATCACTTAAAAACGTCTAATCCGTTATCCACTCCTCTCGTACCCTTTAAATTCAGTAATGTAAGCCCTAACCATCATATTTCAACATTCCCAAATGATCACAACTATATACTCACCATTTCGTGAAGGTTTTTCGTAAACAATTTCGAGGATGAAATTCCCTAAAGTAGGGGATACTGTAACACCCGTCAAATATCCGTATCGGTCACCTGACCCGTTATGATAAATTAGGGTAATATCTTTTTGCAAAATCGTTTGAATAAGAACGATTGAAGTCGGTGGCAAAACTTTTAGTTAAACGATTATAAATTAATGTTCTCATTATATATTAAATGTGTATAAAAATAGTTTTTATTAAAAAAAAATGTTATCCTTATAACTTGTGAATAATATTAATGATATTGTATAAGAATTGTATTTTTAAAATACATGTCATTTTATAAAAGATAACATTTTATGAACACGAGTTGTCATGTCCATAGAAATGGTATTTTGGGGGTTGAAATGCGCGTTAAGAAATGTGTCACAAGCCTGGTTACTAATAATATGATTTGGGGTTTAAAATAAATTAAACTATAAACATAATGGGGATGGTATGAACATTTCTAAAAGTGAAAGGTTTATTTGGTCATTAGGCCAAATTTAATTAAATGAAATTGAATTCATGAAACTGGTAATCTCCGTTTTATATCCCGACTTTAATTTCGACCGACGTGGGTTTTGGGATTTAATTCCGACACATAACTCAATCATCATCATAACTCGATTTATACACCATACCTAAATCATGAGCCTCTTCAACCTCCTTCGCACTCTTATCATCTTTCGCAATTTTTACGTGGTACCCGTAAGGAAAACCGATAACCACTTCCAATCGTCGTTTCGTTTTTGTCACCACAGTTCACCACTAATTCATCACTCGCCGACCATGGTGAAGTTACTTCTCAACCATCGTGACCACCCTCACCCTCTTCGACCACAGCGAGACCGCCACTGTCACTGAAGACATCTCCGGCGAGGATTTGCGTTCAAATATATAATTCCGTGACCACTTCGATTTGAGTTCCGACTCACATGCAAGTTTGAAGAGCGACCCGTTTCATCGCAAGTGGGATCCCAAACCAACGTTAGAAAGGTAACGGTTATGTTATTGATCGTTGTCGTACGCTTTCGTGCTGTTCGAATAGTTCCTTTTTATTGTTTATGGTGGATGGGTGACTAGGGTTTCGTATGGGGAAGAAGATGACTAAAACATGCATGAATAAAAACAAACTCTTTGGGTGAGGATCCACTAAAACCGATTAGCCCAATTGTCCGAAACTCGTTTCGTTACTCTGAGGTCACGGATTCTACGCCAGTCCTCGACAGAAATGTCATTTTTTTTCTTTCTTGTTTTCTCTTTTTTTTGGTTTGTTATTTTTGTGAAGTAAACTCATAAAAGACGAAAATATTTTCTAGAAAATATTAAATAAATCCTATAAATCTATTTAGACCTTCTTGGAAAAAAAATATAAACGTTATTTTCTTGTTTATAAATCTAGAAAATTATTACAAACACTTTTAGAACAAAATAAATACTTGATGAACTTAATTATAATAAATCATTCACTCATTTTATTTATTCATATATTCATTAGTTTGCTAATTAAATTATTGACTTAGACGTCTATTTATCTAACCACTTAATTACTTAAATGTTTAGTTATAATTTATTCGTTTAAATCTTTATTTTTTTTTATTTAATTACTCACTAATGATTTAGTAACAACTTACTTATTTAGTCATTTAATTATTCGGTTACTCATTTACTTTTATATCATCAAGTTATTAACTACTAACTTATTTATTATTCATTTAATTACTTATTTAATTCTTGGATCAAAAATTTATGTAGCTATTTATTTGTTTTAAACCTCACAATGTTACTCAAACACAATCAATTATTTCCATATGTTTTTCATATGTTTGTTCCATATGTTTGTTCCTCAAGCTTTGATATCCGCACCAATCATTTCCTCCATGCCCATTACTGCTCATGTCGTATCATCCAGCAACCCTTCTTTTACAAGTACTTTTCAACACCTGAGTTTCTCGGAAGCACTCTGGATGCGTAATGAAGCTAAACTAGTTGGTTTCCGAAATAATTCCACAATCGGTCTTGATGAACTTTTTATTCCTACTTGGAACATTACCAACAAAGATAGTCTTAGTGACTTTACTTATGCTAAAGACTTTTTCCTTAAGTCTTTAAGCCCCACCGATGTGAAAAGTTCCCAAGAACTTCCGTCCTCCGATTTTGCTTTCAAGGTTATTTCTTACCATGCAGCCAACCATGCTATAATCCCTAAGCTATATTCCCGTTGGGTGAAAGCAGAGCACCAACTCCAATGTTTTCATGCTAAAGTGCGACAGTTGCAAACCCCGAACTATAAAAAACACTCCAATATTTGAAGAAAGAAAACCAAGAGCTTCACCTGTCCAAGCATTCTTTGGAATCAAGACTTTCATATCTGGAAAAATCCCTAAACAACTCTCGCTTGTTTGCCGAAAAATTGGAGAAACTTCAACAGACTCAATATGAAGAATATACCAAATCTCTCTAAGAAAAAGAAGCCCAACTGGAAGAAATGAAGCTAGAGAATTCCAAGATACAAGAATCCTTATCCGGTATCGCAAAAATTTATTACTATTATATGTCATTTATTTATTATTTTTTTATACTAACATCCCATTATCCCTGCTTCATTAGAACTTCAAAACAACAAGAATTCTTTTGAACAAGAAATTCGCACCTTGGATAACAGATGCAAAACACTTGAGACAAAGAAGAACTGGCTTGTGACTGAAGGCATACCAGAAACTGTGAAGAAAATATTGAAAAGTCCAGCCCTTACTCAATCGATTCTGGAAATGAATAATGCTAAGAATTCCTGTGGTTTCAACGAGGGTATTCGTGCTGGACTTTTTTATGCTCATGATCCAAAAGCAACTGCCGCAACATGCACATGCTTTGATCCATCCGCCCCTATGAAGCTAAAGAAAGCTACTGAGGCATTTTCCGGATGATCCTTTGCGTTCGTTGATACCTGCAAAGAGATGGCAGATGCTCCTCTAGACCTTATCAAAGAAACACTTGCCCTGGATCAGCCCCCCATGAAGTCCCCCAACCAGCAAACCCGGGTATGATTTATACTGTTTTTAGAAAAAACAATTACTCTTTTGATCCACCTGCGTGTGGACTTTCTATATGTCCGTATGTGTAGCGCTTTTTGCGTTTTATTAAGACACTTATGCTACTTTGAACTGTTTTTTGAACAAGTATTATGCTATCTTTGAATATTCATACGAGGCTGCATGAATTATGTTAACGACCTTATCCGACCACATGCGTCCACATTATCGTATAAAACCTTATCACAACCATGAATCTACAATGAACACTCAATTTTCTAGCCATCTTTTAGCCTCATAGACCTTTTTCAATCCTTTAAAATAAACATTATCATCATTTTTGGAATATTTTTGAAAAGATTTGTCATTTAACTATGTTTGATGGTTTTTTTATATAATTACTGGTACATGGCCATTTATCGGTCACTTAGACCACATCCGGATTTAGTACAACCCTTAGCTATTTTCCAATCACTTAGATTGCTTCCGGGAATTTGAATGGCGCTTAGCCATTTCTATGACCCCTAAGGTCACACCCATAAGGATGTCATATAATTGATCAATTTGTTTGGTCTCTTAGGACCGCATCCAAAAGGATGCATGGTGGTTAACCATTTTATGATCTCTTGGATCATTTTATTTTTTATTATTTATCTTTTAAACATATGTTTGTCGTAACAACACTTAAAGCTTTTATTCATAGAATGGATCATATCCATACACAACATTTTTCACACACTTTTGTTTATGCTAAAAATCACACATAGTAATTTTTTTTAAACGAATGCCATTCCATGGTCGCGATAGCAAATTTCCATTTCCGTGTTCCAGCATATATGATCCCTTCTGCAGCACTTTCGATATCTTGTAAGGACCTTCCCATTGAACATTTAACTTTCCTTTTGGTTCCACTCTGCTAACATCATTATTTCGCAATACCAAATCCCCTTCTTTAAATTGATAAACCTTTGCATGAGAATTATAGTATCTTTTCATTTTCGATTTATACTTGCTTTCCCTGATTGCTGCCATTTCCCTACGTTCTTCCAATAAATCTAGGTTACGTCGCAGTTCTTGATCATTATCTGTAGAAACACTATACGATCTTACTACAGCATGATTTGGTAATCGAATAGCAACGAGAAGGTAAATAAAGCTTTGCTTTATTGAATCACTTAGAAGTTACAAGCTAGAGAGAGATTACACCTTCTGCTACACACAGTTAAGAGATAGAGAACTGAAAGAACTACTAAACACTCTCTCTAACAAGCTATTTATAGTCACTTAGTAATAGGCCAGCGTACCACCTGCGGACCATCTGGTCTGCCCGGACCATCTGGTCCGCCCGGACCATCTGGTCCGGCGGTGCATATGGTACGGCCAGAGACTATATTACTCACACAGATGCTCTAGATTAGATACAATACACGAGACACACGCTAGCATAGGAATATGCTTCTACAGACTCTCCCTTAACGTGTAGTGTATCTAGCTATCTATCTATCTAACAAAACTTTAGTTTTCAATCTTCAGCATTTCTGCATCTGATCTTCAACTTGAAATCTTGTCAGAATTAGAGCTCGCATGGCTGGATCAATCTTGAAAAAACCTTTGAACTTCAAGATCCACTTGTGAAAGATATAACATACTCCCCCTTTCACCATGCTTGAGTCTTGTCACACAGAAACCTGCAATTTCAGAAGACAGAAACGCGGCTTTCTTTTTCTTTTGAAAAATAATTTAATCTTGGCGCAAAACTTCTCTTCGAGAATCCAAGATGTAAATTTGAATTTTTAAATTTTGTATCATGTATTGATCGGTCGAAAACAAATAAGAAACAAAATCTTTTTGGCTTTTTGAAACTTTATATTAAAACACATCGAAAATCTTTTTGGATTTTTCAGATATGAAACATAAATGCAATACAGAAATGAAATACTAAATCACACACTATTTTTGTATTTTGCGAGAAAGATCACAACTTGGGATCATATTGGTCATGACATGCTAAACTATACTTCAATTTCAATTACTTCAGCACATAAGTCATGTCGATTACTGGTATAATTTGTCCATCTTAAACTCAGGCACAATCATACTCATACCATCAGGATATGTTATTGAATTGATTAGGTTTGCTTTGACCAATGTACCCCACACTATCAGACATACTCAGATATGTTTTTGCTTTATATCACATTTTGTGATTTCATTTGTGATTTAATCACATAATGATTGTATTCATGATTCAGTCAACTGTGTTCCATGCAAAAAGAAATAAGAACGTTAAATGGTCTACCTTAAGGTCGATCTTTCGATACGCAGATAAGGCCTCGGATTTAACAAAATAAGAAAATAAAACAAGTTGAAATTGTATAACTCAACAACAATCAGGTCGGTACTCCCGTACACGCAGAGAAAGTCCGATGAGTTATACGAAACACCAAAGAAAATAAAGCAGAACGTCAAACGAACAACAATCAGGTCGATCTTTCGATACGCAAAGAAAGTCCGATCGTTTGACAAAATAAAGAAAATCAAACAAGTTTAAATCTTTGCAAAATGAACACATGTATACACAGTGACTTCTCATTTTCTTTTTCACATATCTTTTCTTGATATATCATGAGATATGCATCAAGATGTTGTCCACTTGGTCAAGCATTAATATTTAATGTGTTTATCACATCTGAATACTTTCTGATTTAATGCCGAGCCTACCGAGTACATTAAACAATGATCTTATGGCTTTTTCATCTATTTTATCCATGAGTCAGACACGTAAGCCAATGTACCATCATTTCCCAATCACGTCGGATCAATTTCTCATTTTTAAATGTTTTTGTATTTTTCATTTTCTCCCCCTTAAAATGAAAACTCTATTTTTGGATTTTCATTTTAACAAAAACACAAACACACTATTTTTGGTTTTTCAATTTTCTCCCCCTAAACTACAAACAAAATGCATTAAAGAAAGAAAATTGACCAATCGATACTGATACCAGTTCAGTTTAAGCTTTCAGAAAAACTTTTATATTTGAAGTATGACGCAGTCAATTTAAGTTAAGAACGCAGAATACTCCTCCATCAGCAACTTTGCAATCACCAACGGGTCTTCTAGAAATACCTGCACACTGGTTATAAAGATTAGTACTCAAATGACCCGAAGCACACAGCTTCTGGTCGACCAGTGTCTTCCGTAAAATCACTTGCAGCCTTGGTAACCAACTTAGGTCGCCACTGCATTTTTACGTTTGTATTTTGAACTGAGTCATCATCACGAGATGAACCACCAACACTTTAATCAAATTTGAAAAATTGTTTCGTTTTAGATTTTGATTTGAATGGTGTTGACTCAGTAAAAATTCTGCCTGATTCATCAATAAATGTGGCAGATTTGTTTGAAAATGATCTTTTAGCAGTCTCAGGATAATCCTGTGCCATATGTCCCTTTCGGCGACATTGATAGCACAAACGATAAGATCGTTGAGATTGTGGTTTGCCCTGAACTGAATGACATCTATCATCAGATTCAACATTATCAGAAATATCATCAAAAACTTGAAATCGGTTAGAATGTACCCATTTAGAAGTAGGACTTCTAGGTGTGGAATTTGAACCCGAAGCGGAAGATTCTTTCAGAGAACTTGTAGATGAATCTTTCTTCTTTATCTTTCCTCCGAATCCTTTTTCCATGGTGGATACAAACACCTGCGCCAGATGATATATCTGTTCAAGACTAGTATCTTTCTTCGCCTTAGGTGTCTTCTTTGGCATGTTCTTCTGAACTTTCTGAGCAACTTTGTGATTATGATTACCCAAACCAGATCGTTTATAACCGGGTAAGTCAGACAACTCCACTTGAGACTGAGAAGAACCAGCTTGGGCAACCTCAGTGAACTTAGCTTTAATACCTGGCAAATTATTAGCTTTAACAAGCGTAGCAGCAACTGATGCATCTGATTCTATCTGTTCATCGTGCTTCACCTTCTGACCATCAGACACTTTATTATCAGGAACAGCAAATCCACCAGAAACAAACTTAATAGATTGTTCCATCAAACTTTTATCTTTCTCAACTTTCTTGGTTGAAGCTTTCAATTCTTTTCTCTCAGACTTCTCAGAAACAAACTCAGAATAATCTCCATCAATACCAGAAGAATGAATATCATCAATAGCATCAGATGAGATAACCGGATGTGGAATTTGATTATATTCTTCACTACCAAAAACTTTCTTGAAATTCTCATCTTTGCATAAATAGCTTGTGAAAGAATGTGAATTCTTCAAGTTGTGCAATTGACGTTTCAGATCCAGAATCTCAATATTTAAATCAGATATTTTCTTTAGAGCTTCACCCAATGCCCTCTCCGATGCAATCAATTTCTCTGAAGCTTGATTTGACACAAATTTCGTTTGTCTCATTTGATTGTGGGCATCATAAACTTCCTGGGTAATTTTCTTCACCCTGCCTTCATGAATTTCAATGTTTCTTGTCAACAGTTTGTTGTCATGCGTTAAGCTTGCAACTTTATCAAGTAAGATGGAATGTTCCTTTTGACGATTACTTTCTTTTGCATTAACTTCATCAAACTCTTTCTGAAGATCATCATACAATTGCTGAAGAGAATCCAATTTTGTTTTTGATTTGCTAAACAAAGCATCAAAATCTTCAATGGCGTCTTTTGCTTCACTCTCCCATTTCTCAACACTTTTAACCAACCCCTCATTCTCAGTTTTCAACTTCAGAAGTTGTTCCTTATCTTGAGCAATTATGTCATCCATATTGCTCTTAAGCTTGACAAGCTCTTCCATCAACTCATCCTTTTCGTTTATCAACATTTCATTTGCCTTAAAAATCTCATCATAAATGATACCCTTCTTCTTGAGACTTTCTAATTCTTCATCCTTCGTCTTAATGTCAAGAACCAACCTTTTATTTTCAGAAATCAATCCATAAATCTTTCTTTCCTTTTGAGCACAAAAATCACATGTTGACTCATACCCACTAACTTCAGAATCACTTGTTTCAGATGAAATGATCTCAGACGTATACCCACTTGATTCAACTTCGACATTTGCCATTAAAGCCACAGATTGACCATTGATATAACAAAAACCATCTGGTTCTGCACAAGTATCTTAAATAGCAGTCAAAGCAATAGGTGGTTTGTCAAATTGTTTTGACCATTCAGCAAATTCTTTATCTTCTTGAGCTTGAGCCACCATAGCTGTTGTTTCATGCTTATCAGATTTACCTTTATCAGATGATAATTGAGAACACTCACGAGCAAAATGTCCAACCTTGGACAATTATAACATTTTACTTTAGATTTGTCCAAACCCAGTTTTCTTCCTCCTGGAACAAAAGAATTCTTCCCATGTTTCTTGATAAATCGTCTTCCTTTTTCAACCATCATTGCAAATTGCCAATGCAGATCTAATTCAGCTAATTGATCATCATCCAACTGTTCTAACTCAGTTCCACTCAAACCAGCATCACTAACTTGACCAAATATCGATCCAGATGATGAAGATATAAAAGCAGATAACAATGCAGCCAATTCTTCAGTTGATTGAGCAGGATGAGAATTAGTTGTTGATCTATCAGGAATGGTAAAACGACACCCTGGAGAATAACCAGAATTTTCAGATTGCCCAGCAAGAAAAGCTGTTACCGACGGATTACTGCTTGAAATAGCATGTGACTTTGCCTTAGCATGAACGGTAGCATTGTTTTCCCCAAAGTACAATTCAGGATTTTGAACTGTAGGATGTGCAGATTTCTTCACAAGCAATTCCATCTCACGAGCTTGTAATTTGCTATTTATTTGATTGAATGTCCAAGTTGAATAATTTGGATCATTTGTCAACATCATCACATAATTTTCCCATTTTTCTGGTAACGCTTCCAGAATTTTCTCTTTCAATTCATCACTATCTTTCTTGACGCCTACAACATCAAGTTCATTTATCAAATGAGAAAATCGAGCAATCAAATCTGGAATTTTCTCATTCTCGCAGTGCCTGAAATTATCAAACTCTTTCTTCAAGACTTTCTTTCGAGTGTTTTTGTATTGATCATTACCCGTACATCTCTCTTCAATAGCATCCCACAACTCTTTAGCCGTTGTATATTGCTTAAATTGATGCATTAGATCTTTTGGTAAGGCCATAGTAAGATAACTATATGTTTTCTTTTCTCGAGCAAACAATTTTCGTTCATCAGCATCGAAACTACTAATCATCTTTGGTTTGTTGGGACTTATCATCGGATATTCATATTCTTTCTCAATTGGAATCCAACTCTCAATATCTTGCGAATAAATGTAAGATTCAAACCGACTTCTCCAATTGTGATAATCTTCAAGCCTTAGCAATTTAGGAACTTTTTGAGTTGTTCCTATCTCGTTATCATAGTTCAACATGGCTTGAACTGATGTTTGAGCAGCAGCCATTGCATAGAAATCACTCATTTTGAAATGTCAATACCCAACGCGAAAACTTAAAACTGAAAAATGGGCGTCTTCCAAGCAGATTTTGGGGGTCAAACTGGGGGGGGGGGGGTACAGAACTTTCAGGTTAGTACACGTCTAGATCTCGGAAAGACGAACGTTTTGGCTGGTATTGGGTTCCGTAACTTCAAACGGTTTGCAAGTTACGTCAGTTTTAGTGAAGGTATGCTTTCTGCCAGCGGACCAACCTCCGTACCAGATCAAACTAGCGGATCAAAATTTGTTCACCGGATCAAAATACTCTCAACGGACCAAATATGTTCCAGCGGACCAGATATCTTCGGCGGATCAGATTTTGGTACGGCGGACCAAAACTGGTACGGCGGACCATATTTTTTAGCGGATCACACTGGTACGCTGTAACTGCCGCGGATCAGATTGTAACCGCCACGGACCAGACTGATGAAGATTGCCGGGGTGGACCAGTTGCGGACCAATTGATCTTCGAGCGGACCAGACGCAGTTCGAACTAAATTCGACTGATTTTCGTGAATTCAACGTTTTCGATCGGAAATTTGGTTCAAATAGGTGCGAAAACACTCCACAAACACTCAGAAATCATTTTTCATCACAGAAACACTCGGAATTGAAGAATTTGATGAAAAATGATGAAAACCCAAACTTTCTCTCTCTAGAATTAGAAAACTTACCAAATCACAGCAGTAGAGCAACCTGGAATGCTCTGATACCACTTGAAGAAACACTATACGATCTTACTACAGCATGATTTGGTAATCGAATAGCAACGAGAAGGTAAATAAAGCTTTGCTTTATTGAATCACTTAGAAGTTACAAGCTAGAGAGAGATTACACCTTCTGCTACACACAGTTAAGAGATAGAGAACTGAAAGAACTACTAAACACTCTCTCTAACAAGCTATTTATAGTCACTTAGTAACAGGCCAGCGTACCACCTGCGGACCATCTGGTCTGCCCGGACCATCTGGTCCGGCGGTGCATATGGTACGGCCAGAGACTATATTACTCACACAGATGCTCTAGATTAGATACAATACACGAGACACACGCTAGCATAGGAATATGCTTCTACGTTATCCCTTTTTTCAATCATTCTTTGAGTGGGAAGCCCTACTTCTGCAGGTATAACCGCTTCGGTACCATATGTCAAACTGTAAGGAGTTTCTCCATTACTAGTCTTTGGCGTCGTGCGATGTGCCCATAGCACATGTGACAATTCCTCTACCCAACTACCTCCGACTTTATCTAAAAGCAATTTGATACCTTCCACCAAGCTTTTATTCACACGCTCGAGTTGACCGTTCGCTTGCGGATAAGAAACAGATGCGAACACCTGAGTGATTCCTAATTCTTGACACCATCCTTTGGAAGGTTCATCTACGAATCGTTTCCCATTATCTAATATTATGTATAAGGGTAACCCAAATCGGTAAATAATGAACTCCCATACAAATTTCTTCACATGCTACCCCGTTATGCTTGCAACTGCTTTTGCCTCCACCCATTTAGTGAAGTAATCGATAGCAACTATCAGAAACTTTACACGTCCGGCCGCCTCAGGAAACGGACCAACAATGTCAATCCCCCCATTTTTGAAAAGGCCAAGCTGTTGTTACTGGTACGAGCTCATGTTTAGCCTTCAAACTCACCGGTGAATGCCGTTGACAATCATCACACTTTCTTAATTCTTCAGTTACAAGTTTGTGCATCCCTGGCCAGTAATATCCTAAAATCACCAACTTATTGACCACCACGGAAGGCCCCATATGATTTCCGCATATCCCACTATGCACTTCCTAAACCGCATACCTTGCTTCCTCTTTCGTCAAACATCTTTGGAGAGGTCCTAAATATGTCTTTCTATATAACATACCATTCTGCAACTGATATTGTAAGGAATTAACCTTAATTTTTCGTGCCTCTTCCTTCTCATCTGGAAACCGTCCTTTTTCCAAATACTCTCTAATGGGTGAAACCAGACATCATTATCCATATGCACCACAACTACCCGCTTTCCAAGAATAGATAGTTCTTCTAACACTTCCACCCGAATTTCTTTTGCTAGATGTTGAAACGAAGTGGATGCTAGCTTACTTAACACATCTGCTTTCTTGTTTGCCCTCTAGGCACATGCACTACATCACATGATTCAAATGAACCCATCAAATCCTTAACTTACGTTAAATATAGTGCCATAACTACACTTTTAGCCTCATACTCCCCTTTAATAGGATTAGCCACTAACAACGAGTCCACATGCGCCACCACATTTGTTACACCCAATCTTTTGGCTAACCTTAACCCTGCACTTAAAATAACAATACATTTATTCATAAATCAAACCCCCTTTTTCCTGTCATATCTTCCTTTTTTTAATCCAAATATTATTCATATGATAAATTAGAAAATTAACTTTTTAACCTAGCTAGTAGTGCCTCATATTCAGCCTCGTTATTTGACACATTAAAATCGAATTTCAACGCATATCTCAGTTCATCCCTCCGAACTAACTAATAATAAACCTGACATTCAAAAAAATCAATACATATGCTCATAACATCTTTTTAAGAAACCAATTTTCACCTTAACAACTGAGAATAATGACAAACCTACTCCTGCCCCTTCATCACTTGTCGAGCCATCAGTAAATAACTTCCATATTCTTGCAGTCAACTTCTATTGTAATTGGGAACTCATACCTTATGCTTCCCTTGACTCACATCCAATTGGCATTTCTGCTAGGAAGTCTGCTACTACTTGCCCCTTAACTGCTAGCTTCCGCTTAAATTGTATGTCGTATTGACGCACTTCCGAATGCACAAATTAGCAGCTTTGAAGACTTAAGAATCAAATTCTTGAGACAGTAATGTACTAAGGAAGTAACGGAAGTGCATAACATCCGAAGAAGGGGTGATGAAAGTCTTGAGAAATTCGTAATGAGATTTAATAATGAAACTATGAAGATAGCTGGAGCACAAGATCAGTTGCGAATATCTAGGTTCTGCCATGGTGTTCGACATACGCATCTTGTTGAAAAATTGCATGAAGACTTACCAAAAACAATGGAAGTGCTTATGGATCGTGTGAGAATATATGTCAAGGGGAAGAGCGCTTCAGGAAATATACAAGGTATTGGTACCCAAAAGCCACCTAAAAAGGGAACCAATCCTAGAAATACAAACGCAAATGCGCATTCTGCTCCAACAAGAAATCAACCTTGGAGAAGAAATAGATTTCAACCTTATGATCGAAGAAGAGAAGGAAACTTTGGGGGTTACAAAAAGAATTGGCAGTCTAGAAGTGAGGATTATACGTCACTCACTAAAACCCCAAGTGAAATATTAATCACCGAAAATGTGCAATTTAATAAGCCACAAAGATCTCAAAATACTTCAGGAATGGATGTGAGTAAATACTGTGATTTCCACAAAGATAGGGGCCATGATACGGATAATTGTCGACATTTGCGAAGTGAAATTGAAAAAGCTATTAAGTCTGGTAAGTTATCCCATCTGGTAAAGAACATTAAAGAAGGGCAACCTCCAGAAAAGGTCATTGGTATGATCCGAAGAAGTTCAAATGTTTGGCGTCGAAATGTCAAAACTAAAATTGAAGAAGAACAATGGAAGAGTTGCGAAATTACATTTCCGCCTTTGTCTGGAAAAGAGTCGAAGGAAGATCCTGTGGTGGTTACAATCGGAATCTCCGGTTTCTGTGTGAAGCGAACTTACTTAGATACCGGAAGTGCATCCGAGATTATGTATGAATCTTGTTTCAGAATGATGGGCTCAGAAGTGTAACAACTGCTAAAGCCTCACGCTTCTACACTTATAGGTTTCTCAGGAGAGATAGTACATCCGATTGGAGAAATTACTCTCCTCGTGATCTTCGGAGATGACAAACTCTTTCGAGAAGAAATGATGACGTCATTGTGGTTGCAACGCCATCCCCTCACAATGTAATCATTGGAAGGCCCGGATTAAGGGTTCTGGGAGCCATTGTTTCAACCGCACATGGTATGGTCCGATTCCCAACGCCTAGGGGGATCGCAACTGTGAAAACTTATATAGATCCACAAATTGCGTTAATTGATATACCAATGGTATCGAAAGAAGACACGGATAAATCCAAAGATAGCCTTGGAAAAAACAAATGGGTAATTAACGAAAAGTTCCCAGATCAAACTATCGAGATAGGCTCGCAACTGCAAGGGGAACCAAGAAAGAAGCTGTTTCGATTGTTAAAGAATAGTGTTGATGTCTTTTCTTGGGAGCCAGTGGACATGACAGGTGTTCCAAAACACTTTGCTGAACATAAGCTCAATGTTTATCCAGGGGCAAAGCCTATTCAACAAAAGAGGAGAATCTATGACAAAGTTAGAAATGAGGTGGTTTAGGAAGAAGTCAGTAAACTTGTGGATGCAGGAATTCTTCATGAAGTATTATATCAAACATGGGTCGCAAATCCCGTGTTGGTTAAAAAGTCTGACAGCACATGGCGCATGTGCATCGATTTTAAAGACCTTAACAAAGCCTGTCCTAAAGACTGCTATTCACTTCCAGAAGTTGATTTCAAAGTGGATTCTTTGGCCGACTATCGGTGGAAGTGCTTCCTTGATGCTTATAAGGGCTACCATCAAATTGTTATGGCCAAGGAAGACGAGGATAAAACAGCCTTCATTACCAACGAGGGACTGTTTTGCTATAAAAAGATGCCATTTGGGCTCAAAAACGCTGGTGCAACCTATCAAAGACTCATGGATAAAACTTTTCAAATACAAGTTGGAAGGAATCTTGAGGCATACGTGGATGATGATGTAATAAAGAGTTGTCATGAGGAAGATATGCTAAAGGATATTGAAGAAACTTTTGAGAACTTGCGAAGTATCAACATGAAATTGAATCCCAAGAAATGTTCATTTGCAACGGAAGAGGGAAAATTTTTGGGAATTTTGGTCAATAAGGATGGAATTCAAGCGCATCCGAGAAAGGTCAAAGCTGTTATGGAAATGCAGCACCCTACAACCGTTAAAGAAATTCAGACATTAAATGGAAGGTTGGTGGCCTTACATCGATTTCTATCTAAAGCTGCTGAAAGAACAACGTTGTTCATGAAGGTATTAAAAGAAAGTTTAAAAGGAAAATTTGAATGGACACCTGAAGCTAATCAAGCACTTGAAGAGCTAAAGGCAGATTTAGCTACACTTCCAACTTTGACAGCGCCAAAGGTTGGAGAATCATTGATAATGTACCTGGCCGTTACCGATCATGCTGTAAGTGCTGTGCTTTTGGCTGAAAAAGAAGATAGGAAACTTCCGATTTATTATATCAGCAAAATGTTAAAAGATTATGAAACGAGATATCCAATAATTGAAAGGGTCATTCTAGCGCTTGTGCAAGCCACTAGAAGGTTGTGACGTTATTATCAAGCTCATACCATAAGTGTACTCACTTCCTATCCAATACAAGGAATCCTAAGAAAGCCAGAAATGTTAGGAAGATTGATCAAATGGGCATTTGAAATTGCGCCATTTGATATTGAATTCAAGCCAAGAGTTTCATTGAAAGGGCAAGTTGTTACAGATTTCTTAGCAGAAGTGCCATTTGTCCCAAGTGTTAACATCATAACTGTTCCCAAAACCAAAGACCAAATGTGGATTCTTCACACAGATGGTTCTTCTAACGCTAATGGTTCAGGAGCAGGTCTGATTGAAATTTCCTTTTTCTTTTAAGGAATGTTTATCCTACTAAAAATTGGCACGAAGTTAACATTTGCCAAATGCAGGCTTGATTCTAAGGAGTCCGGAAGGTGACGAGCTAAAATATGCGATTCGCTTCAGTTTCCCAGCTTCAAATAATGAGGCAGAATACGAGGCATTGTTAGCAGGTCTGAATATTTAAAACTTCATACGTTTTGAAGCATTTTACTCTTCTCATTCTAAAAAAAATGAAGGAGGGAAATATGAGTATAAATATGCTTATGCAACTGATCACTTGAGGTAAAGTATATGCATTGACACATGCATATGCATTTACAACACTTGTGTATGCGCAAGTACCAGGAGAAGCCCAATAAATAAAGCATACGCACAAATGAAATCCACGTACATTTGCTTTGCAAACGTTAATCCTAAAAAAAACTTAAACACTGAAGTAAATCCGTTTCAGGTTTAAAGTTATCTAAAAAGATGGGAGCAACACACTTAACAGCTCATGTGGATTCATTACTTGTTGCAAGTCAAATTGCTGGAACATATGACGCAAAAGGCAAGTACATGATGTTATACTTAGAACAAGTTCAAGAATTAATTAAAATCTTCGACAAATGTGAAGTCTTGCACATATCAAGAGCTCAAAATAGGAAGGCAGATGCATTAAGCAAATTGGCATCAGTGGCGTTTGAACATCTGGCAAAAGAGATCAGAGTAGAACTGCTGGAGTCTCCGACCGTTAATTTAAAGTTAGCAGCGGAAGTCCAAGTTCAAGAGGAAAGCTGGATGAGTCCTATTGTTAGGTACCTAACCGCTGGTGAACTACCAAATGATAAGGAAAAGGCGCGACAAATACGGGTGAATTCTCTTCAGTACCAGATGTAGGGTAATGTTTTGTATAGATGAAGGTTTTTATGACCTTTATTAAGGTGCCTGACTCCAGCTGAAGCTGATAAGGTTGTTAAAGAAGTGCATGAAGGCATTTGTGGTATTCATGTAGGGGCAAAAATGGTAGTGGTGAAGATTATGAGTCTTGGTTATTACTGGTCGGGGATGTATCGCATTACCTGGGAGGAACTTCGAAAGTGTCAAGCTTGTCAAGCAGACGCTCCTGTAAGCCTGAGGGCAAAGAATGAGCTTATTCATGTCACATCAGCTTGGCCATTCCAAAAATGGGGAATGGACATAGTTGGTCCATTTCCACCTGCAAGTGGCGGCGTAAAATTCCTTCTGGTAGCAATTGATTATTTCACAAAGTGGGTAGAAGCAAAACCTCTCGCTTGCATTTCTGGTAAACAAGTCAAGAAATTTGTGGGGGAACACATTGTTTGCCGTTTCGGGTTACCGCTCTACATAATAACTGATAACGGACAACAATTTGCCGGAAATCCCTTTGCTAAATGGTGTGAAGAACTTCATATAAACCAAATTTTCACTTCCGTGGCACATCCACAGGCTAATGGGCAAGTGGAGAGAGCCAATCGAAGCCTCGTTGAGGGTATAAAGTTGAGACTTGAGAAATTTGGTGGAAGTTGGGTGGATGAGTTGCCACACGTTTTGTGGGCTCATCGAACAATGCCAAGGACAAGTAATGGTGAAACCCCTTTCAGTTTAGTATATGGAACTGAAGCTGTTATCCCAGCTGAGATTGGAATACCTAGTCATCGGATGCAAGTGCAAGTGTCTAACAATGAGGAAGAATTAAGGACTAATCTTGATTTACTTGAGGAACGGAGGGAGATTACTGCCATACGAGAAAGCTGATATAAAAAGGAAATGGCCAAGTACTACAATGCAAAAGTAAAAGTTCAACAATACAAGGTGGGCGAATACGTTCTAAGAAGTAACGAAGTAAGCAGGGCTCTTCCCCTTGGAAAAATGTCTCCCAAGTGGGAAGGTCCTTATATAATCAAAAAGGCAATTGGAAATGGTTCATATATACTCCAGCAACTTGATGGAACTGAATTGGTTCGAGCTTGGACTAGAATGCATCACCGCAAATGTTACATGTGATGTCGCAAATGAAGATTGTGAAGAAAGAAAATTTACTTTGAGTTTTTATCTTTATGCTTATCTTTCTACAATAAGTTTGATGAAAAATAAAGTGATTATTTCCTTTGACTACCAAATTTAATGCAAATGTTGATTCCCTTTGCCTACAAAGATCATTACAAATGTTTGATTGAATGATTATATACACATATATACATGTGCACATGCTATAACAAATATCGAGTCTTCTTTTTAAGAAGAGTATTTTGTGTTGAACAATCGAAAGCCTCCTTTCCTAAAGGAGCATACATGTGATAGAATTCATTTTCTCTAATATGGTTCATGAGTCACTTACGAGTTCATAAAAAAAGGGGTTACATGCTGATTCTTTGATGCAGCATCGTTGTTATTTCCTTATTTATAAGGAATAACCTAAGATAAATAGGTAAATTTATCTTATCCCTAACTGTCTCACTAATAAGAAAAGAGTGCATGTTAGGATGAGGTGATCAGGCCGGACACCTTGTTAACACAACAGTTGTTAACAGAAGCCCAAAAGAGAGATGGCTGTAGAGACCATAATTGTTTTAGGCTTTTGCATAATAAATCTTTTGGGCTAGTTCTAATTGTAATTGGGTTAATTAGTTTATGGGTTGTTGATGGGTCTTGAGTCCGGTCGGAATTAGGCCATGTGGGCCGAAATATTTTTGCTTGGTTAACAAGTTAGGCTTTCCTATTTAAGGTTAGCTAATCTAGGTGTTTTAGGTTGTTGGTTCACTAGGGTTTTGCAAGTGTGGTTGGCGGATTCAAGCGTGTACCGAATTCACTTTGTGAATTCGCAACTCTCAAGTGTAGTAATCGGATCTTTATCAAGCGTTGCAAATCGGTTTGTGTTTCTTTAAGTATTTTCTTGCATTTGCTATATTCCTTTCGTTTTCTACTTGAATCACTTGTTAATCTCGGATTCCGCACGAGATTAATAAGCACTGATATCGCGTGAGGGTTGATTCGATCCTTACAATTGGTATCAGAGCCAAGAAACGCAAGTTTCACGGCTCTCGCGATGTCAGATTCGAGTTTTGGTAACTAACAGTTTGAGTGTTTTTGTGTTTCACAGTCGTTAGCACAAGTCAGAAGTCTTTTTGCAGGTTGTGAATAAAAAACAGACGCTTTCGAGACCTTGTGTTTGCTCGTTGAAGACTTTTCGATCCAAATCAAGACTTTTCGATCAGACATTCTGATCGAAAACCCTCATCTGCTGCTCACCGTTGATCGAGAAAGACCCTTAGTGTCTTTTTGATCAGTCTTGCCTCAGTCGAAAAGTACCATTTTGAGACTTTTCGATCGGCTGATTATAATCAAGAAGTCCCATCTTGCGACTTTTCGATCAGAAGTCTCAATCGAAAAGGTACCCAGTGACTTTTCGATCACTGCCACATCGCAATCGGAAAGTCCCTTTCGAGACTTTTCGATCAAGTCCTCTTTTCGATCCACCCTTTGCGATCGGAAAACCCTTTTTGATTCATCCCTGCTTGATCAGAAACCCTTTTCGATCCAACCCTACTTGATCGGAAACCACTTTTCGATCCAAACCTTGTGCAATCGGAAAGTATTTTTCGACCCAACCGAAAACCCTTTCAATGGATTTTGATATGGCTAATCTTTCTTCGGCTACTCTGGAAATGGATGCCCAAATCGGTACCGCAACAAGACCACCAAGATTGACCTCAGGAAAGGACTTCATGAGCTGGAAGTACAGGTTCGTCAACTATGCGAACTACAATGATCCCAAGATTATGAGATATATTGAAGCTGGAGATTATGTTCCAAAGACTCAAACAACTAGACAACCTGATGTGATCAAAGAGAAGCATGAATGGTCAGACACTGATTGGGACAAGGTGGAAAATGATAGGAAGGCTCTTGCTGCATTAACTATTGCACTCTCACCTGAGGTTGCCGAAGCCTTCAAGGAATACAAGTATGCTAAAACTTTGTGGGATGCTCTAGTTGATGCATATGAAGGAAACTCAGATATGAGGGAGTCAAGGAAAGAGAACCTTAGAGAGCAATTCAATGACTTCAACTACGTACATGGTGAGAATATAGAAACTCAATTGCAAAGGTTCATCAAGATCGTCACTGCAATGAAAGAAGCTGATGTGACATACACTCAAAAGGAAGTCAACAAGAAGCTGATTAGTTCTTTACCCCCCAACTGGGATAGCACAGTGGAGGTAATGGAAGGAGTCCTGGACTTGAACACAGCAACCCTTAGCTCTCTCATGTCTACAATTCGAGCTTATGAAGAAAAGAAACTCAAGAAGGCAAGAAAACAGGGAATTGGAGCAGCTGCCAAACAAGTGAATCAAGCCTTTATATCGCAGCCTAGTGTTCCAGCAACTCAAACAGTTGACCTGACATCAAGCCTGTGACAATTGCAACTTCCCAAGTTAACTCCGCTAACTTTTTCAGCTAACTCCGTTAAGTTTTTCCGTTAGTTCCGTTAGTCCCATTAGCGAAACCGAGACCCCTTATTTGAATAATTGTATATTGCTCATGTTGAATTGCTAATTGGTGTTAGTAACTTGTTTCGTGAATTCGTTTCATGACTTTATGCGTTACTTGCAAAATTCATGTTTTCGGGTGAAACCGGACTTCGTGCGTAAATTGAAATTTTTATGTGTAAATGATATTTATACTAGTCCCGACTAAACATTACATGTTAAATGAGTTGAAAGACAATTAGAAACATTTTGGAATTTTTACTTTTCAAGTTTTAGTTAAAAACCCATTTAAAATGTGTTATGTGTTAAAGGTGTTTAAAATGGAAGTTAAGGGACCATTTGTGTAATTACCCTAAACTTAAAATCTGCCTAAAGACCCCATCTCCCCCATTTTCACGATCATTCTTCTCTTCTTCCTCTTTCTTCACGATTCACCACTCCACACACACCCATCTTCAAATCTCTTGCAATCACCTTCCAATCTAGCAAGATTTGGAGTTTCTAAGCTCATTCAAGCTTCAAGGAAGCAAGGGGAAGCTCCAACCTCGTCTCCTCTTCTCTCATCCGCCCCTCTTCCCCCATCTCTTGTAAGCCCTAAAATCTCTAACATGAAATTGGTTAAATTCATGTGCTAGTCTTGTGATTTTGGGCATTTTGGTGTGAAAATATGTGCTTGAATCATGTTTTATGTTAAGACAAGTAGTTTTATGAGTTTGGACAGATTTGAGATGATATCATGGCTGTGATTTTCATGTGGTTACATGCTTACAAGTGTTCTTGAAGAATTTGGGTATATGAGTACTTGAAATTGAAGAATATATGCTTATATGCTAGTGGCATGCTTGAATTTTGATAGGATTATTGTATGGTTGTTATGACAACTAGAAATGCATGATAACATGATATCTAATGCGTTACAAGTCTTTAGACGAAGTTAAACGAGCAAAAGATTGGCCAAAACCACGAAAATGCAATTTATACAATTACAAATTTTGGACAGATTCGGCCAGATTTTTAGGTCAACTTGCAGAGGTCATAACTTGCTCAAGTTTGCTCGAAACTGATTGATTCTTTTTCCCTAGTAAATTAGGATGTCTTAGCTTTACAACGGCTACTCGCACACTTTCTATAACCTTCGTTTGGTCATCCAAAACACTGCTGCAAGTTAGGTGCGCAGAGCTGTATTTTTCTGTGATAAGTAGACTTTGCTTTTTGGTTGAGCATGATAACCTCGTTTTAATGAGGGGTTTGTTAAATGAAAATGAGTTTTATATAATAAAAGTAAGATCTGGAAGGTTTCATGTTCAAACTCTAAGTTTTGAATGAGTTATGCAAATTTTAAACCTACTTTGACTATTTTGCAAAAAGCTAAAATTTCCAACTTCCGACACGCATAACTTTCTCAATACTTATCCGATTGAGTTGATTCTTTTTGTAACATTCCCTAAATGTTGAGTAGTTAGTTCCTGCAAAATTTTAGGAGTTAACTCCAAGAAATGAACAATTTAACTATGTCACCAAATGGTTTGTTAATGTTTGACAAATGTGATTTTTAGCCAACTTCGTACGCGCATAACTTCCCCAATTCTTAACCTTTTTAGCTGATTCTTTTGGCAAAATGTTCTAAATATTGGGAAGTATATGTCGGTAAAATTTTAGAACCTAACTCCAAATATGGAGCAAATTAGGCGTATTCCCAAACGGTGTGTTAGTGATAATAATGTTGATTTTTGTAAACTTCCGACGTGCATAACTTTCTCATTTCTTAACCTTTTGGGTTGATTCTTTTTGCAACAAGTCCTAAATGATATGTAGTATATGCATGTGAAATTTAAGGAGTTAATTCCAAGTATTGTGGATTTTAGCTATGTCACTAGTTAGGTGCTTAAAGTTTGACTTTCTGGGTCAACTTTGACTTAAGTTGCAATTTCTTGTTTTTCTCCCAAATTGGGACTTGTATGTGCATTGTGTGGCTTGTATGATTGTATGAAACATGTTTAGGTATTTATGTGCTATTTTCGTCCTAGCGACACCTACTAATTTGATTAGGCCATATTTTACCCGAATAGGTTAATTTTGACCAACCGGTGGAACCAAGTGCTGAGTACCAGTGCACCCTAAGGTGAGTTTCACTTACTATTATTGTTATATCCGGTTTAGGATGATAACGCACAGATAGTTGCATCCGGTGTAGGATGGCAACCCAACGGTAAAGGTATTTTCTTACTTAAGTAAATTTCCGACAAAATATCATATGTTGCACTGAATTGCTTTTAATACAAAAGTCCTTACTTTCGGGCCGTTAATATACAGTTGCGAGGTAATATTGAGTAGTACTACTGGGGATTGACACCCCCGCTCAGCGGTGCACGGGATGCACCCTCCCGACTGGCGGTCGGACTGAGATCAATGTTAGCCTACCCACCATGATCCGGATAGACACGGGAAGGCAAGGTTCATAGGTACCCCCTATCAAAACATTGTCAGCTTCGGTTACGAACAATTCAGGTGGACATAACTATAGGCTAGCTACCTACGATATGGAATTTTACTGGTCTTATGAATATTGATTGTGTTTTACCTTTCTTTATTCATATACATTAGGTCTACATGTGATGTGTAGACCGCTTTAGTGAACTCACCAGCCTTGGCTGACACTTGATTGTTGAATGCTTTTCAGGCTGCTTGGAGGATCATGGATGGCACGAGCGTTGGCAATACTTACCTTTTGTAAAACCCTTTTGGAAATTGTATTTCAGATACTTTAGTAATCACTTTTACTAAACAACAACCTTGTAAACTTTTAATGCTTCCACTGATTTTGTGAAATGTGAACTCTGATTTATTAAATGTAATACTTGACTGGTTTACCCTTTAACTATGGCTTGGTTGTAACTAAAGACTTGGATCCTGGTCTGGATCACACCCCACACGGTTGTACTCCGTTAGTGGAAATTGGGGGTGTGACAAAGCCCACTAGCCTTTATTTCTCAAACTGCTAGTGGATCCAGTTCCTCAAATGGCTCTAACTTGGTTACATTGGATGTTAACACCTTAGCTAAAGATTCTAGTTTTGCCTTGGGAGTAGGAATAATGAGTTGTTATCAAGCTTTGGTTGCAGGTACTTTACTTCCAAATGACCTGTCCCATGAGGATGTGAATCAGGTGAACCCAGATGACCTTGAAAAGATGGACATATCTTATCAAATGGGAATGTCCGCTCTGAGAGCCAAGCAGTATATGGCAAGAACTGGGAGCAAAACTTGGAATGATGGCAAAGGGGTAAAGCTATCTTTCAACAAAGCCAACTTGAGATGCTTCAACTGTAATGAATATGGTCACTATGCCAGAGAGTGCACCAAGCCTAAAGTTGAAAGAGGTGCTAAAGGTGATGAAAAACAGAATGTCAAGAAAAGGGAGGTAGGAGCTGATGATAAAGCTCTTGTTGTTCAAAGCACCCCAGGAGGTTATGACTGTTCTACTCAGGTTGATGATCTCAGTCTAAGTCTTACACACATTGCTATGTTAGCTGAGGAAGAAGCAGAGAGAGAAGCACTGGAGATGAATCAACATGCATTCATGGTGAATACTGGTCCAGGGCCTGAAGTCAAATCCAGCAACACTCAGGTATGCAACTGTTCTTGTTCTCATTGTGTGGAGGTATTTAATGCTTACAAAGAATAAGAATCTAAATTTCATTATGAATCCCTAAACTGTGAACGCGCCACTAGAGAATCAAATAATTTCAAAGATATGGATAAAGTAAATAGGGATAAGTATGAAGCAGCTAAGCTTGATGTGACGAACCATGACAATCAATTAAGTGACACAAGAGTCCTGTTGAGAGTTGCTAACACAAAAGTTGAAAAACTAACTAAAGAGGTAGAAGAATTGAGAGATCAACTTGCTAAATCTCAAAGTAAGATAGACGCTAATAATAAGATTCAATCAAAAATGCTGGAAGCAAGATCTCTTTTCTGTAACTCTGACGTTAGGATGAAATATGTTCAACAAAATTCATGTCTAGGTTTTGGAGATGATATCAAAGAAGAAACATCAACTCACACTGTCCCCATGCCCCATATGCATGAAATGATTTCTGAACATACACCATCAAAGGGGACAATAGATTCTTTATCCGACATAGACAAAAGACTGTCTGAATGCCCTATAAAAATCTCATCTCCTACTTCTAACTCCACTAACACTTCTACTTCTTGTGCAGATGTAGTTAGCAGTAATGGAAGTGAAAAGGCAGAAACTTCAAGTCTTTCAAGTCAAGAGTCTTTTGAAAAATTTGATTGGAACAAAACTGGTTTTCCTATTGATGGTTCCAAACTTAAATTTGCTGAGTCTGATGTCTTTGATAAAACTTCTTTGTGTGACAATTTTAAATTTGGTGCTTGTGATGATAAAGTTACTAAACCTCTAAGACATGTGAGAATTTTGAGAAAAGGTAAGGAACCACGGGTTGCTGGTTCCAAACCTATGAATTCTGATTTGCATACATCTGATGTTGGTGTGAATTTGAATGCTTCTGTGTGTGATAATGTGAAGGTGAATGCTAATGTAAATGTTTGTGATACTAAGAATGTGCAGAATGTGCAGGTGAACAGGCCACGTGATTTTATCCCATATCCTGAGGTAAACTCAGTGTATGACCAGTTTGTGCCGGTACAGCGGGAGTATGTGTTAACAACTAGGCCCAGAGGCAAAGTTTGTTGGATTAATAAAAATGATAAACCTTCATGGATATCCACAGGAAAGATCTATTCACAAACTCCCGCTCACCCAAAGAAGCAGTCTTGCCATGTGTGTGGAAACCCCAGACATGTGGCAAGAAATTGCTTACATAGGCATATGAACCCTACTTTCCCAAAACTCACGTTAAAAATAATCATGGGCAATCATATGGTGGCACAAACAACAAACCTGTCCCTGAAAAGGCAAACACCAAGCTGAAAGTACCAACAGGTTCAAAGGCACCCGCAGTGACCAAAAAGTCTGCACCTCACAAACAAAAGGTGCAGAATAGTGTGCCTTTTAGACCTAAGGCACAAGGTGAGAAGAAGAAGCATGCTTCTCAACCAAAGGGACAGAAAACCAAACTGACCCAAAAATCTCTTGGCAGCCACAAAACAGATTCTCAAAAACATAACAAACCTGTCAAAAAATCAGTAACTGTGTCTGAACCTGTTTTGCATGATAAACATTTTTCTCATGACAACTGGAATGTTAAAAAGAAGGTGAACCAAGAGTATATTCCCAAAGGAGTGTATAAAAAACCCTCTAAACAACTTGATGAAGCTAAACCGACAAAAACTAATGTTTATCAAATTCCCTAAAAAAGAAAACAGGTTCACAACAAAGCAAAGGAGATGCATCCACCAAGTTGCACTACAAAACCATCATCCTTTGAGCCATACAATTGCAGCCCTACGTTACCCAGTCTTAAAAAGGTCTGGGTACCTAAATCTAACTAACTTCTCCTATGTATGCAGGAAAAACCAAGGAGGCCTGTCAGCAACCTATGGTACGTTGATAGTGGTTGTTCCAGGCATATGAAGGGTGACCTATCCCTACTGCAAGACTTGGAAAAATTTGATGGAGGGTATGTGTCATTCGCCAGAGGAGTTGGAGGATATATCAGTCAGAAAGGCACAGTGCGCAATGGTTGTCTCAGCTTCAATGATGTCAATTATGTTGAGCAGTTAAAACACAACTTGTTAAGTGTTTCACAGATATGTGATCGGGAGTATCCAGTCCTCTTCAACAATAAAGAATGTCTCATTCTTAAACCTGGATACTCCATCCCTGACGATTGGGTGCTGATGAGAACACCAAGATATGGTAACTCCTATGTGCTCAACATGCAGAAACCCCCCACATCTGAGGTGGCCTGTCTCCTTTCTAAAACTGCTGAGAACCACGCTCAGTTGTGGCACAGAAGATTGGGGCACATGAATCTGAAGAATCTGAATCGCCTTGCTAGGGGAGGACTTGTTAAAGACCTTCCAATCAAAGAATTTGTGCTCAAGGAGAAATGTGTGGCTTGTGCTAAGGGGAAGCAGCACAAACGAACACACAAACCAAAGGTGTTCAGCAGAATTTCATCCGCACTGGAGCTGCTTCACATGGACCTATTTGGTCCAGTCAGTATGTTAAGTCTTAACCGATGTGCATTTTGTTTAGTTATTACTGACGATTTTTCCCGTTTCACTTGGGTGTTTTTCTTGTCAAAGAAAAGTGATGTTGCAGGTATACTGATTGCTTTCATCAAGCTCATTGAAAACAAATTGAAGCAGAAAGTGAAGGCCATCAGGAGTGATAATGGGACTGAGTTTAAAAATCAAAGTATTGATAACTTATGTGCTGATCAGGGAATTGAGCATCAATACAGTGCCCCCTACACCACTCAGCAGAATGGCGTTGCAGAACGACGCAACAGGACCCTGATTGAAGCAGCTCGTACTATGCTGTGTGACTCAAAGCTACCGACTATGTTTTGGGCAGAAGTAGTTAACACTGCGTGTTATGTCCAGAATCGGGTGCTCATCAATAAGCGACAGCAGAAAACCCCATATGAGCTGATCTACCATGATAAGCCCAGAATTGGCCAACTTCGGGCTTTTGGGTGCCTCTGCACCGTTTTAGTAAACACTGATGTACCTAAATTTGCGGCTAAATCTGATGAATGTTATTTTGTAGGTTACTCTGCCAGCTCTGCTTACAGGGTATTCAACAAAACTACCGGGATTGTGATGGAATCCACCAATGTGGATTGGCTAGAAGTGTCACACCT
>JBCNJP010000024.1:28904227-28919825 GCA_039602395.1 Deinandra increscens subsp. villosa
AATCAGGGTTCTGAGACAAGACTAGAGGTGAGCGGGTACCTTCAGTAAGATCGATAGTTTGGAAAGGAGAGTTTAGGAAATCTTCAAAAGGGGAGGAAACCATGTGAGCAAGGCTGGGAGGACTTAAAAGAGATGTGTTCGCACCTTCAGATGTGGGAGGTGGAGAATCTTGTTGAATTTCACCGCCAAGGTGATCAGATAAAGCTTCAACGGTGCTTGTGAGTTTTGCTTTTGAACGAGTAATAGGGGACTTGTGAGTTTTTTTTGGGCTCAGGATCATCGCCCATTTCGGAAGCATCTTTGATGGGCTTCACTGCACGTTTCTTTCTTCTTTGTTGAGGAGGAGAAGGGGGTCTTGGATCTTTTGATGGTGAATCTTCAACTTGAAACATTTATTTTTCCGGAAGGATATTTTTGCCAGTATCGGTAGCGGTGTTGGAAGTGCCTTGGTTAGAAGCAGACGATTCATCTTCGGAAGCTAGTGCAGTTCCAAACCGGATCTGATCAAAATTTTTTGGATGAAGTGCACCTGCAAGATCCATTGCTGCTGATGAACCACAAAATCCCACTGCTAGTAGATTTGATTTAATGATCCAACATGGAATTGAAATAACAAATAGAAAAGTGCTTGAATGAATAGAATGTTATTGATTTAGGAAATACACACAGTTAAAGGTGTAAACCTAAATCTGAAAGTTGTCTATACAAATTATGAAATGGCCTATTTATACTCATTCTTCAGAATTGCATCTTTCATAATTTGAGGAGATGCACTTGCGTCTTGAACATTCGCAACTGCATCGTTCTCTACCTTTCCTTCATATGCGATATTAGTCTCTTGGAAGTGTTACTCTAGAGGCATTTGCATGTCCACTTTTGACCTATCCTCATCAAGTCCCCCAAGTCTATTGATTATTCAAGCAATAATGGTGGACTAAAAGGTTAAAGACATGCTGTATTTCCATTTCGCCAATCATCTCCCATTTCCACATGCGTTTTTGACTTGTTGCCTCATTAAAAACCTTGTCCGGGAACACCTAGTGGGAAAAAACCAAGACCAAGGGAAAAAGAGTGCAACACGCATCATGCTTTAATTTGGAGAAAATATTCTTCAAAATCCCATGTTGTGTCACCAGCCTTTCATGATTTTGACAGACTGATCATCAAGTCCAGTCCTTATGTTATTTTGGAGAGAAATGGCTAAGGACTAGATTATGCTTTCTTGAAAGAAATGTTGTAGGTGTAATTAACTTCTGTCGGTTTTATGTTGGATCGCATATGTAAGTGTCTTTTAGAGCATATGCATCGGGGAACCCTGATGCTTATGTGACAAGTTCTGGTTGCTTGTAATGAATCGCATTTGCAAGTGTAGTAAATAACTACCTTGTCAGACGGATATTTGGCGTGACAGTACTTGAGTACTTACGGGGGACACGTGTCGACCTAGAGTTATTTGACAGGACAATTTTAAGTTTTTCTTTTGGATTTTTAAATTCAAATTTAAACTATCTATAGAATCCTTTCTTTTTTAAAAACGTATTCGCCTTCATAAATTCCCCCTTTCTTCTTCATTTTACTCTTTCACTTCTTTCCTGTCATCACTCTCTCTTTTTCTTCAAATCCTAAGCATTTCTTCGCGAGATTTTTCAGAATAAGGTTAGTCGTTTCACGTCTTCTTACTTTTTTGTTTTCGAATTTTTACAATGGCATCTCCCTCTGTTAAGGTAGAGGATGAATCAAATAAGCATAATATGCACATTTCATTTTCAACTCTTTCTCCCAAGGATTTAGATGATTTGATCGCGAAATATCACATTCCTCTTTCTCTGAAGCCTTCGCTTCTGCCTCCCGATACACCAATTTTCCCATTTGTCAAAGGCAAAATTGGGATTTATGCGGAAATGTTCCGATTTGGGAACTATCGTTTACCCTTCACCAAGTCTCTTATTAAAGCCCTGATGTTCTTCGAGGTACATATCTCGCAGATGCACCCACAAGGTCTATCCAGATTGAGTCATTTTGAGGCTACCAGTAGAGCCGTAGGCATTTCCCCTAGTGTCACATTGTTTAGGGCTTTTTATAGGATCACAATGGCAGGGGATTGGTATACATTTGAACGAAGAAGAGGAGTATCTATAATTAGCACCCATCTTCCTCAAAATCCGTGATCCTGGAAATCTCAATTCTTTTATATAGATGATAGGTGTGTGCCCTTGGAGATGGAATGGAGAGTTGTAGAAGATGTTGTTCATGATTCGATCCCAGAAACGGGTGATTATAAAAAGGAATTTTTTGATAAATTGGTTAAATGCGCCAGCCCTATTCGTGAATTACCGGAAGCAGTGTTGCTCTTTTGTAGAATCAGTAGGGCTTGGTTTACACCCGATTTATGGCCAAAAAGGGAAGGGTAAGACTTCCCCCCCCCCCTTTCACCGTTTTGTTTATCATTCTAAAATTCCAAATTTTTACTGACTTCTTTGCTTGATTTGCAGAGTTGGATTTGTTTGAAGCAATGCAATTGAAAAGTTATGTAGATGTTGATCTCAATGCAGAAGTTATGGAAGAAGGGGCTATGTCATTCCTTCGGCAAACAGCTTCTTCCTTTTTTTATTATCGTCCTGAGGAGACACTTGATGATCAAGGTACTACGCAGGGATCAGCCCGTGGAGAAGGTGCTACTGTTGATGGGAACGTTGAAGGAGCAGAAACGGAAATGACCGGTGCTGTTGCTGGTAATGCTGTGGTGACACGAAATGAACCAAGTTGTGGTAGCGGTAATGCCAAAGGAAAAGAGAAGGAAGTTACAAGCGATCAAGCAACTGCTGCATCAAAGGCACCACTTCCTCCCAAGGGTGCTGGAAAATCAAAGCGTTCTTCCAAGACGACTGTGACCAAGGATATTACCGTTTCTAAAAGAAAATCTCCCCGCTGGAACCTCCAATCCTCACCTGGTCAATCTAAGGTAAACACTTCCGATGCGTCTGATATTGTGGAAGTGGAAACTTATCAAGGAGAACATGTGCAGAGCACGAAGGAAACTGTGGTAACTCCCTTTTTTAAAGAAGATTTTGAAATTTCAGATTATTTGCTAAATTCACCTGAAATGCCCCAGGGTCAAATTACTTCTGATGCGAGTGTTTTGCAGAAGGATATTACCCCATTGGCTACTTTAGCCACACTTGCTCATAAGTCTTCTTCTTCATAGAGGAGTAGTTCAAACTTTGCTATTCCCACTTCCGCCTGGTTGAAAAAGGAAATTGATTTGGTGACCTTAAGGAGCAACATAGGAAGGAATTTAGATGTCGCAAATGCTAGCGCAACTTTCATCCCTTAATGGGATCTGAAGAACGATGACTCGTGCATGGAGACTCCTACGGCAAGAAAACTCACACTCCTAGGAAGTACACCGATTGACATATCCAGTATGCAGCAAATCTCAAATGAGGATCTTTCTGATGAGTTGATGTTAGCCTAAGCGAAGCAATAGAGTTGAAGCAAGAATTGAAGAGTTGAACAAGAAGCTATTAGCCCTTAGGGCAAGTTCTGGTTCTGCTGGTGATTAGACAAAGATCAATGATTTGAACAATAAAATTGAAGTCTTGACCATAAGGAACCGGAAGCTTGTGGCGTTCGAGCAAGAAGCCAAGAGAGATCTCAAACAGGCTCAAGAATATGCATCAGCAGCCAAAACTGAGCATCTACAACAGAAGAAGTAACTGGAAGATTACATAGCCCATTTGTTGAAAGCAGCTTCTCACCATAGATCCGAAATTGAAAACGTAAAAAGAGGTATGACTTGTATTCTTTATTTTATCCCTTCACTTGCATTTCCAATTCTACTTTTAAATTCGTAAGTTCAACCTTTTTAGACTCTGAAGCTGCAAATTCGGAAGTGAGGAAGCTTGAAGAAACAGTGAAGGCTATGACTGAAGAACGAGAACAGATGCAAGCTGAGAGTATCTCTCTGAATGAAAAAAGCAAGTGGCTGATTGCAGAGTGTCTTGACATGGTTTCTAAGAAGGTTCATTCAGAGATAATCCCGGTGGCTTTGAAAGTGAACTCGGCTGCTAATGCTGTTGGCTTTAATGAGGGTATAAAATGTGGCTTAGCACATGCGGTAAAAGGAGAGGTCAACTTTCTTACCTTTAAGGAATTTGACCAAAAAGCCGAAGAGAAGCTTATAGCCCACTTAACCTCATTAAAGAGTATGACCTTTGATATCATTAAGCAGGTGTCGAAGTTGAGCCTGTCTGATACGGAGCAGATAAAAGAAATGTTAAAACCGACTACTCTTCCAAAGAGCACAGCTCCAGGCCCAAAATCAGATGCTCCTTCTGGAACACATGCTCATGATCAGGTTAGCAAGTAATTTCCATGAAGCCATTCAGTACTATTATAAATAACTTCTTTCTCAAAGTCCACTTATGTTGTGGCACTAAAACAATATCTTTTGATGTTATTGTCATTTGGATATTTTTGAACTTTTATGCTTCTGGTAGGAACTGCATGTGTTTCGAACATGTGAATGCTTTATTGCAAATGCTATGGATGCTAGTTTAACTATTTCATGTCTTTTTCATGCTTTAGTATTTTGTTTCCTCATGGTTCTCATAGAATAAATCATTCAAATATGTTAAGGGCAGAACCATTCGCGATTGAAGTGTATTACTTTAACACTTGCGATTGACGTGTCTTTTTTGTAATGTCATTTCTTTGGGAAATTTCTTGAATTCCCCTTCACAAGTATTTTTTTGATAAGATTCCAATAAAATGAACGAACCTCAAAGGAAAGCTGACGCATGTGTTTCCCCCTTATCAGATGCGTCCACCTTAAAAGGGTTCTAACAACATTATGTCAATACTACCTTAAAAATCTATACCATTTTATTGTAATGCAAATCAATTTCTTGTAGAATAAAAAAGTCCTTACAATCTTCGGTAAGGCTTGATTGAATCATTGTTTAAATGATTTACCCACAAATTTACCATCATAACATAAGTTATAAAGTAATACTTGCGACCCGTAGAGAGCTTAAATGGGTTTTTAAGACATGCTTTTCCCCAATTAAGTTGGCCATCTCTCTTTTGGGCTTCTGTTAACAACCATTGTGTTAACAAGGTGTCCGGCCTGATAACCTCATCCTAACATGCACTCTTTATATTATTGGTGAGACAGTTAGGGACAAGATAAACTTGCTATTTATCTTGGGTTATTTCTTATAAATAAGAAAATAACAGTGATGCAACATCAGAGATTTAGCATGTGATCTCTTTTTGATGAAATCACAAGTAATTTATGACCTCTAAGGGACAGTGGCTACTGCCATTTTGGAAAGACAAAAATTATCGCATGTGTACTCCCTTTATGAAGGGAGGTTTTTTAATTCTTAGTGCGGATATTCCTTTCAGAAGAAGGAAGTGTATCATCCATTACAACATATGTACATGTATATATGTGTACGGAACCACTCAAAAATTGTTGGTATTGATAAAAAAGAAACAAATATTTTCGTTAACTGGATTAATAAAGAAAAACAGAACATATTATTCTTCTTCACTCTTATTACAGGAAATGATCATAGAAACAAAGTTCAAGGTAAACTTTCTCTTTTCTTAGAAATCTTCACTTGCGGTATTATATATAGCACGTGCGAAGATGTACTCCATTCCAGGCTCGAACCAATGATTATAAGGACCTTCCCACTTGGGGGGACATTTTCCCAAGAGGAAGTACCCTACTTACTTCATTACTACTCAGGACGTACTCACCCACCTTGTATTGCTGAATCTTTACCTTTGCATTGTAATATTTAGCCATTTCCTTTTTGTACCGACTTTCTCGTATGGCAGTAATTTCCCTTCGTTCTTCAATTAAATCAAGATTGGTTCTTAATTCTTCCTCATTGCTAGACACTTACACTTGCAGTCGGTGACTAGGTATACCAATCTCAGCTGGGATGACAGCTTCAGTTCCATATACTAAACTGAAAGGAGTTTCACCATTACTTGTTTTGGGCATTGTACGATGGGCCCACAAAACGTGTGGTAACTCATCCACCCAACTCCCACCAAATTTTCCAAGCCTCATTTTCTATACCTTCCACAAGGCTTCGGTTGGGTCTCTCTACTTGTCCGATAGCCTGTGGATGTGCCACGGAATTGAAAACTTGGTTTATATGGAGTTCTTCACACCATTCAGCAAAGGGATTTCCGACAAACTGTTGTCCATTGTTTGTTATTATGTAGAGTGGTAACCCAAAACGGCAGACAATGTGCTCCCACACAAATTTCTTGACCTGTTTACCGGAAATGCAAGCAAGGGGTTTTGCTTCCACCCATTTCGTGAAGTAATCAATTGCTACCAGAAGGAATTTTACACCGCTACTTGCTGGTGGTAATGGATCAACTATGTCCATTCCCCATTTTTGGAATGGCCAAGCCGATGTGACAGGAATTAGCTCATTTTTTGCCCTCATGCTTACAGGAGCATGTGCTTGACAAGCTTGACAGTTCCGAAGCTCCTCCCAAGTGCTGTGATACATCCCTGGCCAGTAATACCCGAGACTCATAATCTTCACCACTACCATTTTCCCCCTGCATGGATGTCACAGATGCCTTCATGCACTTCTTTAACACCCTTATTTGCTTCAACTGGAGTCAGACACCTTAACAAAGGTCCTAAAATACTTCGTCGATACAGAACCTTACCCTGCATCTGATACTAAAGAGAATTCACCCTTATTTGTCGTGCCTGTTCCTTATCATTTGGTAATTCACCAGTGGCTAGATACCTAATAATAGGACTCATCCAACTTTCTTCTTGAACTTGCACTTCCGCTGCTATTTTTATGTTAACTGTCGGAGACTCCAATAATTCCACTCTGATTTCTTTTGCCAAATGTTCAAACGCTACTAACGCTAATTTGCTTAACGCATGTGCCTTCCTATTTTGTGCTCTTGATATGTGCAAGACTTCACATTTGTCGAAAAATCTTAGTTAATTCTTGAACTTGTTCCAAATATAACATCATGTATTTGCCTTTTGCTTCATACGTCCCAGCAATTTGACTTGCAACAAGCAATGAATCCACATGAGCTGTTAAATGTGTTGCACCCATCTTTTTAGCTAACCTTAAACCTGAAACGGATTCACTTCAGTGTTTAAGTTTTTTAGGATTAACATTTGCAAAGCAAATGCATGTCGATTTCATTTGTGCGTACGCTTTATTTATTGGGCTTCTCCTGGTACTTGCGCATACGCAAGTGTTGTAAATGCATATGCATGTGTTAATGCATATACTTTACCTCAAGTGATCAGTTGCATAAGCATATTTATACTCATACTTCCCTCCTTCATTTCTTTTTTAGAATGAGAAGAGTAAAAAGCTTCAAAACGTATGAAGTTTTTAAATATTCAGACCTGCTAACAATGCCTCGTATTCTGCCTCATTATTTGAAGCTGGGAAACTGAAACGAATCGCATATGTTAGCTCGTCACCTTCCGGACTCCTTAGAATCAAGCCTGCATTTGAGAAATGTTAACTTTGTGCCAATTTTTAGTAGGATAAACATTCCTTAAAAGAAAAAGGAAATTTCAATCAGACCTGCTCCTGAACCATCAGAGTTAGAAGAACCATCTGTGTGAAGAATCCACATTTGGTCTTTGGTTTCGGGAACAGTTATGATGTTAACACTTGGGACAGATGGCACTTCTGCTAAGAAATCTGCAACAACTTGCCCTTTCATTGAAACTCTTGGCTTGAATTCAATATCAAATGGCCCATATTCAATTGCCCATTTGATCAATCTTCCCGAAATTTCTGGCTTTCTTAGGATCCCTTGTATTGGATAGGAAGTGAGTACACTTATGGTATGAGCTTGAAAATAACGTCTCAACCTTCTAGTGGCTTGCACAAGAGCTAGAATGACCCTTTCAATTACTGGATATCTCGTTTCATAATCTTTCAACATTTTGCTAATGTAATAAATCGGAAGTTGCCTATCTTCTCTTTCAGCCAAAAGCACAGCACTTACGGCATGATCGGTAACGGCCAGGTACATTATCAATGATTATCCAACCTTTGGCGCTGTTGGAGTCGGAAGTGTAGCTAAATCTGCCTTTAGCTCTTCAAATGCTTGACTAGCTTCAGGTGTCCATTCAAATTTTCCTTTTAAACTTTCTTTTAATACCTTCATAAACGGCGTTGTTCTTTCAGCGGCTTTAGATAGAAATCGATGCAAGGCCACCAACCTTCCATTTAATGTCTGAATTTCTTTAACAGTCGTAGGGTGCTGCATTTCCATAAATGCTTTGACCTTTCTTGGATGCGCTTGAATCCCATCCTTATTGACCAAAACTCCCAAAAATTTTCCCTCTTCCATTGCAAATGAACATTTCTTGGGATTCAATTTCATGTTAATACTTTACAAGTTCCCAAAAGTTTCTTCAATATCCTTTAGCATATCTTCCTCATGACAATTCTTTATTACGACATCATCCACGTATGCCTCAAGATTCCTTCCAACTTACATTTGAAAAGTTTTATCCATGAGTCTTTGATAGGTTGCACCTGCGTTTTTTAGCCCAAATGGCATCTTTTTATAGCAAAACAGTCCCTCGTTGGTAATGAAGGCTGTTTTAAACTCGTCTTCCTTGGCCATAACAATTTGATGGTAGACTTATAAGCATCAAGGAAGCACTTCCACCGATAGCCGGCCAAAGAATCCACCTTGAAATCAATTTCTGGAAGCGGATAGCAGTCTTTAGGACAGGCTTTGTTGAGGTCTTTAAAATGATGCACATGCGCCATGTGTTGTCAGGCTTTTTAACCAACACAGGATTTGTGACCCATGTTTGATATAATACTTCACGAAGAATTCCTGCATTCACAAGTTTACTGACTTCTTCTTTAACCACCTCATTTCTAACTTTGTCATAGATTCTCCTCTTTTGTTGAATAGGCTTTGCCCCTGGATAAACATTAAGCTTATGTTCAGCAAAGTGTTTTGGAACACCTGTCATGTCCGCTGGCTCCCAAGCAAAGACATCAACACTATTCTTTAACAATTGAAACAGCTTCTTTCTTGGCTCCCCTTGCAGTTGCGAGCCTATCTCGATAGTTTGATCTCGGAACTTTTCGTTAATTACCCATTTGTTTTTTCCAAGGCTATCTTTGGATTTATCTGTGTCTTCTTTCGATACCATGGGTATATCAATTAACGCAACTTGTGGATCTACATCAGTTTTTACAGTTGCGATCCCCCTAGGCGTTGGGAATCGGACCATACCATGTGCGGTTGAAACAATGGCTCCCAGAACCCTTAATCCGGGCCTTCCAATGATTACATTGTGAGGGGATGGCGCTGCAACCACAATGAACGTCATCATTTCTTCTCGAAAGAGTTTGTCATCTCCGAAGATCACTGGGAGAGTAATTTCTCCAATCGGATGTACTATCTCTCCTGAGAAACCTATAAGTGTAGAAGCGTGAGGCTTTAGCAGTTGTTGCACTTCTGAGCCCATCTTTCTGAAGCAAGATTCATACATAATTTCAGATGCACTTCCTGTATCTAAGTAAGTTCGCTTCACTAAGAAACCGGAAATTCTGATTGTAACCACCACAGGATCTTCCTTCGACTCTTTTCCAGACAAAGGCGGAAATGTAATTTCGCAACTCTTCCATTGTTCTTCTTCAATTTTAGTTTTGACATTTCGACGCCAAACATTTGAACTTCTTCGGATCATACCAATGACCTTTTTTGGAGGTTTCCCTTCTTTAATGTTCTTTACCAGATGGGATAACTTGCCAGACTTGATAGTTTTTTCAATTTCACTTCTTAAATGTACAATTATCCGTATCATGGTCTTTGTCTTTGTGGAAATCACAGTATTTACTCACATCCATTCCTGAAGTATTTTGAGATCTTTGTGGCTTATTAAATTACACATTTTCGGTGATTAATATTTCACTTGGGGTTTTAGTGAGTGACGTATAATTCTCATTTCTAGACTCCCAATTCTTTTTGTAACCCACAAAGTTTCCTTATCTTCTTCGATCATAAGGTTGAAATCGATTTCTTCTCCAAGGTTGATTTCTTGTCGGAGCAGGGTGCGCATTTGCGTTTGTATTTCTAGGATTGGTTCCCTTTTGAGGTGGCTTTTGTATACCAATATCTTGTATATTGCCTGAAGCGCTCTTCCCCTTGACATATATTCTCACACGATCCATAAGCACTTCCATTGTTTTTGGCAAGTCTTCATGCAATTTTTCAACAAGATGTGTATGTCGAACACCATGGCAGAACCCAGATATTCGCAACTGATCTTGTGCTCCAGCTGTCTTCATAGTTTCATTATTAAATCTCAATACGAAATTCTTAAGATTTTCATCACCCCTTCTTCGGATGTTATGCACTTCCGTTACTTCCTTGGTACATTTCCGCTGCTGACTGAACTGTCTCAAAAATTTGATTCTTTGTGCATTCGGAAGTGTGTCAAACCAGATTCTAGCAGATCTGGTAAAGGTTTGCACCAGCATATGACACCAAGTTTCTTCTGACCAACGTTCCAACCTTCCCGCAGTGATAAAATCAAAAATGTGATCATCAGGATCTGTCAACCCACCATACTTTTTAACAGTGGTTGGCATCTTTAACTTTGACGGGAATTTGGCATTTGCGATCCAATCTTCAAATTTAGAATGCTCTTGCATAGAAACGGGAAGATAAGGTACGAGCTCATCCGATGTTCCTAAAATACGAGGACCATGAGTTAGAATGGATCCACCAATGCGCCTTTTCTGAGCAGAAATCCTATTGTTACTATACAACCGATGCAAGCATAGCTTGCTCGGAAATGAATGTGTTAAGTTCTCCCTGAAGGTTTTCCAGTAGTACTTCTGATGCAAGCCGTAACTTACTCGGAAGTAATTTATACTGAGAGCCTCCTTAGAGGTCTTAGCAAATGCATATAGACTTTTCTTCATTCGATGCATGTATATACAATTGTATACATACTCATTTTATTCTTCTCAAACATATGTATGTGCACAGGTAGGTGCCTACATTTTTCTGATATACGAGCTAAATGCATGTGCATGTGTCAACACACATACTTTACCTCAAGTGATCAGATGCATGAGTATATTCATACTCATACTCCGTTTTTTTTTATTAAAATAAACACTCAAAACATTGAGCAGATCATTGATATAGATCTATCAGAATTTGTTGAATCTTCAAATATTCATCCAATGAATCCTTCAAAAAATCTCCAATTCTCGTTTTGTATCAAGTAGATTCCAATCAACATTATCAATTAGCAATTTATGCGAAATCACAAAATCATTAGCATATCATGAAATTCAAGCATGCCTAATCAATAGATAATCGATTCAAACATTATTATAACGAATCCAACTTATTTTTGATGATTAATCCTTTCGAAATAGATTTTGCGAATTTCATAATCAGGCATAAATTTCCATAATTAAACTTTGGCAATCCACTTATCTCAAAGAAATTTTACCGAGAATTCAGAATTAACATTGTTACCTGACGGTTTTGCACGCTTATCAGATATGTTCTCATTATCGATAACGTCCTTTGAATTCTTCTTAGCTGCATTTTTTTCCAGAATTTCCTTCTGGAGTAAATTTGAGTGTCGCACGGACCTCCTGTAACCATGAATCTCGCTTTTCCTTATCATGCAATTGCTTCAACACCTCAATGTTTCGCAGCAGAAAATCTCGACTGAAATCCTTCAATTCATCAGAATCACCATTCCTTACAACATTCCGATCGAAATCATCTCGATCTGAATGCGTATCATCATCCATGTGATCCTCCAATGGTAACGTCGAATCCTTCTTACTAAACTTTCCAGCTGAACCTCTATAGCTGAAAATATTTTTTGCTCAGCTCGTTGATTCAAAAAACGACTTTCTCTTTGTTGAATCATCCAATTGCTTCTCTATTGCTCACCAATTCCAGAGAATACGGATGGCGCCAATTGATGAACCACAAAATCCCACCGCTAGTAGATTTGATTTAATGATCTAACATGGAATTGAAATAACAAATAGAAAAGTGCTTGAATGAATAGAATGTTATTGATTCAGGAAATACACACAGTTAAAGGTGTAAACCTAGATTTGAAAGTTGTCTATACAAATTATGAAATGCCCTATTTATACTCATTCTTCATAATCGCATCTTTCATAAGTTGAGGAGATGCAATTGCGTCTTGAACATTCGCAACTGCATCGTTCTCTGCCTTGCCTTCATATGCGATATTAGTCTCTTGGAAGTGTTACTCTAGAGGCATTTGCATGTCCACTCTTAACCTATCCTCATCAGTTGCAAATAAAAGAAATAAGAATTTTAGTTAAGTCAAGTGAAAAAATTAGGATGCACAATAAAAAAGTTTTGAAAGGGAGAGAAGGAAGTGGGTGAATAAGTTTTTAAAACGCACTTTTGTTATTGAGAAGGATGGTAGGTCGCATCTGTGGATGAGGCTAGTGAGTACTGATTTTTAGCAATAACAAGGATTTCCTCGGGAATTTTTCTGATGGGGTGGATAAACTAGCCTATGGATCGAAAACCTCGTTGATTAATATATGTCTTAAGAGGTGTAACATCACGAACTGTGATTCGGGGATCTCGCCATTTCATGTTTGTCGGTAAGCAGGTGTTGTGAAGAAAACAAAACTGTTCTTTTCAATGATGGTTTGTTGGGGATTTTTTGGTACGCGATAAAAAGTGTACCAGTCTCTGGACATGGTTACACGATAAAAAGCTCGAAAAAGGATCAATTGGGGTTTTATGTTAAGAGCGCGACAGGTGAGTTTGAAGTGGTTTAGAATAGCAAGGGCCAGAGGATTGCATTAAGAAAGGTGGATTTCGAAAAAAGGTTAGGGCTTCCAAAAGAAATGGAGAAAAGGGGATTTTTTAATTTGATAGTCGAATTGAATCTAGATGAAGGGAAAACTTGCCATCAGGAAATGGGTGAATAGGTTTATTTTCGGCACCAAGAACGGGTTTAAGTTTTTTAGGAATGTAGTATTCCTCCAAAAAACTATCCAGTTCTTCTTGTGTGATTTTAGGAAAAGATATGGAAAGATGGTGTTTTGATGATGGTTTTTTGGGTGCTTCCATGGAAAGGTAAAAGGGAGCAAAAGGAAGAAAAATAAAAGAAGGGAAACGGACCAGGTTAGATGATTTTGAAATGAAGACAATGGAAAGCACTGGGAGTGATTTGCAGGTTCTGGGTAAAGAAAATTTTTGGGGAGAAAGGAAAGGTCTTAAATGGGGACTGGAAGCGGTGTTTTTATAAACGGTTTTTGAAAAAGGGGTTAAGTTTTTCAATTTTAAAATTCAAAATATCCTTATTAATTGTTGATGTGATGGAAAACAGAAAAAGATATGAGGAACGGACACGCGGGACTGACGAGTACTCATGTGTCGGATCACTCGCCGAATATGTCGGATTAATTAACCATATGAGTCGGATAAGTAAACACTCTTTAGTCTCGCTAAACTTCAATTTTTCACTTAATAGACTTGGGGGACTTGATGAAGTAAATGATGATTCGGATGAGTTATACACATCCAATCATTTACTTCCAAGTCCTCTCGAATATGTTTATCGCAAAAGATATTTTACAGGTTACAGCTAGATGCGAGAATGCAGATGTAAGGCAGCGGGATCATGGCCGAAGCCTATAAATGCTTGATAGATTGTATAGTTTAAGGGTCGGATGTCATTTGTATTTTATACCTTACACATGCGTCTGTACTTTCTCTCTCTAAAAGCTCAATAAAATAGTCATACAGTCTCTCATCTCTTCACCTCTCTATTACGTGTTCTCCTGATTTAGTGGCAATTATCTAAGGGGATAACTTTGTTTTTTCAACAGTCGAATAAAATTGGTTATGAAATTTCGAGTCTTAATAAATTTTAGGACTCAAATCAATTGATTGTAAAACATTTTTAATCGTTTAAAACTTAGTTTGGAGTTATCGTTGGTGCATTAAACGAGTTAAGACAAGCAACCAAAAAGCACATGCAAACAGACACATATTCAGCTTAAGAGGTTTCGACATTGTCAGAGCGTAATGACAATGTCGAAGAAGGTCTAGGACAAAAGGTAAAATCAACCACAAGGATGAGTCTTGAAAGTTCATCCGGTCGACTCTAACGCTCCCACTAGCTTCATAATCTCTTCTTAATTAATTGGAATTCGTCGGTCTTCCGGTTGTGGATACTTGCCATGCTAGGCAGTGTCCTTGGACAAGAACACTCCCCATGATGGGGTAGTCGCATTAATGCTCGTCTCGTTCGTCAAGGGTGAAGACAAGCAATTACGAGAAAATAGAATTAAAAACCTAATCTATTTTGATACAACTTTTGAACCCAAAAACCAAGTGGGCCAAAATGGGTTAAACCAAAAACACGACAACCAATCACAATCGTAATATGGGTCTAGCCGAATATGCGCGTTAAACAATCAGTTAAAAAATTGAAAAATTTTTGGTGCAATTAAATCGACCAAACATGTAGAAAAGCAATTCGTTTAACTTTCGCGACTTTTGGGTTTCAACCCCAGTTCGCGAAATCCACCAGTTTAAAATCGACTGGTTAGGGTTTGTGTGTGGTGATCTAGGCTCTGATACTACTGTTGGGTTACGACAGTGGTATACGGGTGCCCGATGACGTTAAAAAAGTTTTAATTTAATTAAAACATTACCGACCGGGTTTTAGCAAATCAAAGTTAGAACGGATTAAACCGGTAATCCGTTACGCAGCGGAATTAAATGATATTACAAAGTAAACGCGTAAACCGAAAGTGCCATAATCGTGTTAACAGGATCACTATCACCAAAAATCACGCAAACACCATTTTGCGTTAAACCGTTTAACATGAAAAACAATAACGATTACATAATCGAAATTAAACATCTAAACTAATAACGGAGTTTAGATATACCTTCGTGGTGAACTAACAAACGTTACACACACCGAGGGACAACGTGATGACACTAGGTTTTCATGCAAGCTCGATCTGACGTTCGGATCAAATCGTTTTACAAATTGCAAAACCGTCTTAAACCGATTCGTTGTAAATTAAAACGATTCGGTGTATGGTGGCGACAAGCGAGCACCGATGAATTAAGACGGTAATGAAGGCTAGGGTTTTAGCCGGGGCGATTTCAACGATTATGGCGACGAAGGCTCGCACTCATAAAATCGTGACGACGACAATTATCAGTAAGTGGTGGAAAGCGTCGCGGTGAAATGGAGATACGCTAGGTCACGACGGCGACATAGGGTGATGATGGTGACGGACCAGGGAGGAGGGGCGGCGGCGGCGATCAAGAGGGCGACGGCGGTGGTGATGTGTGGATGGCGATGGCGATGGTGATATCCTCAATCAGCACGCGATAGTGACCTAGTATTCTCTCGGAGATCGCGGGCGGCATGGAGTCCACGAGGGAAGAGGGGTTGGCGATGGTGGTGGTTGCGAGAGAGAGGGAGAGTCGAGAGAGAGAGAGGAGGTGCAAAGTGTCACACCCCAACCAACGGCGGAAATGTCGGGGC
>JBCNJP010000024.1:28920325-28936994 GCA_039602395.1 Deinandra increscens subsp. villosa
CACTAGCCATATTAAAACAACTTGATGAAGCTAAACCGACAAAAACTAATGTTTATCAAATTCCCTAAAAAAGAAAACAGGTTCACAACAAAGCAAAGGAGATGCATCCACCAAGTTGCACTACAAAACCATCATCCTTTGAGCCATACAATTGCAGCCCTACGTTACCCAGTCTTAAAAAGGTCTGGGTACCTAAATCTAACTAACTTCTCCTATGTATGCAGGAAAAACCAAGGAGGCCTGTCAGCAACCTATGGTACGTTGATAGTGGTTGTTCCAGGCATATGAAGGGTGACCTATCCCTACTGCAAGACTTGGAAAAATTTGATGGAGGGCATGTGTCATTCGCCAGAGGAGTTGGAGGATATATCAGTCAGAAAGGCACAGTGCGCAATGGTTGTCTCAGCTTCAATGATGTCAATTATGTTGAGCAGTTAAAACACAACTTGTTAAGTGTTTCACAGATATGTGATCGGGAGTATCCAGTCCTCTTCAACAATAAAGAATGTCTCATTCTTAAACCTGGATACTCCATCCCTGACGATTGGGTGCTGATGAGAACACCAAGATATGGTAACTCCTATGTGCTCAACATGCAGAAACCCCCCACATCTGAGGTGGCCTGTCTCCTTTCTAAAACTGCTGAGAACCACGCTCAGTTGTGGCACAGAAGATTGGGGCACATGAATCTGAAGAATCACCTTGCTAGGGGAGGACTTGTTAAAGACCTTCCAATCAAAGAATTTGTGCTCAAGGAGAAATGTGTGGCTTGTGCTAAGGGGAAGCAGCACAAACGAACACACAAACCAAAGGTGTTCAGCAGAATTTCATCCGCACTGGAGCTGCTTCACATGGACCTATTTGGTCCAGTCAGTATGTTAAGTCTTAACCGATGTGCATTTTGTTTAGTTATTACTGACGATTTTTCCCGTTTCACTTGGGTGTTTTTCTTGTCAAAGAAAAGTGATGTTGCAGGTATACTGATTGCTTTCATCAAGCTCATTGAAAACAAATTGAAGCAGAAAGTGAAGGCCATCAGGAGTGATAATGGGACTGAGTTTAAAAATCAAAGTATTGATAACTTATGTGCTGATCAGGGAATTGAGCATCAATACAGTGCCCCCTACACCACTCAGCAGAATGGCGTTGCAGAACGACGCAACAGGACCCTGATTGAAGCAGCTCGTACTATGCTGTGTGACTCAAAGCTACCGACTATGTTTTGAGCAGAAGTAGTTAACACTGCGTGTTATGTCCAGAATCGGGTGCTCATCAATAAGCGAAAGCAGAAAACCCCATATGAGCTGATCTACCATGATAAGCCCAGAATTGGCCAACTTCGGGCTTTTGGGTGCCTCTGCACCGTTTTAGTAAACACTGATGTACCTAAATTTGCGGCTAAATCTGATGAATGTTATTTTGTAGGTTACTCTGCCAGCTCTGCTTACAGGGTATTCAACAAAACTACCGGGATTGTGATGGAATCCACCAATGTGGATTGGCTAGAAGTGTCACACCCCCAAATAACCACTAACGGAGTTTATACCGTTAAGGGGTGCGAGCAAACCAGGACCACAACCGTTAGTTACAAATACTAAACGAATCAGAGTTAGTCCAAACATATGTCATAAATTAAAGTCTCAAAATACGCAGCGGAAAATATTGTCTTAGCACTAACCACGTGCTTTACAAATCATTGTTTAAAATTCCCAACTTAATTTATATAAAAGAAAAATGTCTTCGTGTGCCATGCCAGCCCGCTCCGGATACTCCTCAGCGATCTGCAAAAGTTTAAACCACGCAAGTGTCAACCTAACGGTTGGTGAGTTCACGGTGGGCTTGTCATGCAGTGGCCCGGTCTCATAATCATAATCGTGTCAACATATACTTATGAAATATTTATTTGTGAAAAGCAATGCTTAGTGATATCCATAATCATAGTATTGTGGTTTAGTAAAAGTAATGTCCGTAACATACGTTATCGGGTATGTACTAGTTTTGTATAGTTAAAGTGCTCAACCGATATCGCGGGTAGCTAATCCGTTGTTCCATGCACTAAGGAAGTTTGTACCAAAGCTGACTGATAGTTTTCGTAGTGGCAGCGCCATCATCTATTTTGTTTTGCGGACCTACGTCATCGCGGCTTTGCCTCCCCCGTGTCCTCTCGGGATCACGGTCAGATAGGCTGATATTGTACCTCCGTGCACTTCCCGTGTCACGAGGCGGAGTTTGTCAAACTCCAGTAGATCTACCCAACATCCTCTCGCTTTACAATTAATGGTACAATTAAGTTGAGGACTTTTTCAGTTATAAGGCAATCCTTAGAAATCATGTGATATCATGTGGTTAGACTTTAACCTACACTAGCCATATTAAAACGGTTTACTTTGGGTTCTCATGAATCCCGAAAACATTTTCAGTTTCATTTTAGAAATAGTTGTTTAAGTATTTCACAAGTGTTTCCCATAAAACACTTCAAGTTCATCAAGTGGGTGCCAAGCACTCCTAAGTTTTCAAGTTCATCAGAGAGGTGCATAGCACTCATAAGGTTGTCAGCATTGTTTTTCATTAAGTTATTCAGTGTGACCCAAACGGGTTCACGGTAAATGGGTTAGTGACACTCACCTTTGGTTGCACTGCTACACTTGCTAAGTAATCCAAGTATTGTTTGCTTAACGAAGACCTAAGAACACGTTTAGGTCTTAAGTATTAGTTTTGTGTCTAATCTTTAACTTACGTCACTATGGCCCATAACATAGCACGTTGGAACTATGACACGACATACCGACACACGACACCGATGGTTGATCATAAATGAGGGTTCACATAACTCAGAAATCAAGGCATGTTTCATTATTGCACAATCATGTAAGTCATGGCATAACATTCAAGTAAGTTGCACAAGTTTGGGTTTTGGTCTAGGCTTAGTTTCGCTAAACAGTGTCGCTACATAGTTTCGCTGTGTGCACGGGCAGCACTTTCGCTAGGGAGTACCCGATGACACAGTTTCGCTAGCTAGTTTCGCTCGAAACTGCTGACACAGTTTCGCTAGCATAGATTCGCTCGAAACTGGTTTGAACTTTCGTTCAGGTTGGTTCGCTCGGTAGTTTCGTTCGAGCAGGTCTACTTAGTTTCGCGGGCGACACTATAGTTTCGCTACATAGTATCGCTGGATGCATTTTCAAACAGTTTCGCTGTATAGTTTCGCCCAGAGAACACACAGTGTCGCTGGTCGCGGAAAACTCACAAATCAGCCTAAAAATCAATCTAACAGCTTCCATACTTCATGTGATTCAATATTTATCATGCATAATCATTTACCAACATTAAACAGTAAGTTTTAACACCTTAAACATGGATTTTCATCATCAAATCACCAAAAAAACACATTTTAAACCTAAAATGACCTAATTAGCATAAATCTTCATTATGGCATGATTTTACACGTAAAGTTGCAGACTTTATAGTAGATCTAGCATTCCTAAGCATCATATCAAAAGATCAAGTGATTCCATGAAGATCTAAGCATGCTTTAAGGTAGAACACATAGAAAATGCATGAAGAATAGTTTTGGGACTCACGATTCGATCTAGGGTCCGAATGGATGAGATGAGATGATGGTTTCTTGGTGGTTTTCTCGGATGGCCAGAAATCTCGAGAGAGCAGATGGAGAGTGGTGTGTGTTTTGTGTGAAATGATGCAAATGGGAAGTAACTAGGGTTTTATAAAATATATATATCAGGGGCTAGTTTCGCTGGCAGTTTCGCTGGCCAAGCGAAACTGGCTCTGAGCACTTGTAAATCAAACAGCTTAGCCGGCTACCGAGCGAATCTACAGTTTCGCCCGGTAGTTTCGCTGGAAACCAAAAGGGGCCAATTGACATTCTATTATCAATACTAAATCATGCGTTTAAATCACATTGCACATAATGACAATAAATAAATACACACATAACACATATGGACGGGTTCGGTGATCAACCAAAGGTCGTGGAAGTATTCGGCCTAGTTAAGCATTAGTTACTAAGTTAACACTTATAACGTAACTAACGGAGATTGTCTAACGGAAGTTAACCTTGGAATTCTTGGATGTCACAAGAAGAAAATCCATCAGATGGTGGAGTGGGTCCTCCTCATGCTTTTGACTATAATCAATTCTTCTGTCCGTTTGGTTTGGAACCTGTCATCGCTGAAGAATTATTTGAAGATCCAGTTTCAGGACCGTCCTTACCATACTCCGTTGCCAAGGCTCCAGTTGTTGCCTCTGGAATTGAAACCACACCAGTACAGGAGTCTGCAGATCCTGTAGATGTTCATGAAGCAGATGTCAACCCCGGGTCTGACACTCGTGAAACACAGGGAGCCGATACAGAAGGTGAAGTTGAAACAAATGATGAACCCGATCAATCAAATTTACCTCTTGAAATCCCCGTTCAAGCCGTTGCAGAAACCAAAATCCATAAACACCACCCCTTGGAAAACATCATTGGTCCTTTAGCATCCGGGGTGGTAACAAGAAGCCAATCAGGGGACATCAATCATTGTATGTACTCCTGTTTCCTTTCACAAATTGAGCCCCCTAACACCACTATGGCCTTGACAGACCCTAGTTGGGTATAGGCTATGCATGAAGAACTAAACCAATTCTCACGGCTTCAAGTTTGGAGGTTAGTAGAACGGCCTGTTGACAAAAAGGTCATCACTACTCGGTGGCTTTATAAGAACAAAAAGAATGACAACGGCATCATTGTCAGAAACAAGGCCAGGTTGGTGGTTCAAGGCCACAAACAGATTCAAGGAGTAGATTATGATGAAGTATATGTACCAGTTGCCCGTTTAGAGGCGATAAGAGTTTTCTTAGCCTATGCATCCTACATGAATTTCACGGTCTATCAGTTGGATGTGAAAACAACATTTTTATATGCCGAAATGGATGAAGAGGTATATGTCACTCAACCTCCTGGTTTCATTGATGAGGAACACCCATATCATGTGTTCAAGCTAGACAAGGCCTTGTATGGCTTACACCAGGCCCCTCAGTCTTGGTACAAGACTCTGACTGATCATCTTCTAGCACAAGGGTACACAAGAGGCATAGTGGATCAGACACTTTTCAGGAAGGAGGTTGAGAATGACATAATCATGGTGCAAGTATATGTTGATGACATTATCTTTGGTTCAACCAATGAAGACTTGTGCAAAGAGTTTGAGAAGGTAATTCGCACAAAGTTTGAGATGAGTCAGATGGGCGAGATGGAGTTTTTCCTCGCCTTACATGTAAAGCAAAGTGACAATGGGATACTTATCCATCAGGCCAAATATGTCACAGAAATTTTGGAGAAATACAAAATGATGGATGCAAAGCCTGTCTCCACACCTATGGCGGCCAGACCAGCACTTACCAGGGATCCAGACGGTCAACCGGTGAGCGAACACATGTATCGGTCTATGATTGGGTCTTTGATGTACTTAACCGCCAGCCGTCCAGACATCATGCTAGCTGTGTGCCAATGTGCACGCTATCAGGCTAATCCTAAACTCTCTCATCTCTCTGCTGTTAAACGTATTTTTAAATATTTGAAGGGTTGGCCTCGACTAGGCCTCTGGTACCCTAAAGAGTCAGGATTTAATCTGTATGCTTTTTCTGACAGCGATTATTGCGGTAATGAGCTTGACAGGAAATCCACATCTGCTGGAGCTCAATTTTTAGGTGACAGGTTGGTTTCCTGGCAGAGCAAGAAGCAGCACACGGTTCTTTGTTGTCAAGAGTTCAATATTGTTGTTCAAGTCATTGATTCTCGTCTGATCGCTAACAGAACCAGAACTTGCCTTGAGAGCTAATAGCTTCTTGTTCAGCTCTTCAATTCTTCCTTTAGCAATAATCCATCTTCCATACACATCTACAACCAAACTCTGTTGTTTCGCTTGGGCTAACATCAGTTCATCAGAAAGGTCCTCATTAGAGATTTGTTGCATACTGGAGATGTCAATCGGCGTGCTTCCTAGGAGTGTGAGTTTCCTTGCGGTGGGAGTCTCCATGCACGAGTTATCGTTCTTCAAATCCCATTGAGGGATAAAAGTTGCACTAGCATTTGCGGCATCTAAGTTCCTTCCTATGTTGCTCCTTAGAGTTACCAAATCTATTTCTTTCTTCAACCAAGAAGAAGTAGGAATAACAAAACTTAAAGTACCCCTTGCGAGGAAGAAGGCGTATGAGCAAGAGTGGCTAAAGTAACCAACGGGGTAATATCCTTCTGCAAAACATTTGCGTCAGAAGTAGTTTGACCCTGCGGTATTTCAGGAGAATTTAGCAAATAATCATTAATGCCAAAATCTTCGTTGAAAGAAGGAGTTACCACAGTTTCCTTGGTTTTCTGCACATTTTCCTCTTGACAAGATTCAACTTCAACAATATTAGAAGCGTCGGAAATGTTTACCTTGGATTGTCCAGGTGAGGATTGGAGGTTCCAGCGTGGAGATTTTCTCTTGGAAACAGTGATGTCCTTGGACATGTTTTTCTTGGTAGGACGCTTGGATTTTCCAGCACCCTTAGGAGGAAGAGATGCTTTTGACACGGTTGTCACTTGATCGCTTGTGATCACTTTCGCTTTTCCCTTGGAATTACCATTACCGCCACTTGGCTCACTTCGTGTCACAGCAGCATCATTGGCAACATCATCCGTTTTCACTTCCACTTCTAATCCTTCAACAGCAGTGCCCTCTGCACAAACTTCTTTCTGCACATCACCTTGATCTTCAGGGGTTTCCTCAGGACGGTAATCGAAAAAGGAAGAGGATGTTTGCGGAAGAAATGGCATGGCCCCTTCTTCCATAACTTCTGCATCGAGATCTTATCTACATAACTTTTCAATTGCATTGCTTCAAACAAATCCATCTCTGCAAATCAAGCAAAGAAGAGTAAAAATTTGGAATTTTAGATTGATTAGCAAAATGATGAAAGGGGGGAATTCTTACCCTTCCCTTTATTTCTCAATTGGGCCATAAATCGTGTGTAAACCAAGCCCTACTGATCCTACAAAAGAGCAATACTGCTTCCGGTAATTCGCGGATAGGCCTGGCGCATTTAACCAATTTATCAAAAAATTCCTTTTTATAATCACCCGTTTTTGGGATCAAATCATGAACAACATCTTCCACTACTCTCCATTCCATCTCCAAGGGCACACACCTATCATCTATATAAAAGAATTGAGATTTCCAGGATCGCGGATTTTGAAGGAGATGGGTGCTAATCCTAGATACTCCTCTTCTTCGTTCAAATGTATACCAATCCCCCGCCATTGTGATCCTACAAAAAGCCCTAAACAATGTGACACTAGGGGAAATGCCTACGGATCTACTGGTAGCCTCAAAATGACTCAATCTGGATAGACCTTGTGGGTGCATTTGCGAAATATGTACCTCGAAGAACATCGGGGCTTTAATAAGAAACTTGGTGAAGGGTAAATGGTAGTTCCCAAATCGGAACATTTCCGCATAAATCCTAATTTTGCCTTTGACAAATGGAAAAATTGGTGAGTTGGGAGGCGGAAGCGAAGGCTTCAGAGAAAGAGGAATGTGATATTTCACGATCAAATCGTCTACTTTAACAGAGGGAGATGCCATTGTAAAATTCAAGAACAAAAAGTAAGAAGATGTGAAACGACTAACCTTGTGCTGAAAAGTCGGGTTTGAAGAAAAGAGAGTGACGGCAGAGAAAAAGTGAGAGTAAAATGAAGAAGAAAGGGGGAATTTATGTAAGCGAATACGTTTTAAAAAAAAGGATTCTATAGACAGTTTAAATTTGAATTTAAAAATCCAAAAGAAAAACTGAAAAACTGTCTTGTCAAATAACTCTGGGTCGACACGTGTCCCCTGTAAGTATTTAAGTATTGTCACGCTGAATATCCGTCTGACAAGGTAGTTATTTACTACACTTGCAGATGCGATTCATTACAAGCAACCGAAACTTGTCGCATAAGCATCAAGGTTCCCCGATACATATACTCTAAAGACACTTACATATGCGATCCAACATAAAACCGACATAAGTTAGTTACACATACGACATTTCTTTCAAGAAAGCATAGTCTAGTCCTTAGCCATTTCTCTCCAAAATAACGTAAGGACTAGGGGGACTTGATGATCAGTCTGTCAAAACCATGAAATGTTGGTGACACAATACGGGATTTTGAAGAATATTTTCTCCAAGTTAAAGCACGATGCGTGTTGCACTCTTTTTCCCTTGGTCTTGGTTTTTTCCCACAGGGTTTTTCCGGGTAAGGTTTTTAATGAGGCAACAAATCAAAAACGCATGTAGAAATGGGAAGATGATTGGCAAAATGGAAGTACAGCATGTATTTAACCTTTTAGTCCATCATTATTGCTTGAACAATTAATGGACTTGGGGGACTTGATGAGGATAGGTCAAGAGTGGACATGCAAGTGCCTCTAGAATAACACTTCCAAGAGACTAATATCGCATATGAAGGCAGGGCAAAGAATGATGCAGTTGTGAATGTTCAAGACGCAAGTGCATCTCCTCAACTTATGAAAGATGTGATTCTGAAGAATGAGTATAAATAGGGCATTTCATAATTTGTATAGACAACTTTCAGATCTCAGATTTCACCTTTAACTATGTGTATTTCTTAAATCAATGAAATTCCATTCATTCCAATACTTTTCTATTTGTTATCTCAATTCCATGTTGGATCATTAAATCAAATCTACTAGCGGTGGGGTTTTGTGGTTCATCAACCATCATTCCCAAAAAATTCCCTGCGTCCATTCCAAAAGAACACTTTTTCGGATTCAACTTCATGTTAACCTCTCTAAGTTTAGCAAAAGTTTCTTCTATATCTTTAAACATATCTTCTTCTTGTCGCCTTTTTATAACTATATCATCAACATATGCCTCTAAATTCCTTCCGACTTGCTTCTGAAATGCCCAATCCATGAGGCGCTGATACGTAGCACCAGCAGTTTTAAACCAAAAGGCATCTTTTTATAACAAAACATCCCCTTCCTGGTTATGAAAGAGGTTTTCTCTTCATCCTCAACTGCCATTTGTATTTGATGATATCCTTTATATGCATCCAGAAAACATTCCATTGAAACCCCACAACGGAATCAACCTTCAAATCTATTTCTGGCAAGGGATAACAGTCTTTCGGACATGCATTATTTACATCTTTATAATCGATGCACATCCGCCAAGACCCATCCGGCTTTTTAACCAATACTGGATTCGATACCCATTCTGTATACATTTCAGACAAAATCCCGGCTTCTACTAACTTTCTTACTTCCTCGTTAACCATGTTAGCTCTCTCATTATCCATCCCCCTTTGTCTTTGTTGTATTGGCTTACTTTCTGGGTATAGCACAAGCTTATGTTCCGCCAAGGACCTTGGAACCCCCGTCATATCTGAAGGCTCCCAAGCCAAAACATCCACACTATTTTTCAGCAACATACACAACCTTTCCCGGCCTTCTTTCGACATCCCAGTTCCCACCTGCACCTTCTGATCTGGAAACCTTGGATTAATTACCCATTTTCTATTCGGTATTTCTTTCTGATCAATGTCATCTACGTCCATCTGCACAACTACATCGCTAACCCGTATCCCCGGATCAGTAGTCAAAGTTGCAATTCCACAGGTGAAGAAACAAATATTCCTCGGAGTAATTTGCCGAATACAAACTAAATGGAGATTAATTTTGGAGAATCAAGTAACCAATCAGAAAGCTAAAAGTGAATGGATTTTATTGATTAAAGACACTTCCGATTACACATAGTAAAGGTGAAAAGAGACAACATCCCTAACTCTGTTTTCTATTGCCCTATTTATAGAGATCTCGCATCCCTGCGTTCTGCTCTGCACATCCATCATTTGCTCCGCAAGTGCCGTCCTCCTGCTCTCTTAGCAAGTGTTTCTTTTAACCCATAACTGAATCTCTGCAATAACCAACAGGATGGGACTTAATTGAAGTGGTGTCGAATGTGTATCACATCCGACACCTATATAATATCATCAAGTCCCCTAGTCTATTAACTGCCACATTGTCATGTCAAGTTAATAGACTATGGAGCACGTCCGTTACCCAACCGTCTTTTTCATGCTTATCAATTTGTATTGTACCATACTTACCATCATGATTGGTCTGACTTGATTTGACTGTTTTAAAAAAAAAACAGTTTTTCTTTTTACATTTTAGCATTAACCTTTGCCATTATATAAAGCCTTTTAACGCCTTTAATTTATCTTTTTACCCATTATACCTTCTTCTCCCCCAAAAATTTTCTTCGAAAACCTCTCTGCAACTTCTCTAAAATTCTTCGAGCATCTTTTCCGATTATCTACAGGTTAGTATTCCTTCCTCTATTCTCCATGGCTCCTCCCTCTAAACCATCTAAACATAACATGCATTTATGTTTTTCAACCGTGACTAAAGAAGCCCTTACAGAATTCATCGAGGATTACCACATTCCTCAAAACCTTCACCCTTTCATTCCTCCGGCCAAAACCCCGATGCACCCTTTCCCTAAGGGTAAAATCGGGTTATATTTAGACACTATTCACGCCGTAAATTATCATATCCCTTTTACCCATTTTCTTCTAGAAACCCTAAAATTTTTCGAGGTTCATATCTCCCAATGCAACCCACTTGGTCTGGAAACACAAAACAACTTCGAGATTTCCTGTCGAGCACTAGACATTGTACCCAATTTACCTTTGTTCCACGCTTTTTACAAGATTGCTATGTCCGGTAACTGGTACACTTTTGAGAAAAGGAGAAAACTTGACCCTCTTCATGATAAGAAGCATCCCAAAAATCATTACTGGAAACAGAACTTTATTTTCCTTGAAGACTCTTGCTTTCCCAAGGAAATCAAATGGCGAAGAAAGGATGATACCTTCGTGACGACCCCCCTAAGAAAGAAGAAATCGATTCCAACAAATTTACCCGCCTTAACAAATTTGTTCATCCCATTAGAAAATACCCTGAGGAAATCCTAATTGTTGCTCAAATTAGCCAACAATTTTCTCATCCACACTTGCGTCCCATCCTTCTTGTGGACGGAGTGGGTGAGTACCTGTAAATACCCCATTTTATTTTAATCATTATGCACATAACCACTTAATATTAACATACATGTTCCTTTATTTTATTTTTCAGAGATGAACCTCTCTAATGTTGTTAAGTTGAAAAGCTTTACAGGGATCAAACTGGGTATCACAAGCGCTACATCGAGTATTAGCACTCCTACCGTTACTTCCCCTACCAATGAAGCAGTTATCAGCAGTACCCCTTTGACAACTCCACAAGTGGATATGGATCTCACCGTGTCTTCCATGGTCACCCCCGAAGCTACCTTTAGTCCAGTTGTTCAAAATAAAAGGAAGAAACGTGCTGCGAAACCTAATCAAGGTAACCCATCCGATGTTGGAAATTCTCGGAAGACCAGGAAGTCCCCTCGCATTTAAAAGATACCATCCCACTCTTCTGCACTAGACACTCTTGTTGATCAGTTAGAAGGTGAAATATCCGAAAACCAAGAACTTTCTGATCCTGAATCTCCCCTCATCAGCACTTCCAGCCCTCCTAGCCTTTCCCACTTTGTGACAGATAGCTTTAATGTAAGTGACTACATTAACACATCCCCTTATGGCTCATCTGATTTTCCACCTTTCCCCCTGTTACCGACAAACGAAAGCAAGTGTATATCTCTTCTAAATCAATTGTCTTATCCACATCCTCTTTTCAAGCACAACAACTACCTATTTCCTTACCACCTCTCACCTCCCCCTTTCGCCCTTTTATCAATTCTTTTTCTGAATGGCTTAAGAAGGAGATGAAGGAAGTGTCATCAAGAAATGCCTCTCAGTCTCACCTGGATGAGCTATTCACCCCATCCTGGAATCTTACCAATCGTGATAGTTTTTCAGATCCCTCTATTGCAAGAAACCTGTTTTTTCACCAAAGCACCCCTCATGATATCAAAACTCTTCAAGAAACCCCTACTCCTGATTTTGCCTCTTGGGTCATGATGAACTATGCTGAAGGTCAAAACCTAATTCCCGAGTTGTATTGCCGCTGGATCTTGGTCGAGGCTAAGGCAAAAAAAAACAGTACTTCCACCTCCTGCATCATCAGCAAGGGTTCTATCCCTTCCAAATATTCCACCATCTGTTGAATCATTGAAGGCCATCATCTCCAAGCTTACACAAGAAAAAACTGCTGTTGAAATTTGCTAAAAAAACACCCAGGAAGAATATCAATCTTCCCAAAAAGCCCTTGCAAATCTGAAGTCTTCATCATAAGCTACCATTGATCAGCTTAAGGCTGAAAATGCATCCCAGACCCAGATGGTTCGCAACTACTTGGATGGTAAATTTTTTTAAATTAATTCTTCAATTACATCCTTCCCTTGCCAATAAACAACTATTTTCTTTTGTATGTTAGAATTGAACCAGCTGAAGACAAATGAAGCACACCACTTGCAGCAATTGAGATCCCTGCAGGAGAATCTTAACAAAAGTTGTGAAGATTATACTCAAAGAGAAATAGCACTGACCATTGAGAAATTCGCCTTGGAACTCACTTGCGAAGCTTTAAAGAATGAAAAAGTTTGGCTGCTTACTACCGGAGTTAGGAGCATAGTGAGGAAAGCCTTTTCAAGCCAATCCCTTCAAGCACCCTGGGTAATATGATCAATGCTACAAATGCTTGTGGCTTCAATGAGGGCATAAAAGCTAGACTTCACTCCCTTGCTGGTAACCATTTGTTCTGCGGTATCACACCTCTTCCCCTTACTGACCCACCATTTCCACGCATAAGGGATCAAAACCATGTGTCACCGGTCCCGGTCTTGCATCATAACCATTCAAATGCGCACATGCATTTTTTCCTCTCACAAAGGCTTTAGCCTTATCCATTAAACCTCCATAGATCTTGGAAAATCTTCAGTAACTTTTCCACCAACTGTGCACATCTTATCCCATGACAAAAACCTGAAATTCGTAACTAGTCACATGCTCCCTCAACGCGCATACTTTCTTTATTAAACCTAGTGATAAAATCTTCTATTGATTAACTATCTTTCCTTCTGATATTATGTACTTCCGTTGGATCTTTCATACACCGCTTCTATTGGCTAAACTGACGCAAAAACATATTTTTCAGATCCTCAAAGTTTTTAACTTGCCCCGACGGTAAAGCATCAAACCAAACTCTTGCAATCCGGGTAAATGTTTGCACGAACATATGGCACCATGTTTCTTCTGACTAGTGTTCCAACCTAGCTACTAAATAAAACTCAAACACATGGTCGTTTGGATCTGCCAATCTAGTATACTTACCCACAAACGGGCATATATGGGATAGCAAAATTTGTCATCACGACATTTTTAAATATATACAAGCTTTATTACAAAAAGTGTGGATCCTTAATTGCAAAACTTTCTCAAATATATATATATATATATATATATATATATATATATATATTATTTTTTAGAAACTTTATAAAATAAGATTCTCAATAATAATCACGTTTAATTTAACAGTAGAATTTTACTTAAAAGACATGTACCTGTCACCGTAGTTTTTTTAACATGTACTTGTTTCTCAAAATCATGAGCAGGAGTATCTCCATCTCGCGCCTTTCTTCCTGTATTTCCTGTAACAAACGTATACTCCTGATCACCTATTTCTTTTAACATTTCTGCTTCCCGTTGCATATGACGCTTCCATTTTGCTTTTTCTTCCATCCGTTTGACATCTTCAGTCAATTGCCTCTTCTTTAACTGCCATAACAGTACTTTATTCCGAATCAAAAACTCAGCGTCTAATAACGTAAGTTTGTCATACTCCACAATATGTAATCCCTTGTCCCCTGCTTTCTGATTCACCATTATAAACTTTTTTGACGAACTAGGTTCACGGATACTCATCTCTTTCTTTCCTTTTTCCAAAAAACTTGAGCCAGGAACAGTTTTAAAACTCGGCGTGGTCTCATCACGATCCCCCTATGATACCGTTGCATATTTTGCCTTAGGAGAAAAAGATAGAACTTGTGACACCCGGTCCAAAAATCAGGTCAAACTCTCTCTCCGTTGACTTTTGTTGACTTTTATTATGTGATAATTATGTGATTACTGTTTTTAAACTGCATGATTAACTACGTTTAGTTAAATGATTAACTGATTTAAATTTCGCGTTAAATAACTGTGAAATATGAACGTTTCATATTATTATTAATGGAACTTTAATAATAAGAAATTAAATATAAAATTTGATATTTTATATTTTATCAAACTGATTCAAACCGTTAAAACATTTCATGAACTCAAAATGTAATCAAAAGCATTACGTTGTCAAGACTTAGCCAAACGAGTAACTCGTTTCACCTATTGGGCCCGGTAAGCCCAATAAGCCCAAAAATGACCGGATCAACCCAAAAATTTACCCGAAGGTTCGCCTCGACCCACCAAGTGTCCGAACCGAATCAGAAACCCGACCCGCGGCCCGATACTCATTGGGCCGAACCGGCCCAAACCGGCTCTTTTTCTTCTTCGCGGCCCGCACCAACCGAACCCAAACCCTCCTCCCCTTCTCTTTGGGCTCGGCCCGTATCCTCCAAACCAAAACCGAATGGGCTTCGGCCCATTCTCCCTTTTTCATCCCGATTGGGCTTCGGCCCAATTGTAAACAAATTAATAAATTTGTTTAAGCCCACTAGTTTATAAAGATTAACCCCATTTCTTTAACCCACTAATATTTTATAAAGTTTGGGTTAACAACGTTTATAAAAATAAAAACCACCATTCAATTGGATTAATTACACTTGGGTTATATTTTAAAAAGTTACAATTTTTATAAACTCCTAACCACTTTATATTTTATAAAAGTGATTGAACTCTTATAAAACACTTGAAGGATTTATAAAAACTAATCACCTACTCATGGATTAGTTAGGAGATTTGTGGGGTTGACAACACATGATTATCCATAGGTTAATAACCCTTAATGTGGGTATAAAAGGAGACAAGCCCTCCCTTGGTTCCCTTGCACCCAACCAAACAAAGCACACTCACTCTCCCTCTCCCTCCTTGTTTCGGCCGAGAGCCACCACCCACCGCCCAACCGCCGTCGGCCGGCCACCCTCCGGCCACCATAGCGCCACCGCCGGACCACCACAGCCCCGCCGGACCGCCGCCATCTCCACCTCTCTTCTTGGTTTTTCTTCTCCACTCCTTGTGAGTGTTTCTAACCTCTTTTCATCTATGTTACTTACATGCTCACCACCCAAGAAAAACCTACAAGTCTTGACAACTAAACCAAAATGATCAAAGAATGCTTGTGTTTGCAAATCAACTAACAAAACTCTCTTCTTTACCTCTTTCTTCCAAGATCAAACACTTGTTTCATGCATTTAGATGCTTAAAGATATCCAACAAGTGTGGTGAAACACATTTGTGAAATCAAAAGAAAGTAACAAGTGTGCACCAAGATTCTTGTGTTTATGAAATCTTGATTTCATAGTTAGTTGTTTAAACAAACCTCCAAGCCTCTTCATATAAAATGAAACCTAAATCATAATCTATACATGTTTACATTTACTTGTCCTAACACTAATGTGTTAGTGATTGTTATTTACATTTTCCTTGTCCTAACAAAAATGTGTTAGTGATTGTTATTTACATTTTTCTTGTCCTAACACAAATGTGTTAGTGATTATTACTTATATTTTCTTGTCCTAACACAAATGTGTTAGTGATTGTTATTTAATTTTCTTGTCCTAACACAAATGTGTTAGTGATTGCATTTTTATTTAATCATTGGTCATAACACAAAGTGTTAGTAGATATGAACTTATGATTATGTTGTAAAAATACTAGAAAATGAAAGAATATAATAAACATGTTAATGGACTTATTTAAATCAAGGAAATTAAATAAGTGTTACATATGAAGATTGTGACTAAAAATAACTAGAATGTTACATATGTAACCTATGACTAAAACAAAAAGAATATTACTTGATTTGGAAATATAACATATTAAATGTGTTATAAAAAGTTCAAGACAAAAAGAATTTTTATAGATTTCCTTACTAAAATTTGGAAAGAATAAATTTATATCAAATGATTGGTTTGACATAAATACTTGGATTTATTACAAGTTTTAAACTTTCTAAGACTTTTACTACAAAGGGACACTTTTTCTATAAAAAGTCACATGTGAGAATAAATATTTTTATAGAAGGATTTTTATAAAAATAAATCAAAGGCAAGCCATTGACTTTAAATACTTGTATAGATTTTAATGCTACTTTGATGAAATCAAAGTAACCACAAAATGGAATTTCGTCCGTTAAAGATTTTAAATAAAAATCGAATCTTTATAAAGACAACGTTATATAAATCCAAGCGTCGTTACAATGTTTTGAAAATGTTTAACGAAGAAATACATATTTCATGCCAAAGAAATATTTAAACGACTTCGAAAAATAAATGATTAAATGTTATAACTTAGAATATATCTTTCAAACGATTCATGTTTTAAAAATATAGCAAACGTTTAATAATTATTCTTGACAAATAATTATTTGCAAAAGATATAAACCATGTTTTATTCACCAAAGTATTGTTAATCATAATT
>JBCNJP010000024.1:28937494-28988954 GCA_039602395.1 Deinandra increscens subsp. villosa
AAGATAAGCACGGTTCATGAATTTTCATGCTATTCATAATACTAAATCATGTATTTAAATCACATTGCACATAATAACTATAAATAAATGAACACATAACACATATGGGCGGGTTCGGTGATCAACCAAAGGTCGTGGACGTATTCGGCCTAGTTAAGCATTAGTTACTGAGTTAACACTTATAACGTAACTAACGGAGGTTGTCTAACGGAAGTTAACCTTGGAATTCTCGGATGTCACACTTAATATCAAGGCATGGACGTGTAACGCTACCATCCTGAACCAGCTGTTTAAGCCCCCTATATACCCCATGGCATACGCAACCCCTAATGACCAGAGTAGCTTACTCTTGAAAGCTTACTACCCAGCAATCGACCCTCCCAGCTAGCCCACACATACAAAGTAAAGCAACCGAGAATAATCAGTAAACAGTTCATGTGAACCCCAAAATATTTATAATATTTATAAGAGGGGAAGCTATCGGTACTCACAGATAAGCGGGACTTAAGAAGTTAAACTCACCTCCACCACGTTTAGATGCAAGTCACCCTACGATATATATAAACGTAATCATAAATCAGTACCTAAGTCACTAATTTATCTACTGAGCATATCAGATTCGTAAAAATAATCACAGGGCCTCCGAATGGTCACCCGATTGAATAACTAGGATTTCCATTAAGTTCAATGTTATGAAATACTTTCAATTCATATCCAATCAATCCATTAAATCCTTAGAACAACACTGTACCAAATCCATTGTCTCGTTTCCAATTTATAACAGAAATTCAAGACTTTAAATTGTTCCAGGATGAATACGGGCGTATCACAACATGTAGTTACGACCGTATCCCATAGTTTCTTCATTTTCCAGAATCCCCATGATATGGGCGTATTCACTTTTACATAATACGGTCGTATCTCCATCGATGTCAGATTCTCAAATATGATAACCCACGATACGGTCGTATTGTCATAAACGGATATGGTCGTATTACCCTTAAAATCCAAAATTTGAAATCAGTCGACCCCCGATATGGCCGTATGGCTATATGCCATAATACGACTGTATTCATCATCAGGTCAGAATCCTAATTTGGTCATTTTTACCATTCTGAGCCAAATCCAACCATTTCAATTTGTATCCAAATATTTCAATTGTTTGATTAAGCCTTAGAAACATGACCAAATGCTCAGAATTTCATTTGATGACCATCATTTATGTATGCATCCAAATTTAGTAAATTTTACATAAAATATAAAACCTATCTCAATGAAGCTTTTCTTCCTGGCTCCTGAATCCAGTGACACACTCAGAATTCACTCATGATCCCAAATAATCTCTGCATGCAGTAATCCAGTGGTTAACACCACATTTCATAAACTTTCCCAAATTGGAAGTTTTCATGATTGCATGTGCAATCTATGTACTCACCTTTAATCTCTGATGCTTCAGTTGCACAAAACACACCCTTGATGATTTCCACAGTCTCTGAAATAGAGTTCATCACCAAAATTCAGAATCAACACTCTTCAAATTTGCTAAAGAATAAAGATAAGAAGCTTACCTCAAATATTTAGCTTCACTCCTTGGTTCCAAAGCTTCTTAATCACCCCTGCAGCCCACCGGATTGATAAAGCAAGGAAACCAGTAGAGAAACTGGTGTTGGGAGGAAACAAATGACTAAATTCGGTCAAATGAGGCTTTTATAACCCTGGGATGAATACAACCGTATTGCCTTATGTAATAGGGACATATCGCGGGCCCGAATACATTCGGATCCTGATCCGACCCGGTCGTACCCTATCTTCATTCTGCACCCATACGCACCGCGATACGGGCGTATCACTATAATGTAGCGGGGACTCAACTTTCCACGCCTACCAAATTGGATAGCCCTTTCGAAGGTGATACTTTTAACATGACCATGTCACCTTTTTCAAAAGTTAAAGGCTTCTGATGTTTGTCAGCGTAGCTCTTTTGCCTATCCTGGGCTGCCTTAAGTCTTTCAGAATTTGCTTTTTCTTTTCAGTTGTTTCGACCATAACTTCTGGTCCAGTTAATTGTCCTTCTCCAACTTCTGACCAACAGACTGGTGTACGACACTTCCGACCGTACAACGCTTCAAACGGTGCTGCCTTTATATTCGAGTGGTAGCTATTGTTGTATGAAAATTCCATTAGAGGCAAAGGCTTATCCCAGATACCACTGGATTCAATAACACATGCCCGAAGCATATCCTCCAATGTTTGAATAGTTCTTTAACTTTGTCCATCCATCTGAGGATGATAAGCCATACTCAAATTCATCTTTGTTCCCATTGCTTGCTGAAAACTTTTCCAAAAATGGGATGTGAACCGACTGTCCCGATCTGACACGATCGACAGTGGTACGCCGTGTAATCTAACAATTTATTTAACATACAGTTTAGCCAATTATTCCATTGAGTACGTCTCTTTAATGGGTAAAAAGTGAGCTGGCTTAGTCAGGCGAACCACTATGACCCATATGGTATCTTTATCACTGCTCGTTCTGGGTAACTTAGTCACAAAATCCATTGTGACTAACTCCCATTTCCATACTAGTAGTTCCAACTTCTGCAGATATCTGGATGGTTTCTGGTGTTCTGCCATTACTTGTAAACACGTTGAACACCTCTCAAAAAATTCTGCTATATTCTTCTTCATACCTGGCCACCAATAATTTTCCTTCAAATTATGGTACATTTTTGTCACCACCAGGATGCATCATATATTTTGACTTGTGTGCTTCTTTGAGAATTGTCTCTCGTAATCCTCCTTCCTTAGGTATCCATTGTGACATCCATCTATTTTCTATATTTGTAACCCGACTCATTTCTAATTATCCATGTAAATTCCATTTTTATTCAAGCAAATAATTGTTAAGGAATTTTCAATATTCATTTTATTCTTGTTACATTTTATATACAAACTATTATTCACGATGGAGTCATACCCGAGTCAACCCAACCTAAGAACAACGGTGATATTATTTGATGACAGTAAAATACTAAGGATTATAAAAATTAAGTTTTTATAATTTTATATATATATTCTTTTATAAATTAAAAGAGATATAAATAGATATGAGCTATTATCGTCCTCAACGTTAATCAATTATTTTACCACATTTTGTTTTTAATAAATTATAGTCTTGCTACATAGTTATGACTTATGAGTGTCAATTAATAAATCATCACAAACTAAATTCTCTCTCACGTATATATATATATATATATATATACTAGTCGGCAGGCCCGTGCGATTCACGGGCAGGGCTAATGTAACTCAATATCAACCAATGAAAAGTACCATCATCCATCTAAGTTGATGTATCACCAAACTACAAATGAAACAGGTCAAGTTATCAATTACCAACCTATTTGTACATACTTGATATTCAGTTGACCAGCATGTGATGAAATCCTCCACCCCCTGCAGACCAACTTGCGGTCCTTGAACATTATGAACCAACTGGTGAAGCCACCTTCTTACCATAAGTTTGTGGTGCATGTATGTCAATATTCCTATACTAATTGTACATGAGAGGTGTATCGAGAAAAGAAGAAGTTCAAAGATAAAAATATCATAATCAGATTCATATATCCATTAAAAATAAATTTCATTAAGATAGGTTGACTAAAGTGATTACCAGTGGGCATATAACCATGCAGAACGGTCCTGAATCTCGAAAACAACACATAAGGTGTAACATCGACAAACTATATGATTAGGATTAGACTTGATTCAAACTAAAAGGAATACCTTACATATCTCAAAAAGCGAAGTTATGCGAACACCTTTTGTTGGATGAGCGGTGAAGACAAAATCAGTTGTTTGATTCTTGAGAGCATCAAACACTTTCAATCTACTTCTTTAGTAACATTACATGAACCCCCACCTTTAGAATTAGCTTGTGGTTTGGCAAACCTGAAAGTGAGACTATTTAGAATATTAGGAGAATATAGACTTTTATCGAAGTTTTGGTGGACTTATTCCGATTGACAGATACTGTCTGAGCTCAAGTATTATTTTTCATCGCTGGGGATCGTTGATAGCGTAGGATCATTTATCTCCAGATACATGAAACCTTAAACTAAGACTTTGATCTTAGTTTAAGGTTTCATGTATCATGATGAACACATCGTTTATGTCTATAAGTAAGATCTTAAATTACGAGTACATCACTCTAAATATAACAAAACTATGCCACCATCAGCAGGCAGTAAGTTCTCTTGAAATTATGCCTCATGTATTAATGGTTGGGCATTACAACCCTTAGTTTTAGTATGCTGTTGAGTTATATATATATATACAAATGTAATAAAGTGATATTTCTAGAAATTAAGATGATAATTTTAGCTTTAGAACTAATTTATTCATTGACATGTTCTCTTGGTTCTTTTTTTCTTCAGCAGATCAGTTCCATTCTATGATGCAAGTATGTCTAATGCCAAAACATCGCTGCACTTAAGCATCATGTATGTGTATATTCTAAAAACTTGAGACGACTTATTATTTACTATGTATGGGAGAAACTTAGAAAAATAATAAAGAAAACCTGTATGGGCCAATAGTTAAAGTGAATACACAACAGAATTTTGCTTAGTTTAGTAAATAGCAATTATACTAAATGTATATGGCCACCGTACACACAGTAAACAAAATTAGAAAAGTATCCATAGGTCCAAATTCATTTGTTAACCTCCACCACAATGCACTTATAATTTAGTATAATGCAAATCTTAGAATTGGAAGGAAAACACTGGCCATAAATTCACCACTCTGCTATACTTAGTAAACTCCCACACCATTACCTTGTTTCACCATTACCTTGTTAGAAACTGTAGCATTAACTTCAATCAATATTATTATTAATACTTAAAAAACTGATTTAAAAATAAATTTAAAACAAATACTCCTTTTTAAGAAAAATTATAATACACCCTTTATTTGGTTAATCTGAATCGGAATCATCTGCGAAGCTGAGAACCATAATACAATCTACTAAACAAAGTCATATACATAAGCAATCCCATATAGGCAGGGGCAGATTCATGTGATGCTCAGAGGGTGCCTTTACCCCCACTGAGATTCTTCTTAGAAGAAGAAAAATTTTATGTTTTCTAGAGGACCCTTATCAAATATCTTAGGAGGTCCCTATTGACGTGTTAATTATCGTTAAATCCAGAGAGAAGGAATTAATTGCTAATTTATAGTTGTTTTTTCTTTTAAGAAGCGAAGCCATGGGAGTTTCATAGAGAAAGTAAAAAAAGCACAGAGGAGAAGACGTAGTCTTAAAATCAGCTCTTAAGTTAATTCTAATATTCAATAGCTTTTTGGAGTATAAAGTATAGAACCCGTGATAGTTTATATCACTTTCGGTATGTAAAGGAATAATCGAAACTTGTATCATTTAGTAACACTTACGATAAGCATCAACCATAAGTTAAATTGTCCTTACGATAAGTGTCAACCTTAGGTTACATTGTCCATGTACAAAATTATTGTTCTTGTTGTCTAATATAGAGACTGGCATGATCATCCATGCTACCAAATATTTGTAAAAGTGAATGTGTTCTCTACAATAAAAGTGTTATAGTTTTCTAATTTGGGTACATAACATGATGTCATCGAGACTTCCAAAAGGACTGGTCTTCCAAAAGAGAAGTATATTGCCTGCTACCTTTAGTCTTCTTTCTCTTGAATTTTTTAGCTATCGGGTTCTACTTCTGCAAATTTATTAATGGTGTTATTTCACTTTTAGATATCACAGTAAATGCTATAAGGCATGGTATATTTATTTATATTTTTGTAATTCCCGAGCATGGTTTTTTTGGTATTTTACCCGCCGGTATTGAAGGGGGTTGAATGTGCTTTCATTGTAATTAAGCTACTAATTCTTAAGTTCTTATCTCATCTACACTTTGGTAACTTGAGTGTGGAATGTGCTTTCCTTTTAAGTCTTTTGAAGCTGCCAAGAATGTGTTATGTGTTAGTACATTTAATTTAGAGTAAATTTATTTTTCAATTCCTATTACCTGTTAATTGTGTCTGGAAGGTTTACTATTTTTGGTGCAATGTCGATGGTTGTTGATAAGGTAGAATCTAATTGAAGTTTTCCTGTTATCAATGACAATGAAGTTGATCAGGGGCGGATAGTGTTGGAAGAGCGGGTTCATGGGAACCCACGGAGTTTTGATTTTTTTAGAAATATATATAATTATATAGAAAAAAGTAGAGGTGAATCCTGATATATAATAGGAGTGAATCCTAACAAAACTAAAAATTGCTTTCGTTCAATGGTTACAGCGTGATATTCCAACCCTTAAGTCTCGAGCTCGATTCCCGTTAGCAGGGTTTTTTATTGTTTATTCTTTAACTTTTTTTTAATGCCTTTTGTTTTAAGCGACATTTATAAGGGCATGTTTGGGAGTTCTTATCTAAGTGTAAAAGTGCTTTTTGACTAAAAGTACTTATTAACTTATGACTTTTTGAAAAAGAGTTCATAAAAAAATGATTGGATTAGCTTTTAGGATGAGATTGTTTATTTTATGTGTAAAATGACTAAAAATGAGTTATGTAGGTATATGGTAAGGTGTATGTAGGATTAAATAAGGGTATTATGGAAATTACACCATCAAAAAGCCAAGTTTTTTCTGGCTTTTTGAAACTCCTTTATAAGCCTTTACAAAAAGCTAAAATGATAAGTGCTTTTGAGTTTGCCAAACATTATTTTTGACTTATTGACTTTTTGAAAAGCCAATAAGTCAATAAGTCATTTTCTAATGAATAGCCAAACATGCTCTAAGCCCTAAAGTCTCGCACATACGCATTCAAACAATCAAACACCCCAAATCCCAATCCTAATACGCATTCTCTCAGGTCTCAGCCTCTCACCCCGTCACTCCCCCTGGTCGATGATTTGGCTATTCCCAACGTCCGGCGAGTGGCGACCGCCTAAGCCACTGGTTCTCACCGTGCGACGACTATTGCTCAATGCTCTATAGTCTATATCTATGTTTCTCTTATCTGTCTCAGACTCTCACTCACTCTATAGATCCATGTTCAATAGGTTCTCAAGACTCAATCCCCTACTATCGATTTGTGTCTTCTGTTCCAACCATTTATGTATATTTCAGTCGATCTGTCGCTTTCTCAAAGGTATGTGACAATTGCTCAATTTTTTTCACCTATTTTGAAATTGTTTACCTTAGACTTTAATGGATTATGAATTGTTAATTACTCAATTATCAAATGTGAGAAACTGTTTGGTTAATTTTTGTTAGTATTAATTTGTACCTTTGTGTTGTGAAATTGATTTTTTAACAACTAATTAGTTGACATTTTAAGAAGCATCATGGTTAGAAACAAAAGGAATAGAGTTGGACACATTACTAGGGTTAGGATTTTGAGTCTGGATTCTTGGGCCATATCCATAGCTTGTAGGTATGCTTTATTCTGTAGCCGCTACTGTTTGCATTGGGATAGAGTCTCCATCATGTACATCTGAAGAACTAGTTCAGAATATCACTGCAGAAACAGTAGGGTTAAAATATTGATATCCTTGGGAATCCGAATCGAGGATCCTGCATAAGGTGGATATTCCTGGGACGGTGGAGCTAGGAATCCTAGTGGTCGCACAGTCCAAGGATCTTTAGGGTGCAACTTCAAGAACTCTGGTGGCATGGCTTCCGAGAATCCATCTGTTAACTTTGCGTGTTTGGTTGCCTGAGAACTGGTTGTAAGGGGTGTAGCAAAGCTCATATTTATTGTAGTTGAAGATCTTGGGCGATAGTGAAGTGGATCTGAGGATCCCGTAACATCGAAATCAAGATTCCTCGGGAATAGGGGACTCTGCTCTTTCACAGACTTCTTTGATTTCTTGAGCTCTTTAAGTTCCTTCATCATCGTCTGATTAGTCTTTGCTTGCTGCTCCATCTGGCTTTTCACTTTCTTAAACATAGCAAAGATATCACTGTTAGTAATAATTGGGTCAACAGATTGAACCTTCGATCCATAGAATGTAGGAAGCTCCGCTTTCTTTGACTAATCATCCGTTTTCTTCTGACTTCCAGGAAGAGGAGGGAGAGAAGGGTTAAAGGATGAGACAGGAGCCGAACTAGATTTCGATTGAGTCAACATTCTTCGGATTAGGGATCGAATATGATATGAGATTCTGGGAATTTTGGTAAGGTTGAAGCACCACTTTCCCCATAGTGGGCGCCAAACTGTGTTGGTCAAAAATCACCTAAGCGATTTAGTGATCAAACTATGAAAGTGAGGTAATATGCTTAATCGAGGAAATGAAAAATATATGAAATGAGATGATCGACACAAGGATGTAACGAGGGAAAATCCAGAACCCTTTGAGTTTCCTCTAGGGATCCTGGAAATAAACCTCGGGAGCCGGCCTGAAGGGCTTGCTGCCTACCAAATATATTGAATGAAACTTAAAGAATGCAAGTGTTTGTAAGGCTTGATCGATGGAGCTAAGTGTTACAATTGTTCTTGCTAATCAGAGCTATGATGTGAGAGTCATGTGTGTGTTCTATGTCGATCAAAGCCTTGGTTATAGAACAGAGATACAAATAAAAAACTATCCGGGATTCCTGGGATCGTATTCAAAAGTCTTTTGACGGATATGCTTATCTCCGTCCACTTAGTCCACATTCTTCAACGGTTGGAGCGAGTCTTCAGGTATTAGTTGAGTGCCCAATGTTCCTGTAAACAATAAAACACGAAGCAAATAATAGAGGTTAGTTAATAACAAGTAATCAAGATACCTAAACCGGCAGGATTCCCAACTCATGCTAGGATTCTGGATCATTCGAGCTTCCTGGTGAGCATCATGAAATTCTATCCCCAACAGTATTTTTCCTTAAGATGACACTATCCAATGTGCATATTCACGAACTTGATCATCGTCTTAAAAGTTGCTAAGATTACGAGAGATACCGGATACATGATCCTTAAAATTTGAACTTAAACAACATATGTGTGGAAGATAGGATTTTTGTAAAAACAAAAAAAAAAACAACTAACTACAAGACAGGAATTGACCCTATTTTTGTAACATTTGGTTTTTTTTTATAGATTTTTGTGATAAGAACTTGATATGAAATCATATCTACCTATAACAAAAGACACACTTCATATTTCCAACAGGAACATGATAGCCTAAGATGATTATTGGTATTGTTTATCCACCTAAGCTCTTGCATCTTTACTTTTAACTTATGTCTGTGATTTTGATTCTGTTTTAGGTATGCTTAGTGAATATAATTAGAGTCATATCAACTAAGTTCATAGCAGTTATTACCCATTTATCAAGAAACATCTGGAGTTACTATTACACAACTTAATTGTACCATCCTTTTCTTGAGTGCTAAGTTTCTGATTTCATGAAATGGATAAATGGAATAAACTAATCACAAGGCCTTTGTGTAAGCAAAACATAAGTAACTACTGTGTTCAAATGGAATGAGTAGAATGAGACTCATGGTCATTGTGTAAGCAAAGAAAATGAGCCCCATAATGGATGGAGCAACATCAAGGTCTTTGCGTAAGCAAAACAGATTGCGTGCTGAGTTTAAAATAAGAGACTTAAAGCTAAAGAAACAAATGGTGTGTGCATTGTTTTAAATCTCACAAAATGTAATCAAGTAAGAAGATAATTTATAAGAACATTCCATGGCTGTTTAAACTTAACGGGTCATTAATTCAACAATTTAGTTCAAGTGTATCACAAGATATAGCTGACTCCTTTGATGGTTGTGCCTACTAATACATCACATAATAGTACTATCTATCCTAATTCAAGCGAATTCATGGTCAAGTATATACATGTAGATATAATATCATTTTCCATAGTAATCACAATTCTTTTTAACCTTTTTAAGAAAACTACGATAAGACAGAAAACACATTTTCTTTTAATTTTCTTTTTAGTTTTTCAAATTTTCTATTTTATTTTTGAAATCTTCCACACTAATCGTTCAAATTACCTAACCAATGTATCCTCCTTCACTTATGATTTGAGATAGACACCATGAAGTTTTTCAGATGCTTGATATTCTGTGCACTGGAATTGTTTAGTAGATTGCAATCGGTAGAAGAGTGGAGGGCAATTAGACTTCAGATATAACCGAATCAGCAGCTAACAAGACGTGAAAAAGGAGCTTTAGCCATGGTTTTTTTCAAAACTGCCCAGCCACATTTTAAAAACACGTGGCTAAAGGTAAGTTTCAAAAGTTTTAGCCACACCTTTTTTGACCCGTGGCCAAATATATGCCTTTTAGCCACACATTTTTTCTTGGTGTGACAAAAAACACATAGTTTTGGGGGCTTTAGCGATGCATTTTTTGTATGACAAAAAACACACGGTTGTAGAGGCTTTAGTCATACTTTTATTAAATAAAAAGTGGCCTTTATTAGTCACATTGAAGAAGGTGTGGCAAAATGTCCTAAACAGCCACGAAATTTGTTTGATTTTTTATTCATGTGACAAAAAATACATAAATACGATACCTTCGGCGACAGTTTTAGGAAAAAACTTTGACAATTACTAGCCACACTATTAACAACGTGGCCAAGTGTGACGAAAGTCATGGTATTTGTCACGCTTTTTTATTCACGTGACCAAAAGCACATATATTGGATACTTTTGGCCACACTTTTGCAAAAAGTGACAATTACTAGCCACACTAAATAATGTGTGGCTAAATGTGAGGAACTGTCATGGTATATTGTTATTAGTGTGACTAAAAAAGTAATAGATATGGCCACTTATGTTATGTTGTGTGACCAAAGACTAGACTTTAGTAATTATAAATTAAAAGAAACAAAACTACTAAGTATCTAGTATGTGTGGCTAAATATAAGGAACAACAACTATTTTTATATATTAGGTTGTGCGACTAAATAGTAGAGTGTAATAGAAGTTAATTATAAGAAAGAAAATATTTATGGTGACGGTTGGTAAAATTAGAAAATGCGTGGCTAAATGTAATAAATTGACACGGTAAAAATTGCATGGCTAATAGACACGGATATCGTGGCGTGACATTTCCACTACTTGCCGCTAAAATCACACGTCGTTCCACCCATTCCCATACTGTATTTCCGTCACTCTATTTTGTCTCCTCAAGAATCGTCACTCTATATTCGTCTCCTAAAAAATCGTCACAATGGTGGCTGCTGCTCGACAATGGAGAATTAGTGCCCCTAATGAACCAGCAGCCTACTACATCCGGCTTCCCTGTAAGTGTTTTTCATCTCTACTGCATTTGTCTCTTTTGTTTAAAAAAAATTGGTTTTTAGGGTTTTTTGTTACCGATCACTTCTGCCTCTGTGTTTTTACCAGTGGACAGTTTTCACATTGAAAATCCATAACAATGGGAAGTTCCTCCGGACGGCGACAGGAGAAGATGAGTGGCAAGGACGAATGGGATCTGTCGACTATGTTGACATTTGCACCTTCGTAGTCAATGAACTGGACGACATGGTTAGGTTTCTGAGGCACACTTCAGTGGGCTATTTCGAGGTATTTTAAAGGGATCCCATCTTTGTCCATCCGATTTAGGACCTATCACTTTAATCAGTACTTTGATGATATGGAAATGAAGATGTTGAAACTTAATCTCCAGGGCATATACGGCGTGACAGAACTCTCCCTTTACCTGGACCGGAATAGGGACTCCACCTTCACCCTGGATGCTCTGTTTAGGAGGAGGTTGAGGCCAGGTGAGAGTCGCTTTTCTTCTGATGATGACACCAGCAGCAGCAACAGCTTCGACTATGACCCTGAAGATGAAGATTACATGTCTGATGTTAGGACTTAGTAGTTTTCTATGTATAGTTAAATTTTTGTATAGGTTTGTAAGGAATATTGCGCTTGGAAGATTTCCGGCTGAATGCCAATTTTACTATGTTCCGGCTAAAGTTGAAGTTGAAGCGGAATTCTCACTTCAAGCGGTACTGGCAATTCAAGCGGAAAGAAGCAGTTTTGTCTTTTAGCGAATATTCCGGGTGAACTCGATTATCCACCAGATAATGAGTTCAACCGGACTTTTCTTGAGATGTCTTTTCAGCAAGTCCAATCCTGCAAAAGCTTCTCATATGCTTCTATATCTGATTCAAGCCGCTCTCCTAAAGTAGTATGTTGCTGCAAACACGCAAGATATTCCAATTGCCGATGTTTATTCTTTTGGTAGATTGTATTTGACTTTTTAGTTTACGGTCTAGATTAGATCGCATGAGACCAATGGCTGTCATTGATCTCATCAGCACTATATATAGCATAGCTAGCTCTTAGTTTACACACAGTTGTCATCTTTGTTGTTATCAGTTCTTGAACAACTTGTAATAGTGTAGCTTTGAGTTAATGCAAATAGTGCCGAGTATTTGATACTTTGTTGTTACTATATTTCTACAAATCAAGATTTTACATTATACACAAGAACTTAATATTGCTTAAGTAAAGTGAAATATAACTTTAATTCCGCAGGGTTATATTTGCAAGTAAAGGGCTTTGTTTAAGTTTAACTCTAACTTATAACGATCCTACAAGGTTCCTAATCAATTTTTCTTAACCATTGTAACTATGATCAATATATGTAACACCCACACCTATATTATACTCTTAAAATATCGGTAGAATTTTTTTTCACATTCTATTTTACTTATTTGTTTGGTATATTTAACCACATAACGGGAACACAAGCACAAATGCACAACACAATGACCCGAGTATGATCCAAACTATTATTTTTGACAAGCGAATTAATGTAACTACTTGCATGCATTAGGAAGTCTAATAAGCCAATATTCAATCCCAAAGCTTAGTGGACCGTTAGAAGCCTATTTAAGATGTTATGGGCCATAGGAATTGAGGAAGATGCAAAGCCCAATAAGGATTAGTGATTTGGGCCATAACCGAAGGTGATGGCTACAAGCCCAATAAGGAGAAATTAGTTTCGGCCTTAAGGTGTTAGCTAAGCCTAAAAATAAGGAAATCAAATTGGGCATTATAACCCAATAGCGATAAGCAACAAACCGGATGTAGGTGCCCAGTTAGGAGAACTCGGTTAACCCAAGGGACAAACCCATAAATCCTTTAAACCCATTAGCCGAAATTTTAAGATTTATTAAACTCAGGGATTAGAATTATAAATTAGTGCCACCCTTCTCCATCAATAAAATTTCATGCACTTAGGAAGGACCAATGGGAGGAGATAGCTTGAGACATTCCCACACTCTTTCCTTCTAACCAACCGGATGACATGCAAAGACCAGACACCTCATTGGGTGTTGGTCACGTCAATCACCTCACCTGCAATGGCTCCATCCTATCACCACTATACATCCATCGAACACCCCAACCGATCCCTCAGTTTTGCAACATCACTCTCTCTCAACTCTTGAACTCTCTCTAAGCATACAAACCTATCTCTAATAGGATACTCTCAACCATTGTGAACCACCACCACTGTCCACTCATTATCACCATCAACCACCGATCATCAGCATCACCAATAGCCATCCATCGATCCCAAAGGTAAGTATTATTCATTTGAGGATTCAACGATTAGTATTCCTATAAGTTTGTAATGTGATTTGGGATTCTAGGAGCACCGCTTGGAAGCTAGGATTCACCCAAGCAATCGTGTGTCTCACCAAGATTCAAGGTTAGTATCTTCATTATTGATTTTGGTTTATACATGCTCAATGGTTACATGAAAATAAGTTATTGATTGAGATAGAGACAATGTCACAAACCCACTAGATTTAACATGCATGCAATGGATTTTAGATAAAACACAACAAGAATCGGTTTCCATGTAATAATCTAACCTATGAACCACTTTTGTCAAATAAAACAATTTACAAACCTTATTGCCACACAAAAACAGATTATTTGATAACATGCAATCACTAAAATACATCTTGGATCATCACTGGAAACGGGTCGGACCTCACCCACAACCAAGTTACCTACAGGAACCCCAGATGTCCGATATATCACATGCAATGGCACGGGTCATTTCACTACACCATAAGGGAAGGCAGTTTGGGTCTTGGAATAAGCATGCACGCATGCATGCATGTAAACCGGATTATACCATCACAAACGGATCGGACCTAATAAGAGAGCCCATGAGACCTAACGAACGGACCAGAAATCCTAACGAACCAGGTTAATTTAACCGGACAAGATCACTTACGGGTCGGGTCAGGAGAAACCAGAACCAACCGGGTCAGAAACAGACCCAGCAACAGTTGGGTAACCCGCTCTTAGCGAGCCTAACTCGTTGGGTTTGGTAAACGGGCCAGAAAAGAATCTAGTTTGGGTGAAACAGACTGGGCCAAGCCCACTGAACGCAACGAATCAGATCACTGGTTTGTTGTAGTATAAGCCTAGTGTAAAATGATTGGGCCAGAAACCCGTAATAAGCCGAACAACACCACTTAGGCTTTCAGTTTATAAATCCCAGGCCCAATACACATATGGCTATTACCGGAGACCCACATGCACATTTATATTAATTTCCCGAAACTTGATTTCGATATTATATTTTGTTTACAAAACTTGTATTATTTTTGTGACACTTGATTTATTATATTTCATATAGTTTTAATAAATAATCATTCACACCATTTTGTAACACTACTTAAGGGTTAGATACGTTAAATATCTTAAAAACTATAAGGATGCTCAATCAACATTTAGAGACATGGACCAAGAGCATTTATGAATGCATTATTTATTTTAAATCTATAATTTATGTCCACGTCGCATACTCGAAGTTCACTAACACAACCTAAGGTGAGTTTCACGCATTTTCCCCACTTTACTTTTATTACTTTTGGGGTGGAATATACGCAACTTAAAACCGGAATGTCTAATCTAATAATGCCATTGTATGCACACTTATGTGGCCGGTCTAGTAAATTACCATGCTAGACGCACATGTACACAATCTTAGTTCCTTGGTAGAGGAACCATGGGTAATATGGGTAATGCTATTTGGGGATCATGCCCCCACGTCCACGTGCCCATGTTTGGGACTCCCTCACGTCGACGGCATAATACTTTTGACACAATGAGACCCCATTGTTGGGTCGATTAATTTATATTTATAATCGGAAGACCCTATGGTCAAATGGTCACGCACAAAGCATTCGGGTAAGGACCGTGGCGAATAGGGGATGGTTGATTGTGGAACTACTTGTTAGATTTATTAAATTGCATTCCGTACTTTTACTTCTCGTACTTAAATTATTTTTGTGTGTGTGTTAAACCGTGATCTCACCAACTTTATAGTTGACCATTTTTAGCATATATTTCAGGTACTTAGAATGTTAGAGGAACTTGAAGCAAGGTCGGCGTCATGGGCATGGAGGAAGTCATATCCCGTCTGTAAGTACCTGGAAGGATCTTACTACTGTTTTGACGAACAATATCAATGAGACGAGATGTAAATAAAAGAGTTTTGTATTGTAATCACCAAGACTCTTTACAAGACTCAAGAATGTAGAAGCATATTCTTATGCTACATTGTGTCTCGTGTATTGTATCTGTTTAGAGCTTATGTGAGTCTAGTTAGGCTGCTGGGCGTACCACATGGTCCGCCGGACCAGTTGGTGCAGCATACCAGTTGGTACGCTGGGTGGTACGCCGGCCAGTCTAAGTTGCCTATAAATAGGTAGCTTGTGTAGACTGATAGAGAACTTCAAGTCATATTCTACATTTCTGTGTGTGTGTTTCTGTGTGTATGCTCTCAAGGTTTCATCAATACAAATCTCATTTGTATTTACTTTTGATCTCGTTTCATCTCGTTATCACTTGATTAGCAATCGATCCGTCGCTCCATGGTTTTACAAAGAAAGAAGCTCTCAAACCACTCAGCTATCACCTAGATGCCCTCACATAATGTTATGTGCAAATGCACATGTTCCATCTATTTAAATCATGTTACTGCCCAACGAAACGGCTAGCAACGAACCGTTGGTTTGTTTCCTGCGAACCATTGGTTCGTCGCTTGTTTCGTTAGCAGCCTTACATCAATCACAAAGCACTAATTGATATATTACACGAGACACAGATTTATGTCCTAACAGACTCCCCCTTAACATGTGATATATCTACGACTAGCAGCATCAAATCTTCAAGCATCCAATATTCAGCATTGTTGTATTAGATCTTCAATCTTGAAATCCAATGTTAGTTGTAGAGCTCTCATGGTTGGATTAGGACTCTTCAACTGAACAACTTGAGAAAGATTTTTCATGTACTCCTCCTTTCACCATGCATGTCAATCAACACTTTAACCTACGAATTCAGAAGACAGAAACGTGGTATTCCATTTTTAAGCCAACATAATCTTGGGCAAAAATCTCCTTTGGAGAACCAAGATGTATGTTTTGAAAATTTATTTTTCGTATCTTGTGCCGATCGATCGAAAACGAACATGAAATAAAATCTTTTTGGCTTTTACAAAGTTTATGCTAAAACCCACTAAAAATCTTTTTGAACTTTCTGAAATGAAATAAAATGCAATACAGAATCAGACTCTATTATTGATTTTGCGAGAAAGATCACGACGCGAGATCATATCAAACATAATGCATCTAGCACATTTCAATTTCATCCTAGTCAGCATGCAAGCCAAGATAATCGTATATACAACATTTATGTTTCTTTCATCATGCACCAATCATTTATATCGTTTTCAGATATGCTTAAGGTAATATTATCATACACTGATAACTCGGCCTCCACTCTATCAAATATACCGGAAAATCATCATGTTTTATCATACAGACGTTTTTTTAATAGAGATTTAATCATCCTTGATGAGTCATGTAATAATAAAGCAGAACCTCAAATACCTAGCAATTAGGTCGGTCTTGTGGACACGTAGAGAAAGCCCAAGTATTTGAGAAAACAAAAAAATCAAACAAATTGAAGTGTTCAAGACTTTACTCTCAGGTCGATCTTGTGAGTAGGCATAGAGAGTATATAAAATTCAGAACGAAAACCAAAATGAATCCCTAGCAGGTCGATCTTTATATACATGGAGATAGTCCAATCATTTGGTCATATTATTAAAAGAAACAAAACAAATTGAAATCTTTCAATATGAAAACATGCATTCATCAGGATATCTCTTATTCTATTTTTGATAGAATCATCACCCAGCATTCATCAAGAATCAAATAACCAAAATTATCAAGTAAGCTTTATGTTTATATCTTACTTGTAGATATCAGATTAGACATGCGCATTCAAAGGTCATGCAAGTACCTATAACCTTTAGACTTAATCTATCCATGGTTGATAAACATATGCTGATGTACTATCATTTCTCGCTTGGTCGGATCAATTTCTCAGTTTTTATTTTTCCATTTTTTTATATTTTCCAATTTTCCCCCTAAAATTCAACAAACTATATTTTTTGAAATTTTCAAACTTTTCTCACATAAAAATAAGAACGAAATAAAATGAAAAACAAAAATGAAAACGAAAATGATCGATCAATACCCGACACCCTTTTTATAAATGATAATGTTTTAAAATCAGTGTTTCAAAGATAATAACGATGCAATTTAACTTAGATCTTCCACAAGTATTCCACTTCCAGCAATCTTTCATTTACTAACAGGTATTCTTGAAATACCTGCAAACACTGGAAAATAATAAGTTCTTAAAACCCCGACCCCATTCCACGTTTGTGGTAGGTCGTCCAGTGTCTTCAACAAAATCACTGTTGGCTATGGAAACAATCTTTGGCCTCCATTCCATTTTTGATTTTATATTTTCTAATGAACCATTATCAATTGAAGAATGACAATCCAAACTATTACCCAAAGAATCAGAACCAGAAAATTTTACTCTTGGGCATTGGTTCATTGAAAGTTATGCCTTCTGGATTTACAAATTTCATATTTTTGGCATAAGATGATGAATTGTTAACATTTGTAGGACAAGTATCTGGAAAATGTCCCTTTTGACAAAATGTAACAACGTCAACGACTAAATTGATTAGTCGATCCATCCTAAAAAATAATTGGAATTATAGGTTTAGTTTTCTTTGGTTTTGAAGGTTTTTGAAAACATTTTTCAATTGGAGGATCATAAAAACCTGAATCATCTTCATAACCAAAGAATTTACCCTTATGATAAAACTTGTTTGACTTAGCGGAATAAAATGAACTTGAACGTTTACCACCTTTTGGAGTAGCATCAGGTAAGCAAGAAGACTCTTCATTAGACACCTTATGATTTGCAGATGAAGGAGACACTATCTTCTTCCAACTTGAGGCGTCATATCTGGTAACACCTTCTTTTTAACCTTTTTCTCAGCTTTGAACACATTCTTGTTGTTATTTTGCAGTGGAACCTCGTTGCCCTTAAACCCTAATCCACCATTTTTCTGTTTGAATTTATCTTGCCCAGAATTTGGTATCTCATGACCCTGTTTGGCAAGTTTTGTAAATTTAGACTTGATTCCTTTCAGATCATTCCTCGAAAGTCAATGAATCATCTATCACGATCTCTGAAAACTCAGAAACTCTCACTTTTCCAGGATTTCCTTCAAACACCTTTTCCTTTTCAAGAAATATAGACTTTGAATCAAACGTGGGAGATTTGTTTGAATCAAACTTTTCTTCAGTTTTCTTCTTAGGCTTTGACTTTGTTTTCTTTCCTGAACTTGTATTAGCAAACTTTAAATAATCATGTTGTTCTTTTTTAGCTTCTAAAGTATTGATAGAATTTTCAATAAACACAAGAGGTGGAATGCCCTTCAGAATAACATCACCAAAAATCTTTTCAAAATTCTCTTTTTTGCACAAAAATTTGTGAACGATGAATTATTGAGATTATGCAATTGTGTTCTATAATCAAGAACCTTAATATTCATGTCTGCAATTTTCTTCTGCGCTTCAGCCAATTCTTTTTGTGATGCGATAAGTTTTTCTAAAGTACGATTTAACATGGACTTTTCCCTCCTCAATTCATCAAGAGCATCAAATACTTCCCGAGTAACCTTTTCCCAATTGGACTTATAAATCTCCATATTCGCTTTCAATAATTTATTTTTGCGAGCCAACTCATTCTTTTCATCAACCAACATTGTATTAGTATGCTGAAAAGTTTTAGCTATCACAACAAGTTCATCAGTTTGTACTTGAAGATAATCGAGTTTCTCCTTTACTTAACAAATAGATCATCAAAATCTTTCACAGCTTCTTTTGCTTCAGCTTTTGCTTTATCACATTCTTTAACCCATACTTTCTTCTCTTCCATCAATGCTTCATTGATCTTAGCTACATCAACACACTTTGCACATTATAATGAAACTTCTTTTTTAATTGTCTGACAATTACATAATTTTGATGCAACATCAATTACACCTTCAGTAACCTTTTCTGACCTTGAATTCAGATAGAGTTGAAAAAATTGTTCTTCACATTTTGTTTTTAGAGTGTCCCACAGTATTTTTGATCTTCGACAATCTATGAAATGAATCAATAAGTATTTTGATAATCCCGTCTTAATAAACTCATATGCCATCTTTTCGACTTCAAGCTGCTTCCTTTCTACAAGAGTAAGCGTCTCTCTCATTTTAGGTTCTCCATCAAAATCAGTTGGATAGACATATATATTCTTAATCGGAATCCACAAATATTTATCCACTATATCAATACATGCTTTAAAACTGGTTGCCCAACTAGGATAATCTTCAAATTTAAACAATATTAAAACTTTCCGACTTTGACTTGCAACAAACGCTTGAATATCATTCATTTTGAAATTGTATCATCGGGTATCAAAAACTTGAAATGCAAAAACGAAGATCTTAGAAGTGGAATTTGGGGGTCAAAAAGGATTTTACCTTAAGGGGAGTAAAAGTGTAGATCTCTTCATGACGGTCGTTTTGGCTGGTAATAGACCTTCTAACTCCAAACTGATCTGAAGTTACACCTGTTTTAGTGAAATCTAAAATTCAGCTCAGCGAACCAAAACAATTTCAGCAAATAAAAATCCTTGGCAAACCAAAATGTTATCAGAGAACTGGTGACTAGGGCGAACCGTTGATATTTAGTGAACCAATGGTTCAGTCAGATAACCGTTACGCACCAATAATAACTGCCGCGAACCGATGAAGGATATTGCCTAGCGAACCAATAGGTAAAATGCAACCAGCGGACCAAAATGTTATGTGCAAATGCACATGTTCCATTTATTTATACCATGTTACTGCCCAATGAACCGTTGGTTCGTTTCCTGCGAACCATTGGTTTGGCTCTTGGTTTGTTGGTAGCCTTACATCAATCACAAAGCCCTAATCGATATACCACATGAGACACAGATTGATATCCTAACACCGTCAACATTGGCATCTTCCGCATTTGAATAATCTTTGTTTTAAGACATTTTATTTTATTTCTTTTTAAGTATTCGATGGAAATGTACCCCAATGGAACAATTACCGTGTAAGAAGGCCGATTTCGCCAAAGACAAATTCACCTCTCGGGGTGAAAACCTTTTATTTTAATAAATTAGTTGTTTGATAATTTGTTTGCGTGCTCGTTCCTCTTATTATTGGTACCATGTGTACCAATCAGTTGACTCCAAACGGGACCTCCCGAACGAGGTGTAATAGATTGGTATCAGAGTCCGGACGTCAAACGTATAGGATTCACCACAAACAGTTTTCAAAAATAAAAATTTTCCCAAAACATGACGCCAACGATATACCCATGACCAAGACAACGACCAATCCCCAAAGATAAGACTTACGTTTATGCATGCTAGATAGATTTATATGCTTAGTACAATAAATTAAAATTTGCTTGTAATAGAAAATGGCCTTAGGAAAGGCTCCATTACCTGACGAAGCGGGTCCCTCCGATTGGATGGAACGCAAACCGCCAACACTAATAGGTTCGGAAATTGAAAATGATCCTCATTCGAAAGGGTGGGTACAACAAGCTATCGAATATGGGTACGGACACATGGTCTATCCCCATGATAGCTCGGCAAAAGAACTATTACCAATAAATCCATTGGCCAAACTAAAAGACGCTCACTCACAAGGTCAAATTCGAGAGAGCTTGGAACGCCAAGGGCAAAACCGAATATGTCTAACTACCAATCATCACCCATCATTCAACAACCAATTAAGGAACCACCACAACCGATTATGATGCCTATCCCACCAATCCCTCAACCAAGTCTATCCCGGTATTGGGACCGACTATTATTAGAGTTCGTTAAGAGTTCAAATAAACAGTAAATTTCAGAATCTCAAAATGTCGGATTTGCATGCCTTTGCTGCAATTCAATCTCAGATGCAAACGTTATTGAATTATGACAACGAGATTGGAACTACACAGAAGGTTCCTAAGTTACTCAAACTTGAGGACTATCTCAACTGGAAGAAACGATTTGAAGCTTATATTGAAACAACGGATTGTGATTTATGGATCGCCATGGATGCACCGTATGTTTATCCAGTTGATATCAACAATGTTCCTGTGATGCAAAGAAATCTGAATCTTACACAAAAAGTTGATTACACGAGAGAACAAAAAGCCTACGGACTTCTTACTCAAGCTTTACCTAAGGAGCTTTTACATCAATTTAAAGATTGCAAACATTCTCATGAACTATGGACTACTTTGAAAGAACGATGTGAAGGAAATGATCAGTACAAGAAAAGTAAGTAGAAAGTGTTGAAAAAGGAGTTTGACAATGTCAAACATTTTAACGGGGAACGTGTACCTGAGTTGATCTCGAGATATTGTCATCTGTTGTACGAGATGGATACCATTCAAATAAAAAAGGATGATGATGAGTTAAAGGAAAAATTAGTCGAGGGTATTCCGTCGAAATGGTAACCGTATGCTTTAATGCTTACCAATGACAAGGATTACTCAACTTTAACTTTTGTGAAGTTATTGGGAAAGTTACAAGCCAGGGATTTGGAAATAAAGAATGTTAACACTACTCCTGCTGAGGTCCAAAACCCTGATGTTTATTACAGTTCAAATGCTGCAACAATTTCGGGCAAATCGGGAAAAGCAACAAGTTCTACTCGGGCGAATGCATTTGTGGCTGGAAATTTATCTGGAAATGTCTCAAATTCGGGGAATGGAACAAATTCAGAGAATTATGAATACAACTATCGATCTAGAGGGTGTAATGTGTCAATCCTGGCAAGTAACATGATGAATACAAGCAAGATGGCTATGTCCTTTACCAGAATACTATATGGCCTTGGTATCTGCTTTGGTGTCATCATACTATGGAGTTATTACTGGAAATGTGAGCAATGCGGAATTAACCGAAGAAGACTATGGCCAAGTTGATCCAGATTATTTGGAGCTCATGGATATCAATTGGCAATTTTCTATGCTTGCTCGAAGGCTAAAGAGGTTTCTGAAGAAGACAGGCAGAAACGATCTTAATTCTGGTGGTCGAATTGGATTTGATAAATCCAAAGTGAGATGCTACAATTGCTCGAATTTTGGACACTTTGCACGGGAATGCTCTCAGCCCAAAAGCAAGAATATAAAAAATTTGCTCCTAAGAAAAGTGCGTCTGGAAACAACAATGCTACAAATTCAGGGAGTTCCTCAAACTCAAACCCTAAGTCTGGAAATTCTAAAGCTTTAGTGTCTCAAGAAGGCAAACATACAATTGGGGTAACCAATTTGATGATTCATATGCTTTAATTGTTAAACATGTGCAGGATGAAGATGCCATGACTAAGTCTAAACAAGACGGTGATGAAGCAAATAATGAAGCAAATGGTGAAGCAAATGTTGAAGAAAGTGATGAAACAAATGTTACAATCTCAACTGATAATGTTCACTCAATGCCTAAAGAAAAGTTTGCTTCTGAACAAGTTGAGTCTAATGAAATTCTTTTGTTGAAAAAGAAGATTGAAGTGTTAACTCAATAAAAAGAAGCTTTGGTTAAGGAGGTTGAAGCTGCAAAAGATGATGCATTAGATACAACAAATGATTTTGAGAATCTATATCAGAAAAGTCTTTCATTAAAGCAACAATATGACAAGGCTAAACAAACTGCTTTGGAAGTAGCTGGTAAAATGATTGCTTTACAAAAGGAAATGCAAAAGTTGTCAGATGAAAATACAAGTCTCAAACAGGAGAATGGTGCCTTGAAAAGAAATAATATCAAAGATTCGGTTGCCTTGATGACCGACACTTCAAAGGTAGTTTCTTCTCCTAGTTTGTGACCGATGATTACTCAGAGAAATAATCAAAACAAGAACTCTTTACTTGAAGATCACAACCATGCGGAATAAAGTTGTATCATATTTGTTTTTACTTAAGCTTTGTTTTACTTATACTTGTAGTTTGATTGTATTGATTGCATAAACTAGTGAACACAAGATAATAAATTTCTCGGTACTATTTGCATTAACTCAAGTTCAAACTGTTACAAGTGTAAGCACTAAATCTGGTACTTGTGAATGAACTAGCTAACAACTATAAATAGTACTAAGGAGATCAACTACAGCTGTTGATCTCATACGGGCTAATCTAACCGTACATGAAAGTCAAACAATAAACTTACTAAAAGAACATTAGTAAACATACAAAAGAGGAAATGTGCAAAATGCATTTATCTATAAGTAGGATACGGCTAGGATGTGACTTTGGAAGAACAGAAGCTGTTGCAGGTCTGAATTCTGCAAAAGTAATCTTTCAGTACTTTTCCGGTTGAACTCTTTATACTGTTGGATAAAAGAGTTCACCCGGAAATGTTCTTCCGGTTGACAAATCTTCCGCTTGAGCGTCTTCCGCTTGAACATGTCTTCAACCGGAAATCTTCATCTTGAACCGGTTGACTCAGAAATTCATTTCCTTACAATCTCCCCCTAAGATGATGCTGCCAAAATTTATTCTCTGTATGTTGTTCTTCAAAAATTGACTATCTCCAAGAGCTTTACTCTTCTGGAGATGGCGGCCTTTCAAATTGAACTCTTGTTTTGTTCAATTGTCTCATGATCCTCCTGGTTTGAAAATTGAAGGTTGAAAGAAGAGGTCTTTTTGCAATGGACTTCTTTCTTCCAGGTGAAGCACCAGTGGCAGGATCAGCAGATGATTTATCAGTTTCAATTGGGACCTTTTCTTTCCCTTTATCTGCTTGAGACGATGCTTGAACAGAACTGGTTGCGGCTATCTCAGTGGGTTCAGAAGGCTTTGTTGGTGATATGGTGGGTGGTTTCATGGCTTGTGGCTGTGGAGTTGAGGAGGTGGAGTTTTTAGATGGAGATGAAGGTTGATTATACTTCCAAATAGATGGACAGGGTTTAGGCTTGACAGGGGTGATATCAGTCCAGTTATCTATCCTAAATTTTGGATGAATATATTTAGGCTTGGTAGGTCTGGATCCCCTGGGCCTTGGGTTCATTCCCCTGGGTCTATGGGAGTAAAATCTGGAAGATGGAATAGGAACATGGGAGGCTGGTTGCTTGAGTCTTTCCAACAAGTTGGAAGGGAGAGACTCAGCAAGTAGGTCAGAGGCATCAAAAGGTTCAGGTTTAATGTATGTAGATGAGGGGTTACCTGTGACTGTCTCAGATGGCAAAGGCATTTGGAGACTTGGAATCACAGCAAACTCTGCTCCTTTCACTTGTTTGAGCAGCTCATCTACATTTTTGCAAGTATCTTTTGCCTTCATCTTCTCTACTTCAGCAGCAGGCTTGAGACATCTGATGATAGCACATCTCTTGATCCTTTCCAATAGCTCCAGGTTGTCTAAACTTTTGTTCAAGACAGTTGGCATTCTGGAAGCTATGTTGATCAGCCTGTTTTTCTCCTGTTCACTTAATTTAACAAGGTCATAAACCTGCATTCTCCATTCAATCGATCTCTTCCTTGCTTCATCTACCAATCCTTCAACCACAAAGTCATTTGATAGAAGATCCAGGTCTGCCAAAAATTGTTTGTATTGCAAATTTGATTTGGCTTCCTCTGATCTTATCCTAGCTTGATTATCTTCCCAGTCATGGATGAATTCTTCTTCAAACAGGTCATCCATAGTCTCTTGTTCTTCTGACTGGTCAGAATCAACCATAGTATCTAGTACCCTTGGTTGAGGAGTTATGCAATCTTCACTCTCCTTCAGTCTGATCATCCTCCTAGGTTTGGTTTGTTTCTTTCTTTTGAAGCTCAAAGGAGGCTCTGAATCGGAGGTGGAGTGCAGTTGGATCAATGTTTCAGCAATCTCAGCTTCTGTTGAGGTTTCCGGTTGAGTCTCTTCCGGTTGAGCTTTTTCCGGTTGAGTCTCTTCCAGTTGAACTTCAGCCGGAGATTTCGTACTTAGATCTCTCGATACAGTGCTGATGATTTCAGTTGTATCTTCTCCTCCTTTTTCACCTTCAACTTCTTCAGTCTGAGTGACTGAAGCATCATCATCCACATCTTTATGAACCACATTAACAACTAGTTCAGAGACAATGTTAGTTGTGACCTCATCCACTTTAGATTTGGCAAATGCCTCCTCTTGTGGGATAATCACATTGGTCAAGAAGTGCTTGACCTGCAGAATGCTCTCTGGCTGAGCACCTGCAACTAACATTGTTGCTACAATCATTCCCAACAGGCTTGGATCCTGTGGAAATACCTTCATGAGTGAGCTCATCTTCACCTTGGTTAACCCATCAGCAACTGAAAAGGGATCAACTTTAGCCAATTTGAAGGCTGTATGCCTTACATCTTCAGGTAAAGGCACTGTTTGATCAAGTTCTTCTTCTTCAGTTGTGGTTGCAGCAGCAGCAATAACAGGTGTTGGAGGATTAGTCTTCTCCCCCTTTTTGGCAGCATCAGCTTCTACAGCCTGACCTCCAAAAGGAAATGGGTTCAAAGAACTAACCTCAGCAGTATGCTGTGCAACCGGTTGAAACTTTGGTGCAGGAGAAGTTTCCGGTTGAGCAGTTGAGGCTTCAACAGGAACTTCTTGAGCTTGAGCAGCAGCAGGAGTGGTCATTACAAGGCTGGCAACAGTCGAATTGAGACTGGTTACCTGAGCCTGTAGTGATTTGTACAATGCCGTCAATTCTGTAAGTGTTAAACTATCCTCAACTGGAGTTTTACCAGTATCATAGGAAAAAGATGGACCATCAACCCTATGTTGATCAAGTCCACCACCCTGGTTTTCTTGGCGCCTGGGATTCCCCTTAACTACAGTTTTCCCTTTAGGATCCACTAGGGGATCTTCCGGTTGAACTATAGTATGGGTTGCCATGGATTGGGTCTTATGAATGTTACCACCATCATCAAAGTTCAATGAGAAACTTTGAGTGGCAGCAGCCCTTTCCACATGAATCTCATCTAAACTCCTGAGATTCACCTCCTGGGGTGAATGTGGGTTAGATGTAGCAGTGTGAGTGTCACTCAGAATGTTCCCATGTAATGTGGTGTGTGGGTTAATAACACCATCATCTGTGACATCTCTTTCTACATCATCATTCACGGGTGAGAAGTGTGAAGTGTAGGGTGAGAAAGTGGATGGGGATTGTACATCCATATGAAATGACTCCCCCTCAGAAGAAGGTTCATCAACAAGTTTAAATCCCAATTTGGCTGACCCAGTTGGCTTTGTGCCAAGGGTTGGTTCAGGGCTGGAGGCAATGGGTTGCAAGAGAGGAGTAGGCTCTTGCACAACCTTTTTGAGACTTTTGAGCTTTGTAGGCTTTGGGGAAGGGGGGATGGTGGGAATTGATGGTGGATCTGAATCTCTTCTCCTTTTTCTTTTGAAAAATATGGTTGAAGTATCAGAAGGAGAAGGTGGTTGATCAGTGGTGGGTTCAACTACTGTGGATGGTACAGTGTTGTCCACTGGAGCAAGTTGCTCTTCAGAAGCATGTGTTTCCGGTTGAGAACTAGGTTCTCCTTGTTCAACCGGAATCACCCTTTGGATTGGCATGGGATGGTCAGTGTCCCTCCCAAGGAATGGCTTCTTGTTGGTGGTTAATTTGGAAAATGTGTTTTCAGATAATGCTCTTGGAACCAGCATCATGTTTCCATCCAAATTAATTTTGGGGTATTTTTCTTGCAAAATGTAAGTTAAAAATCTAGGGTACATGTAAAAAGCAAATTTCTTTGCATTACCCTTTAAAGCATTAAAAATTACAGCAGAAAAATTGTATACCTCCCCTTTCACCACAGCATAGAAGGCAGAAGCTTGCTCAACAGCCATTTCATCAAATCCTGATTTCTTTGGCGACAGGCACACCATGATGGTGTGAGCCAGAAATCTCCATTTGTAGGGCATTTGACCCTTGAGAACAGTGGCAGTTCCTTCAGTAGCACCACCATAACCAATTGCTTTGAGCAGGGCCATGTATTGCTTGGGGGTTCTGCGAACATACCCATTCTTGTCGTTTAACTTCAGCAATTCCCTAATCATCGATTCAGTGATGAGAACAGTTTCCCCTTTTACAGTTGACTTCAGCGTGTCTTCCTCTACATCGTCTACATCCTTTTCGAGCAGTTGGATGTTCTTCCAGAATTCAGAGAGAATTTCCTCATATAAATAAACCACAACAGTGAATGCGTGATTCAGATATGAAGTTTTGAGGAAATTGATCATCTCGGTGAAGGTTTCAGCGTGTGTAGAGTTCACTGGTTCGTCAAGAAACGCAACTAGGTTGTGTTCAAGTGGGAAAGGATCATTCTTCACTGGTTGTTTCCCCTTTGCTTTGGACTTTGGTGACATTGTTCTTTGACTGTGAGAGAATTTTGGGAGTAGAAAGAAATGGTTCTGAAAATTTCTAGGTTTCCGGATTTTGAACGATTTCTTGCTTTTGGATTATGAGGAGTGTTGAAGGGGTTGTGGGTATTTAACTGGTGGGTTTAAAGATGGGTGACAGTTATCAGCGATGGGATAAAGTACGCTGAGTCACAGGAGAGAGAAAGAAAAAGTGCAAGTGGGTCCGCAAAAAGTGTGCTTCAGGTGGTTGTACAATACAACTTCCTGTTGCGTGTCTTTAGAATTTAATTCAGACAATAAATTGAAACACTTTAAATGCACAATCCGCTTGAAAATATGTGCCTCAACTGGTGAATTAAATGATTCATTTAAGGCAAAAGATTTTTCCGGTTGAGATTCAAGCGGAGAGTTTTTCTCTCCAAACAACAAAATTTCTTTCCGTTTGAAAGTTGAACCGGACAGATTTTGCCGGTTGAAAATTTTTCCGGTTGAGGTTGTCAACAGGAAATAAAATTTCCGTTTGAAAAATTTTCAATTTTAATCTGAACTTTCAAATAAAGAATTGTTGTTCCTTTTACCAGTTTCAGAAATTTGGATGGTGTGATCAAAAATTGAGTTTCTGGTTGAGGATGACTTTCCGGTTGAGATTCAACCGGATGTGTTGAACTGGAAAGTTCAACCGGAAGACAGAAAAAAACACTTGATTTTGAAAATTACATGTATCAGTTATCATAGTTTAACAGTATGACCTGACTATGATTGAAAAGGTGTCTAACTGATACAAAAACTTTTCTTTTTCTTTTTCTTTTTGTATCAAGAGACGGGCTCTTTGACACAAAATGGTCTCTTTTATTAAGTTTGTGAAAACAGTGTAATCAGTCAAAGTTCATCATACCAATGGCACTAATGAGATAGAAAAATCTAGCTTCATCAAATGCTTTGGTAAACAAATCAGCCAATTGTTGATTTGTATGAACTTTAACCATTCTAATTAAATGTTTCTCAGCACAATCTCTAATAAAATGGTACCTGATATCAATGTGTTTTGCTTTTAAGTGTTGAACAGGATTGTTTGTGATTGATATAGCACTGTTGTTGTCTGCTAGAATTGGAGTCTCCATGAACTTGATGCCGTAATCCAACATTTGATTCTGAATCCATAAGACTTGACTGCAGCAGCTTGATGCAGCAATATATTCAGCCTCAGCAGTAGAAGTAGATACGCAGGTTTGCTTCTTGCATTGCCAAGACACAAGTCTTTCTCCCAAAAATTGGCATCCTCCAGTAGTAGACTTTTTATCCAAGTTGCAGCCAGCATAATCACTATCAGTGTAAGCTTTGAAGGAGAAATCTGAATTCTTTGGATACCACAACCCAAGCTTTGGTTGTCCTTTAAGATATCTAAAGATTCTCTTCACTGCTAACATGTGTGATTCCCTTGGTTGACACTGGTATCTAGCACATAAACAAACACTAAACATGATGTCAGGTTTGCTAGCTGTGAGATAGAGCAGTGATCCAATCATTGCCCTGTAGAGATGAACATCCACTGGTTTTCCACTTAAGTCACTGTTTAACTTGTGGGAAGTGGAGATAGGAGTTCTTGAGGTTGAAACAGACTGCATATCAAACCTTTTTAGCATATCTTGAATATATTTTGACTGATTCAAGAAAATTCCATTGGCAGTTTGTTTCACTTGTAGGCCTAAGAAGAAATTCAGTTCACCCATTGAACTCATTTCAAACTTAGATTGCATCAATCCCTCAAACTCTTTGCATAAGGCAGCATTGGATGAACCAAAGATGATGTCATCAACGTAAATTTGTACCATCAAAGTATCTTTGCCATCAGATTTCACAAACAGTGTTTTGTCAATAGCTCCTCTCTTGTAGCCATTCTCTAGGAGATAGTTTGAAAGTGTTTCATACCATGTCCTAGGAGCTTGCTTGAGACCATATAAAGCCTTAATTAGCTTGCATACCTTGTTGGGGTAATGAGGGTCTTCAAAGCCAGGAGGTTGCTTGACATACACATCTTGTTCCAAAAGACCATACAGAAAAGCACATTTGACATCCATTTGAAATACCAGAAAGTTTTTGAATGCAGCATAGGCAAGAAATATTCTGATTGCTTCAAGCCTGGCCACAGGAGCAAAAACTTCATCATAATCAATGCCTTCTTCCTGTGTGTACCCTTGAGCTACAAGTCTGGCTTTGTTTTTTATCACAATTCCTCTGTCATCCTTCTTGTTTCTGAATACCCATTTGGTTCCAATTTGTTCTTCACCTTCAGGTAGGTCTACCAATTCCCAAACCTTCTGTTTATTGATCTGAAACAATTCGTCTTGCATTGCCTCTACCCAGCTTTCATCTTCCAATGCATCATTGATCTTTGTGGGTACTTCCTGAGACAGAAATGCAGCATGTAGGCAAATGTTTGCATCAATAGACTTGCTTCTTGTCAGCACAGGAGCTGACAAGTGTCCTATAATATTCTCCCTTGGATGATTCTTACTGACTCTCTTATCAGTAAACATTGGAAATTCATGGCTTCTTCCATTATGAGGACTATTGAGTTGAGGTAATAACTCAATATTGTTGGTTTGTGAAACAGGTTCTGAAACTTCAGTTGGTTCTTGAGAACTAGGGACTGAATCTGAGATTAGATGCGCAAAACTGTACTCATTTGAACCAGCATCAGTTGAATCATTGGATTCATTGTTCTCAAAATTTTCTGAAAAATTGTTTTCCGGTTGAGTCTCAACCGGACATTCTACTGCTACAGGATCCGTTTGAGCTTCAACCGGAAGTTCAACTGGATGAACTTCTATCTCAGCAAGAACAATTTCAGAGGCTTTCTTTGAATTGTTGGATTTCACAGGCTTGGTGCTGATGGATGAAAAGAAGGTAGGTTGCATTTGCAGTCCTTTGGTGTTCATCTGCCAGATATTATCAGCTAACCTCATGTGATTATGCTTAAGTTCCTGTTCCTGCACTGTTGAACTCAATGGCTTCTCAATGGTAAAATTGAAAGCAGTGGTTAGTGCATCTATATCAAATAACCATTCTGGTTAAGATACAAAATTGTTAAGAGATTTCTCATTAAAAGTTACATTAATGGTTTCCTCAACAATTTTAGTACTTTTATTGTATACCCTGAATGCTTTTGACACACCAGAATATCCAACAAAATATCCTTCATCTGCCTTTTCAGCAAACTTAGGCAACAACCTATTAGTTATCAAAATAGTAACAGGACAGCCAAATGATTTAAAGAAGTAAATGTTAGGTTTTCTACCTCTCCAAAGCTCATAAGCAGTTTTATTTTTACCCTTAACAATCAAAGTCCTGTTTTGGACATAGCAAGCAGTGTAAACTGCTTCTGCCCAAAATATCACAGGTAACTTAGAATCTGCTAGCATTGCTCTAGCAGCCTCAATTAATGTCCTATTTCTCCTTTCAGCAACACCATATTGCTGTGGAGTTCTAGGAGCATTGAATTGTCTAAGAATTCCCTTTTCCTCACAAAATGAGTTCAAAACATGATTTTTAAACTCAGTGCCATTGTCACTTCTGATTGACTTAACTTTCAATTTTGCTTGATTTTCTAAAGATACAATTAGTGTTTTTAATAGTTCAGCAGTTTCATCTTTTGTTTTTAAGAAAAACACCCAAGTATATCTTGTGAAATCATCAATAATGACAAAACAATATGACCTTTTTCCTAAGCTCATCACTCTAGTTGGACCAAACAAATCCATATGCAAGAGTTCTAGAGGTTGAGTGATAGAAGACTCAGTTTTTGGCTTGAAGGAGGTCTTGTGTTGCTTACCCTTGAGGCAAGAAACACAGTGATCAGAACAATTGAACTGCTTGTTAGGAAGACCCTTAACCAAGCCAAGATTCACTATCCTGTTCATGTTCTTGTAGTTAACATGACATAACCTCCTATGCCATAAATCAGATTCATCCACTGAGGCTTTGGATATAAAGCATGCAATTCCACTTGCTGGAGTGGCAGCAGATAGATCCAAAATATATAGTCCTTCTCTCCTAGGTGCTCTGAGCAATACAAGTTCCTTAGGGATGTTAACACCAGGTTTTAAGACTATGGCCTCTCTCTCAGTGAACATCAAATTCAAATTCTTGTCACACATTTGTGAGACACTAAGTAAATTGAAATTTAATGTATCAACAAAATTTACCTTGTCAAAGGTAAGCTTCCCATTACTAACAGCACCTTGTGCAGTAATGTGTCCTTTTGCACTCCCAAAGGCTACAAGACCTCCGTTTATGTTTTTGGGGTTTTCCAATACGTGCTTATTTCCTGTCATGTGGCAAGTGCATCCACTATCAACAACCCATAGGCTTTGTTGGCCTTTATTATGCACCTACACACAGAGAAAGTTGGTTAATTTCTAAAGGGAACCCAAGCCTTTGAGGTCTTGGGCTTTGTTGGCCTTTATTTTGTATTGGATCCTCATTCAACAGATCATCTTGATCAATGTTCAAGTGTTCAGACTGTTCACTTGATTGACATTGTCTGTTTGTTTTGCTAAGCCTTCTCTCAGCAATCTTCCTCTCTCTGTATTCCCTATATTTCTTTTGTTTGTTGGTCAAAACCTTTGGCAACTCATTGGGTGAGGTGTAGGTCTGATCAACACTAGTCACTGGTGAGATTCTAGCATTAAAGTTTGAAAATTTGTTTGACTGGCTAGATCTCTCACTGTGAAATGCAACAGTGGCATTTCCATTTGAACTAGAGGGAATTTCCGGTTGAGAGTTGTGCTTCTTTTTCACAAAATTTTCTCTAGAGGTGGTCTTGCCTCTAGATGGGTTTCTCCTTCCTTGACCTTCAAAATGATCATACTCATCAGTGAACTGAACCCTGGGTCGTTGTCTAGGTGCAGTAACTGACCTGAGTGTTTTGGAGATTTCCTGTTGAACTTCATTTCCGGTTGAAATTTTTTCCGGTTGAAGTTCAGCCGGAACCCTGTTCGGTTTTAAGACTGAAAAACTTCCATTTTTGTTGTTCCCAATTAAAACTTTGTTTGACTCAGTATCAAAATACTTCAATGTGTTACTTCTTACAGGTGAAGTTCTACCTGTAGATTTTTTCTGAGTAGAAACAGTTTTGGGTTTTAACTAGTTTTGAGTTTTACTCAAAGGATTGAATTTGCACATTGCAGCCATGTGCCCTTTCTCACCACAGAAAACACATTCAAACATTTTTCTTTGGTAAGTGTTTGTGTATTTGGTTGATTCTTCATTTGTGACCTGGTGGTAAGTTAGCTTACCCATTTTCTCAGTTTCACTGGGTTTTGGCTGCTCAGGTAGTTTACCTCCAACTTTTGAGTCTTTGGGCTCATAAATAGTTGGTGGTGGAAAAGCAAATTTTGGTTTTAAAACCTTGGATTGGTCAACAGATGCTGATGTGCTAGCATCTTTGACTTCGCAGTTTGATAATGATTCAACAGATTTTGTTTCAGAAGAAGAAGATGTAGTGCTATCAACAGTTAGACTCACACTACACTCCTTCTGAAGTGCTTGGATTGGAGCAATAACAGGTGAGTATTCCTTGGGTGGTTCAACATTGTTGTACCCAATACCTGTTTTCCCATGCATTACTCCATTCCAAAGTTTCTCAGCTTTCTTGTTAGCTGTTTGGAATTTGTCACAGGTGAACAAGGCATCTTTTAACTTAATTTCAAGAACATCATTTTCTGCTTTTGCATCTTTTGTTTCTTGTCTTGAAATAGTTAGTTTGTTCAACAGATCCTCTAATTGTGTTTCCAAAATAGAGTTAGTTAGCTTCAAAGCATCAAATTCTTTGTTTAAATTTTCAATTTTGGTGATGTATGCATTTTCAGTTTTCTTAAAGCAATTCTTTAACTCATTCAAATTAGAAACTTCATCAATTAGATCAGTGTTATGTTTCCTGTATTTTGACACTTGTTCTATGCATGCAGGGCTGCATAGATTTTCCAAAACTTTTTCAGGAATCTCATTTACCTGTTCAGTTGAATCTTCTTTGGCCATCAAAGCATGGTTGATTGGCTCAAACTCAGTGACAAAGTCATCCCATTCATAGCATTCAGTCTGGTTAGCTACAGCTGCCACCACATTTTGATTTCCAAGTGGTTTTGGTTGTGTTGGCTGTTAGTTGCTGCTGCTGTTGTTGTGTTGACTGCTGTTGTTGTTGCTTCCATGATTTGATCTTTGTTGGACATTGTTGTTGTTATTTTGTCCATCTCTCCTTGGCTGCTTGCACTCCCTGGCAAAATGACCAAGTTGGTGACAATTATAACATTTAGCTTTAGATTTATCCAACCCAATTGATGATCCCTTTGACCCTTTATAAGTTCTTCCTGTTCTCTTATAAAATCTTTGGGCTCTTACGGAAACCATAGCTAATTGAGTTAAAATGTCCATTTCTTCTAGATCATCTGCCCCTATACATTCCAAGTCTTCACGTGTGAATCCTTGAGATGAGTCAGTTGCCACATAGGCAGAGTGAGAGTTGTCAAACAGTGTTGAAGAACTCTCTGAGCATCTAGGTGACTCATTGAAACTGACTGAGGGTGAGTGATATTGAGAAGAATTTCAGATCTTTTGAAAATTAGTTGTAACCAAAGCAGTGGTTTGCAACTGTGGTGATGCTTCAGGAAAGTTGTTTTGCTTAAGATTAAGCTCCATTTCATAAGCACTAAGGACTCCATGGAGTTCACTTAGTTTAAGCTTTTTGAGGTCCTTGCACTCCCTAATGCTTACTGTATAGACAGTCCACATTGGAGGTAAGGATCTCAAGAACTTCCTGTTGGCATCAGCCTGTTCTGTTGTTACTTCTACCTTTTGCAATTCATCAAGAAGTGAAACAAATCTAAGATACTGGTTGGTCATAGATTCACCAGTTTTGTAAGTGAAGTTTTCATATCTTTGTTTCAAAACATCCTTTTTGTTTTCCTTAACCTCACTAGATCCTTCATACATCTCACTGAGAGCATTCCACAAGCCATGTGCTGTCTTATATCCCTTGAACCCTACCAGTATAGAGTTGGGTAATGCAGCCTGGAGTGTCCAGTAGGCCTTGTGATCATATTCAAGCTCAGTATAATCAGCTTCAACATATTTGTCTAGTGGTTTTGGTATGTACACTTCGGCATCATCAGCAGATTGAACAGTTGGACTGTAAGGATCTACAGTCAACCTGTTCCAAATGCGTCTGTCTAGGCTTCTAACAAAACCTTCCATCCTGAGTTTCCAAGTATCAAAGTCATCAGGAGTGAAAATTGGTGGTTTGTTAGAGCTACCATTTAGTGAACCAAGAGTTAAGTCAGTCATTGTGAAAAACAGTTTGTAAAACAGAAAAAGCTTGTAAAAGCTCAAGTGAGCAAGTAAAGTATCAACTTTGAAGCACTAGAAGTCTTCAAAGTGGAGAGCCAACGCTCTGATACCACTTGTAGGACCGATGATTACTCAGAGAAATAATCAAAACAAGAACTCTTTACTTGAAGATCACAACCATGCGGAATAAAGTTGTATCATATTTGTTTTTACTTAAGCTTTGTTTTACTTATACTTGTAGTTTGATTGTATTGATTGCATAAACTAGTGAACACAAGATAATAAATTTCTCGGTACTATTTGCATTAACTCAAGTTCAAACTGTTACAAGTGTAAGCACTAAATCTGGTACTTGTGAATGAACTAGCTAACAACTATAAATAGTACTAAGGAGATCAACTACAGCTGTTGATCTCATACGGGCTAATCTAACCGTACATGAAAGTCAAACAATAAACTTACTAAAAGAAAATTAGTAAACATACAAAAGAGGAAATGTGCAAAATGCATTTATCTATAAGTAGGAGACGGCTAGGATGTGACTTTGGAAGAACAGAAGCTGTTGCAGGTCTGAATTCTGCAAAAGTAATCTTTCAGTACTTTTCCGGTTGAACTCTTTATACTGTTGGATAAAAGAGTTCACCCGGAAATGTTCTTCCGGTTGATCTTCCGGTTGACAAATCTTCCGCTTGAGCGTCTTCCGCTTGAACATGTCTTCAACCGGAAATCTTCATCTTGAACCGGTTGACTCAGAAATTCATTTCCTTACAGAGGTTTCTGAAGAAGACAGGCAGAAACGATCTTAATTCTTGTGGTCGAATTGGATTTGATAAATCCAAAGTGAGATGCTACAATTGCTCGAATTTTGGACACTTTGCACGGGAATGCTCTCAGCCCAAAAGCAAGAATATAAAAAATTTGCTCCTAAGAAAAGTGCGTCTGGAAACAACAATGCTACAAATTCAGGGAGTTCCTCAAACTCAAACCCTAAGTCTGGAAATTCTAAAGCTTTAGTGTCTCAAGAAGGCAAATATACAATTGGGGTAACCAATTTGATGATTCATATGCTTTAATTGTTAAACATGTGCAGGATGAAGATGCCATGACTAAGTCTAAACAAGACGGTGATGAAGCAAATAATGAAGCAAATGGTGAAGCAAATGTTGAAGAAAGTGATGAAACAAATGTTACAATCTCAACTGATAATGTTCACTCAATGCCTAAAGAAAAGTTTGCTTCTGAACAAGTTGAGTCTAATGAAATTCTTTTGTTGAAAAAGAAGATTGAAGTGTTAACTCAATAAAAAGAAGCTTTGGTTAAGGAGGTTGAAGCTGCAAAAGATGATGCATTAGATACAACAAATGATTTTGAGAATCTATATCAGAAAAGTCTTTCATTAAAGCAACAATATGACAAGGCTAAACAAACTGCTTTGGAAGTAGCTGGTAAAATGATTGCTTTACAAATGGAAACGCAAAAGTTGTCAGATGAAAATACAAGTCTCAAACAGGAGAATGGTGCCTTGAAAAGAAATAATATCAAAGATTCGGTTGCCTTGATGACCGACACTTCAAAGGTAGTTTCTTCTCCTAGTTTGTGACCGATGATTACCCAGAGAAATAATCAAAACAAGAACTCTTTACTTGAAGATCACAACCATGCGGAATAAAGTTGTATCATATTTGTTTTTACTTAAGCTTTGTTTTACTTATACTTGTAGTTTGATTGTATTGATTGCATAAACTAGTGAACACAAGATAATAAATTTCTCGGTACTATTTGCATTTACTCAAGTTCAAACTGTTACAAGTGTAAGCACTAAATCTGGTACTTGTGAATGAACTAGCTAACAACTATAAATAGTACTAAGGAGATCAACTACAGCTGTTGATCTCATACGGGCTAATCTAACCGTACATGAAAGTCAAACAATAAACTTACTAAAAGAACATTAGTAAACATACAAAAGAGGAAATGTGCAAAATGCATTTATCTATAAGTAGGAGACGGCTAGGATGTGACTTTGGAAGAACAGAAGCTGTTGCAGGTCTGAATTCTGCAAAAGTAATCTTTCAGTACTTTTCCGGTTGAACTCTTTATACTGTTGGATAAAAGAGTTCACCCGGAAATGTTCTTCCGGTTGATCTTCCGGTTGACAAATCTTCCGCTTGAGCGTCTTCCGCTTGAACATGTCTTCAACCGGAAATCTTCATCTTGAACCGGTTGACTCAGAAATTCTTACTCAGAGAAATAATCAAAACAAGAACTCTTTACTTGAAGATCACAACCATGCGGAATAAAGTTGTATCATATTTGTTTTTACTTAAGCTTTGTTTTACTTATACTTGTAGTTTGATTGTATTGATTGCATAAACTAGTGAACACAAGATAATAAATTTCTCGGTACTATTTGCATTAACTCAAGTTCAAACTGTTACAAGTGTAAGCACTAAATCTGGTACTTGTGAATGAACTAGCTAACAACTATAAATAGTACTAAGGAGATCAACTACAGCTGTTGATCTCATACGGGCTAATCTAACCGTACATGAAAGTCAAACAATAAACTTACTAAAAGAACATTAGTAAACATACAAAAGAGGAAATGTGCAAAATGCATTTATCTATAAGTAGGAGACGGCTAGGATGTGACTTTGGAAGAACAGAAGCTGTTGCAGGTCTGAATTCTGCAAAAGTAATCTTTCAGTACTTTTCCGGTTGAACTCTTTATACTGTTGGATAAAAGAGTTCACCCGGAAATGTTCTTCCGGTTGATCTTCCGGTTGACAAATCTTCCGCTTGAGCGTCTTCCGCTTGAACATGTCTTCAACCGGAAATCTTCATCTTGAACCGGTTGACTCAGAAATTCATTTCCTTACAGAGGTTTCTGAAGAAGACAGGCAGAAACGATCTTAATTCTGGTGGTCGAATTGGATTTGATAAATCCAAAGTGAGATGCTACAATTGCTCGAATTTTGGACACTTTGCACGGGAATGCTCTCAGCCCAAAAGCAAGAATATAAAAAATTTGCTCCTAAGAAAAGTGCGTCTGGAAACAACAATGCTACAAATTCAGGGAGTTCCTCAAACTCAAACCCTAAGTCTGGAAATTCTAAAGCTTTAGTGTCTCAAGAAGGCAAACATACAATTGGGGTAACCAATTTGATGATTCATATGCTTTAATTGTTAAACATGTGCAGGATGAAGATGCCATGACTAAGTCTAAACAAGACGGTGATGAAGCAAATAATGAAGCAAATGGTGAAGCAAATGTTGAAGAAAGTGATGAAACAAATGTTACAATCTCAACTGATAATGTTCACTCAATGCCTAAAGAAAAGTTTGCTTCTGAACAAGTTGAGTCTAATGAAATTCTTTTGTTGAAAAAGAAGATTGAAGTGTTAACTCAATAAAAAGAAGCTTTGGTTAAGGAGGTTGAAGCTGCAAAAGATGATGCATTGGATACAACAAATGATTTTGAGAATCTATATCAGAAAAGTCTTTCATTAAAGCAACAATATGACAAGGCTAAACAAACTGCTTTGGAAGTAGCTGGTAAAATGATTGCTTTACAAAAGGAAATGCAAAAGTTGTCAGATGAAAATACAAGTCTCAAACAGGAGAATGGTGCCTTGAAAAGAAATAATATCAAAGATTCGGTTGCCTTGATGACCGACACTTCAAAGGTAGTTTCTTCTCCTAGTTTGTGTAAGTCTTGTGATCAATTTGCTACTGCTAAGAGCACTCTCTTAGATGAAAAGACAAAGTTGACTGATCTTTTGTCTGTATCAAGAGCTGATATGAACATTTATAAAACAAGGTGGGAAGGTACCACAAAGGAGCTAATGTCGGTACACGAGCAATTACGTCTTCAGAAGTATGAGTTTGTACAACAGTCTGAATTGCTCATGTCCACACAAAAGGAACTGGCAAACAGTCATAAGGTTGTGTCTGATCTTAAAATTGAAAATTTGAATTAAACAATAAAATTGACACTTTTCAAATTCCAACATCATTTTCAAACTTTCTCTACAATACTGGTAATGAAATTGTGTCTGGAAAGTTTCACAAAGTTCCTGCTCTTGTGATCATTACAAATGGTCCTTCATCTGCTAAAGTTGATGAGAAGGTGGATGTTACATCTTCATCCACAAAGATTTCGGTTCCATGTCATGATGAGAAACTTGATCAGAAATCAATTGATCAAAAGCCTGATAAAAATTCAACTGGAAAAACAGTTTTGGATTCCACTGTTGATGAAATATTTTATGATGTTTCAGACTTTGACAAAATTGATGATCTAGTTTCTGAAACCGAACTTGAGAATTCAAAACTCATTCTTCAAACAGTTTTTAAGCTAGATCATAATGATTTGATATTAAAACATGATTTTCCTACCATTAAATCTGAGCTTACGAAACTAAGTGCATATGAGAAAAAACAAATTGCGAGAGGTAAATCTGTGGGGGGTAAGAAATTAAAGAATGGTGGAGTTGGATTTGTACTTGAGTCTGTCAAATCAAAACCTAAGGTTTTTGAACAAGGTTCATCTTCAAAAGTATCAAATTCTGAAAAGGAAAAGGTTGATAATCCAACTTAAAATGCAAAGTTTCACAAAACCAATAAATGGACAACTTATCGCCTGAAGGGTTCAGATGTTATATATAGCGATAAGGACTTCCCGTTAAAAATGGTCAATTCAGATTTGATTGATAAGGTTTTTACAGGTGGTTATGGTCCAAAATATGATCTGAATGTGACAGTGTGCCCATTAGGAGGGGAGATAGTAAAGGTACATACCAAAGGACACACTTGATTCGGAACATTCAGATCATAATTCTGATTCAGGGTTGGTGAAACGGGTGCAGAAATCTGTGCAAAAGACAACAAGTACTTTCCAATCACCAAGGGTTCATCAGAAACAAATTTTTTATGAACCAGCTAAACCAAATTTCAGAAAACCACCAAATTCATTTTTTAAGAAATCTCAATTTGTTCATGATCGTTTTTATGATTATTTTGGTTATGGATCAAATCAACATGTCTATGGAAGGGGTCCAAGGTGGGCTGATCATGGGTTTAGAAATGATGTTGGTTCAGGGTATGGTGGTAGGTGGGGTAGGTTTCAGGATTATGATGACTAATACTATTCTGGAAATCCACAATTTTGTGATCAATATTTTCATGGTGGTGATGTTCCAGATAGTTTTTTGGGTTATGACTCTGGGTTTTACGATGATTTCAGTGATCATTGTGTTTCTAATCGAAAGGTTTTAAAAACAAAGAAATTTTGAAACTGGTATGAATGATGACAAGGTCAAAGAAATTATCATTGACAAACAAAAATGTTTTAAATGCAAAACCATGCTCATACATACCGGAATTGTCCTTGAAGAAGGATAAAGCTGATAAGTCTGAAGCTGAAAAATCTGATGAGGCTTCAGAGGGTTATCAACAGAGACACCTGTTTCTGGTGTTTCACAAAAGAAAGTTAGATTTGTGGATTACAAAGGCAGAGTTCATTTTTATGATGAATCATCTGAATTTCATAAACATCAAAATGATAAGAAATTAGATGGTGGTTTTGATAATATCAAATCAATTTTAAAGAATTCTGAATCTGGATCCACAAGCACTTCAACTGACAAGTGGAAACCTAAGGGTTCATCCATAGCTGGTAATGACTTTATCGAAGATGACGGTCGACCCAAAGCTTCGAGCTTGGGTTCGTCCCGAAACTAATCAATTTGTTAATTTATGTAGGGATCTTCGTGATAGCCTATGAATAATATTTGGGTTGTTGATAGCGGAGCATTCAGACATATGACCGGTGACATAACCCTACTTCATGATGTCAAACATTTTGATGGAGGAAAAGACACTTCTGCTGGAAATAAAGGTGGTCAGATTACTAGAATTGGTAAATTGAGTAATGGTGCTATCACATTCGACAGAGTGGAATATGTCAAAGAATTGGAATACAATCTTCTAAGCGTCTCCCGGGTTTTTGTGATAAGCAATACACCACTGCTTTCACAGGGAGTGAATGTTTGATCTTAAAACCTAAATACAAGATTCCAGATGATTACATTGTGATGCAAGTACCACGTTTCTTAAATCTTTATGTTCTTGATATGAATTCAGCAAGTTCGAATGTTGTGGGTCAGTGTTTCCTTTCAAAGGCTTCTGAGAAAGAATCTGTTCTTTGGCACTGACGCATGGGTCACATCCATTACCGAAAGATGAATGAATTGGTTCATAGGGATCTTGTAGAAGGGGTTCCAAAGCATCAATTTGTATTCAATGATGTGTGTGTTAGCTGCAAGAAAGGGAAGCAAAAAAGAAAATCTCATCCACTAAAAAAGTACCATTCAATTGATGTTCCATTTGAATTGCTTCACATGGACTTATTTGGTCTTGTGAATCGCAAAAGCATTTTCGGACATTGGTACTGCCTTGTGGTAATTGATGAATTTTCAAGATTTCATGGGTAGATTTTCTTGTCACAAAGGATGAAACTTCAAGAATCCTTGTAAACTTAATCAATACACTTGAGTCATTCTACAAGTTGAAGGTTAGAAGGATTCGGAGTGACAACGACACGGAGTTTAAAAACAACGTCATGAGAGTGTTTTGCTTGGAAAAAGGAATAATACATGAAATAGTACTCCTTACACACCTCAGCAAAATGGCGTTGCGTAGAGGAAGAACAAAACAATTATCGAAACAGCACGTACGATGTTGGCCGGGAAGAAGCTGATAATACTTACCTTCAAAACAAAGACTAATGTGATGAAGAAGATTCCGTTGATGAAAATGGAATTGGACTTCATTCAAGATTTGAAGTGGTGGTATTTTAATGAGAAGACGGGAGAAGCTGTTATAGTGCTGAAGAAAGATAACAGAGTTGTGAAGGTTTATGATCCAATGTGGCTGATTAACTTATCAAAAGCTGACATAGATGTGTTGTATCACAATCAGATCCTGTTTCATCCAGACTATATGGATCAGGCCTTGCAATTTCAAAGGGTGATACGAATATGCTTTGCGTTCAACATCTATGCTGGGCACAATCATCAGAGTACATGGACTGAGATCAAGGCTGGAGCTGAAAACCGACAAAGACTAACCAGCATTTGCCAAGGGGGAGTTTGTTGATACCTGCAGATGGCAAGATGCTGGACCAGACAATATTTTGAAGATGTCAACATTTCAAGTTTTACTTGTTGGCCGAACCCTGTCCGAACCCTAGCCGAACTGCAGGTTCGGACAAGCAATAGAGTTCGGATAGTGTGGGTTTGTATATAGGTCGATAGGTTTGAATTTTGCAACTAAGTTTTCTTAGTGTGTAAGTGAACGTGTTTTGTGCTCTGAGTCTCTGTAATCTGATCTTTCGTATTGAATGAGATTGAGTCTTATATTTACACATTTGTTCATCATTTTGTTTGCACAATGACAACGAGTTGATCACGATCCATCCGCTCACGCTTCAGGGCCTAAAGAAAGACTCTCCATTCTACCAGGACCCGGTGATGAACCCCTGCCAAAGACTGGATGAAGTCAGGCATATGGCACTACGTTTTATTAGACTTGAAGAGGACCTCAAAATCCAAGAGAGAATTGAAGCCTCCCCAGGATATGGGAACTCTAACAGAAAATCAGACTCGATGCATCCTAGGTCTCAGAGGCCCAAACCTTACTCTAGCTCCGAAAATTCTCGGGTCAATAGGGTGGACCAGGGCAAAGAGGAAGAAGAAGAAGAATATCCTACCTTTACTGAGTTTTGTTTTAGCACTGACGTTGCAGGTGTAAGAAATGTCATGCAAGATCTGGGAGACAAAGTAAGGCGGCCCAGGAAAACCGATAAACCCACATCCTAGAAAGACAAGTTTAAATGGTGTGCCTACCACGAAGACTTTGGTCACTTGACCGAGGATTGAATAGCCATGCAAAAGAAATCAGCTATTTACTGAGTAAAGGTTACCTGAAAGAGCTCCTAAGAAGAAGGAAAGACAAATCCAAGGGAGCCGATCAGAATGGAAAATCCAGGGACAATGACCAAACCCTGGATGCTAACAGCCTAGGGGGACATCCTGAGCGAGCTGCATCTCCATCTCCGGATGCTAAGGTAGTACACTTTATGTCTGGTGGTTCAGACATTTGTGGTAACTTCTTATTCTGCAGCTAAGTAATATGCAAGGGAAACCAAGTCAGATATGCCAAAAAGGCCAGCCAAATCCTCAATTCAACCAGACGTGAAATATGTGACGTTAGGGGAAGATGACAGGAGCGACGTGCTAGATCCTCACCATGATGGGTTGGTGATTACACTCTACATTGCCAATCACTTCGTGAAAAGAATCCTGATAGATGGAGGTAGTTCGGTTAACATCATACAACTAGAACCCTTCACCAAGATGGGAATACCCCATGAGGAGATCATAGCCAAATCCACAGTGCTCGTAGGTTTCAGCGGAGAGACCAAGAACACCCTGGGAGAGGTCAAGCTCCCAGTATATGTGGAAGGTGTAAACTCAATGCAGCGCTTCTGTGTCATGGATGCACCATCAGGGTACAACATCATCCTGGGCAGACCCTGGATTCATGACATGAAATCCGTCCCCTCAACCTACCACCTGTGTGTAAAGTTACAACACACCTTGGGGGGTAGTCACCATCCGCAGTGACCAAGAGGAAGCAAAGGATTTCTACACATCATCGATGAAGATCTCAGCAAAAAGTCACCAATGATAGCAATTACAGAAGAAATCCAGGGATACCCTGGAAGCAAGGGAACAGGACGTCAAAGAAGTGGTGCTCGACCCCTTGCATCCTGGGGAAAAACTGCTAATAGGCACCCATATCCCTGGACCTATTGAAGAAGAGCTAGTAGAATTCCCAGATCCAGAATCTAAACATTTTCCTGGAGTCACGAAGACATGACATGTATTTCTAAAACTGTTATTACCCATAAACTTGGAATTGATTCTTCTTTCAGGCCTATACACCAAAAGAGGAGGAAGTATGCCCCGGAAAAGAATATAATAATCCAAGAAGAGGTGGACCGCCTACTCAAAAACAGAATGATAAGGGAAGTAAAGTTCCCAAGATGGCTTGCAAATGTGGTAGTGGTGCAGAAGAAAAACGGAAAATGGAAGGTCTGTGTGGATTACACTGACCTCAACCGAGCATGCCCCAAAGATCCTTTTCCCTTACCGCATATAGACTCAATGGTGGACGCTACAGCAGGGCATGGAATGGTAACATTCATGGATGCAAGCTCAAGATTTTAACAAATTCAAATGGATCCTGATGATCAAGAAGATACTGCATTCATCACCCTACATGTATTTATTGCTATATTGTTATGCCTTTTAGATTGAAATATAAAGGTGCAACTTACTAGAGGTTAGTGAACATTATGTTCAAAGAGAAGCTGGGGGACACCATGGAGGTATACATCGATGACATGGTGGTCAAATCCGTGAAAATTGGCAACCATGTCCAAGATGTAAAAGAAACCTTTGACATCCTAGACAAATATAACATGAAGCTGAACCCCGAGAAGTGCCATTTTGGAGTGGGTGCCGGAAATTTCCTGGGTTACATGGTGACTAAAATGGGAATTGAAGCAAGTCCTGAGCAGATATGAGCAATAATGAACCTGAAGTCACCAGAGTCATCAAAGGACGTCCAAAGGTTAACAGGCAGGGTCGCGACTTTGAACAAATTTATTTCCAAATCCACGGAAAGATGTCGTGAATTCTACGACATCCTGAGAAAGAATAAGAAATTCGAATGGACGACCCAGCATGAGAAGGCCTTCCAGGATCTCAAAACATATCTATCCTCGGCACCACTCCTAATGAAGCCGGAACCAGGAGAACCACTATCCTTATACCTCTCAGTTTCAAAAAACACAGTAAGCGCAGTGCTGACCAAGGATGCAGAAGGCCAGCAACACCCAGTATACTATGCAAGTAAAAGTCTACTTGATGTTGAATCCAGGTACTCTTATTTAGAAAAACTTATTTTAGCTTTAAGTATGGCTTCTACTAAACTTAGACATTACTTTGAAACACATACTACACATGTAAAAACTAACTATCCTATTAAGTCTGTTTTGAGAAAACCAGAAATTTCAGGAAGGATGGAAAAATGGTCAGTTAAACTAAGTTCCTATGACTTAGTCTACGAAGTAAGAACAACCATAAAATCCCAAGCTCTAGCAGACTTTGTGGCTAATTTTAGTGATGATATACAAAAAAAAGGCTGACCAAGAATTCCAACACTTACAAGAAGAGGAAACCTTAGGATGTTGGATGCTGTTCGCAGATGGAGCATCCAATGTCAGGGGCACAGGTTTAGGAATCATACTGAAATCGCCATAGGGGGACATGATACCCCAGGCTGTAAGGTGTGGATTTCAGGCAACCAATAACGAAGCAGAGTATGAAGCCCTGATTTCCGGGATGCAATTGGCAGTAGATCTTGGGATCCAACACATCCAGGTATACATCAACTCCTTTCTTTTGACTAACCGCTTTAATGGATCTTATGCAGTGAAAGGAGAAAAGTTAGCCAAGTACCTGGAAATAGTGAAGGCCGTATCCCAGAATTTTCAAACTTTCACTATACAACAAGTACCTAGAGAGTAGAATGCTGAGGTAGATGCTTTAGCAAATTTGGGCTTAGCATTCAAGGCAATGGAGGACATACATATTCCCATAATTCATATATTCAGTCCTGCTATCAACCAAGATGAGAAATCAGAAGACGCTACCCTGGATGCAAGGTTCTAATGTCCAGCACCTAAGATGACCAACATTCTGGTTCGCTAGAAGATGCTACATCCTGGACCAAGCCAATAATTTACTATCTACAAACCGGATCCATCCCGACAGAAGAAAAGGGTGCTAGGGCATTCAGAACCAAGGTCGCAAGGTATGTCCTTATAAAGGGGAAATTATATAAGAAATCTATTGTAGGTACATACCTAAGATGCTTGGAAAAGGAGGAAGCTCAGGAAGTACTAAAAGATATCCATGAAGGCGACTGTGGGAACCATACTAGGGGCAGGTCCTTAATGTCCAAAATCCTGAGGACATGGTACTTTTAACCAACCTTGAGGAAGGATTCCCTGGATTTCGCCCTTAAATGTGATGCATGCCAGAGACACACCAACATTCCTCACCATCCGGCAGAACCTTTATATCCTATCCCTACATCCCGACCCTTCATAAAATAGGGAATGGACATAGTGGGAAAGATACCCAAGGCCCCTGGAGGAAAAGTTTTCATGTTAGCAATGACTGATTATTTCTCAAAATGGATAGAAGCAGAAGCATATGTCCAAGTTAGAGAAAAAGAAGTCATATGTTTATCAAAAGGAATATCCTAACAAGATTTGGCATACCCGCTGAGATAGTTTGTGACAATGGATCGCAATTCATTAGTAAAAGAACTACGGGATTCTATGAAGATTGGGGTATAAAAATGATAATCGCTACACCCGTGCATCCTCAAGCTAATGGCCAAGCAAAGTCTAACAACAAAATCATTAACAACAATTTGAAAAAGAAACTGAAGGAGAAGAATGGAAGATGGGAAGAAGAGCTACCCTTGGCATTATGGGAAGAAAGAACAACCTCTAAGAATGCCACTAGCCAAACCCCCTTCTCTTTGGTCTTTGGTATGGAAGCAGTCATCCCAACAGAGATGGTAGTCCCTACATTCAGGGTCACTAGTCAGACCCAGGATGTTAACAACGAATCCTTGACTTATGACCTTGATACTGTGGATGAGCTACGAGCACAAGCTGCCTGGAGAATGGCTGCATATCAACAAAGGATTTCAAAGACGTACAACAAGCATGTGAGGATTCGAAGATTCAGAGTAGGAGATTTGGTCTCGAGGAAAGCGTTTAACACTACGAATCCTGGGGATGGGAAGTTGGCCCCTAAAAGGGAAGGCCCTTATCTGATTGATTCAGAGACAGGTAAGGGGGAATATTGGCTTGCTAACATGGAAGGTGAACTACTGGCAAGGCCTTGGAATGCAATCCACTTAAAGGCCTATTTCATGTAAATCTATTGTCCCAGGATGCTGCATCCCAGGTATGTTTTCTAACTAGTAAACTTTTTCAAGGTATTTGACTAATTCATTCTCTTATGTTTTACTTGATTACTTTTCACTTTTGTTTATTACTTTTTTAAAATTTGCTAACATTTGTGGTGGAGAAGTTTGAGACAAAGACATGTATTCATCCCTGGATGCACAAGCTGTGAATGTTTTTCTCCTAAGTTAGAGATTGGCCATCTCTCCTCCGTTATGGGTAATTACAAAATCCCCACTAAGGTTTGAAGATAATACGTCTTCCTTAGGAGATAGGCTTTGACGCCTCGCCAGTTGCGCACGATGACTTGGTATGACCCAGGATTATGGGATCGACTTGTGTTAACAGCATGGGCGACAACCTCATGATCTATGGACATATGCAAGTCCCTTAAGGTTTTTGATATTTACATATCAACTTAAGACACCCGAGGCAAACCCCTAGATCGTGAGGGTAGACCCTAGAATTCGCCAGTACTGCAACGGGAATTACCCCAGTTCGTCGGATCGGCACCGGGCTTGACCCCAGGATTTATGGGCTTGACCCCAACATTTCGGGTGTAACCCCAGTGTTTACGAATTAAACTCAATGGTTTTTGGATCTAGTTCGAAAATCGATGGGTTTGCCCCAAAATTGTGGCCTAGGATAGCATTTGATGTAAAGTCCTAAGTATTCGCTATCGATTAACTAATAAGTTATGGTATCCCAAAACATGCAGGAAATGAAACAAGCGATGATAGAAGATATGGTGTAATCTTGCTTTAAAAAAGGTTAACCACCCAGGGTATACCCCAGAATGAAATAGGTGACGATTTACCTCCTGTAACATGTACATTTTCTTTATGTTTATTTGTGCAAGTCAAAATTAAACAACATGTTGGTAAATAGACAAAGCATGGCACTTGTATTATTAAAACCACCCTGAGGCCGGAGCAAACTGTCCGGCCACCCCAGGGTGGGGCAAGTAAAAAACCGTAGGAATCAAGCCTACGGGTGGAACATTGTACGACCGGGAAAGACCTTCTGCATCCATTACAAAAGAAATATTTAAAAACAAAAGCTTCACTGAAAACAAGGAAGGAAGTAAAAGACCATGGACTATTAAACGGTATCCATGGCTGCAGCATCCTCAGCTCCTTCACCTCCTTCCTTCGTTGCTTCTTGTCATGCATCCTTCTTCACCCCTGCATCCTTCTCCACCCTAGCATCCTCCTTAGCTGCTAATTAATTTTGAGGTATGAAATTATTATAGTTGTACCAAAAAAAACATGTTAAATAATTCACATGTACCAAATATTTCTGAATTAGTAAACAACATTGAATGTATCAATAACTAATATTAAAACATGTAAAGGATAAAGTGTTAGATGTCTCTGATTTTAAAATCATACAAACAATAGGTTGTTTGGAATGAGGATGCTTACGAACTACGAATATGATGGTGAATGATGAAGCGCCACCGATAGGATCTTCTAATTTGCCTGCTTATTCCGATGTTATCCTATTTAAATTTAAGTTTATGTTTGAAGCCATATAATTGAAAGAATGCTCAAGTATGGCTATATAATTCAAAGTTTAACTACTTACGAATGCATCCATAAGTAAATAGAATTCTTTTCGGGTATCTATCTGACTCCACTGAATGGTATACTTTCTTATAACCCAAATGTTTAAAGGAACATGACTTTTATGCGGCTTCAAGTCGGCTATGCTGTAAGTAGACATTCTACAGTTTAAGGCAATGTAAAGATATATATTAGCAACAATAATAATATGTTGGGATAACTAACAGTGTTATTAGATAGAATATAAATGCATACTTATTAACTACAGTTATTTAGGAGATTGCTAACTTAAATAAAACGAAGAACAACTACTACATTAGTAATAAGATATGTGGTAAATAGATAGCTAACCTTCTTAGTTAGACGAAGAACAACAAACCACAAATGCTGCAACAGACTTGTGAATATAAGAAAGATTTAAATATTCTATGGCTAACAGGCTTGTTTAGATGTGTGACCAGAATGCCCTTAATCCAAATTTTTTATCCAAACGGACCCATCAACACCCCCTAGCTACTTTCTAGTGCAATCTCATTTTGCAGCTAGAAAGAATAAATACCAGTTATATACTATATTTAGAAGTACTTGATATTGATAATTCACTGTTCTCAGAATCTCCTAGATAAATCATCAAAAAAGAAACACGTAAGGCTCAGATTTTTAGTAATTCATCAAAGAATTGGCAGGGGTCTCAGTGAGGGTTGCGATAAACCAGTCTCACGCCTCCGGCTCACCATTACCATCGCTTCCAGGAACAGAGCTATTTCAGAAAATCATCATAGCCTCAATTATAAATATCAAGAACAGCAACATAACCGACGGAGATGAGGGTTCTTCAAAAACCCAAGAGCATCTAAAACTCATATCCGACCATGAAGACCAATATAGCATATGGTCTAAACAGTGTGTTTGTAACAAAATAGCCTTTGATAAAGCCACGTTTCCACCATCCCTCATGTACAATGAGAGTTTAAGAGATTATATGAACGCCATTGAATGATGGCCATATGACCTGAACAGTTTAATATGATGTACTGAATAGTTACTTTCTAGTGTAAGCTCAACATCACCATTTGATAATAAATAAATAAATAAATTACTATCCCAATAAGCAAATCTGATAGCCTTTAAGATCAACATCAGAACAACCGAAACGTCGCCGCTTAAATGTCACTGGAGCAACACAACAACGTGGTTGCATCTGTAACCGGAGAAACGAATTATCGTTGGACTAATTACCTCATTGAACTGTCCAAACTCCATATATACAAATTAACACGGTACAATGATTATCAAATACCACTAATTAGGCATACAATAAGCACATAAATAGATTGTAATGTAAAATTTTCGACAATTTCCAAAAAAATTATTTGCATCTTCTATTGAACTATAATTTTATAAAACACTGGAACCATAAAACATATACACAATTAGTTTGTACATGCTAATAATTAGTTTCAATTTTTAGCACTTAAAATTATTAGTTTACAAATGCTAATAACATAGTTTGACATCATATCAACAAAGTTTTATCATTCCAAAATAGCCCTGCAAATTCATTTAAAAGCCCCAAACTTGGAACCTTCCTTATAACTATCTTTAGAATTTTTAGACCGAGAAAAGAAACAAAGATTTGGTCAGTTTCACTTAACTGTTATGCCACCTACAAATACGACAACAATTATTAAAAAAATGAATTATGGCACACACCTAAGATCAGGAAATCTACAAAGTTAAACAACTAACCTGGGATCACGAAATCGACCCAAAATCAGAGGCCAACAACGCGTGACGGTGACCCATAAAGACAGAGGCCGATGATCCAAGAAAGAGACCCAAATCCGAGATCGAAAACATCCATCTACCTGTCGTAAACGACATCGCCGATCAAGAAATCGACTGAAATTCTAGGGTTCCTTTTAGGAGCCGTAGACAAAAGTAAAGACCCACAGAAAATAGATCCAGTGACAAACACCCCAAATTGGAACATTCATACTGTTTTGGCTAAAAATTACTTAAACAAAATTAGTAAGAGTTGAACCAAATAAGATTGTGAGGTTTGGTGCCTAGGATTAATATATGAAAACAGTTTGCAGAAATCCTGGGACAATAGTTAAATTCCAGGGACAAAAGATAAAATCTTGGGTTAAAATGTAAGTTAAATCAGGAAATTGGTTGATAATTCAGATAACACAAATGAAACATTAAATGGGAGTAGGAACACCAGGAATTTTACTAGGGAAAAGCCCTTAGCCCTTAGATGTCTCTAAGGCGCCGCCGGCATAAAAACCCCGGGTAGCGATAACACACGCTACCAATTTATTGATCACGTAAATGTCTGAGTACAATGAGTTTGCAGAGAAATGAGTACGAGAATACAATTTGTAAAGCTCGAGTGAGCTGAAAAATAAGTCTAAATGCCCTATTTATACTCCTAGCTCTTCAACAACTTGTCCGATATTCCAGGGATCTTCTCTTCAACGTCTTTTTCAGTTGGTTGACCGAGTTCTCAGCTAACAACCTTTGACCATGTGCGAAGTAAGTCTCTAGCTTCTCTTATTCGACCGTTGGTAGACTTCGTCAACCTGTCCTTGATCAGATACAGGCACAAAACACGTTAGTAACAATGTCCTAGCATGCAGGGTCATTTCCACA
>JBCNJP010000024.1:28989454-29006954 GCA_039602395.1 Deinandra increscens subsp. villosa
TAAGCTCTCTTTAGCAGAGGGATAAAGATTGTGCTTAATATCACTACTAGGATAGTAGGACTAAAATTCTATGTTACGCGATGTCTTCAAATATTCTACTGGATTTATTTTTTTTTGTTCGCACGATCATGTTTTCTTTGGCTGGTCATTAAAAGGGAGACGAGTTTTTTTATTCTACTGGATTTAAATCCGCACGATCATGTTGTTTTTGGCTGGTCATTAAAAGGGAGACGAGTTTTTTAAGATATATGGTTCATATATTTTCCGATATATAGGCTGTTGTTTAGTAGTTTTATTTCTCCTCTGTTATAGATTAGATTTTATTGACCAAATATTGTTCTGAAGTTTTTGTTTATTAGTAAATAGCTAGGGTAAGATTAATGATTGTAGTTTATTGTTAAAAGAATGACCAAGTTTTTAAGATGTATGAACCATAGGTTTTTAGATTTAGGTACTGCTATGCAATGAAAGCCTAGCTCTAAGTAAATTTTCTCCCTCTTCTGTATTTTTTATACAGTAACTTCAGTGTTGGGAATAAATTAACTTCTGTTGTGTCGTAGAAGTAAAGATGAAATTCTATCAAATGCTCTTCTTAGCTTTTTGAATATTAGTAAATTGTTAGGTTGATATGTCTTTCTTCTGCATATTTAACGTATAGATCCCTAACAAATATTCCTTCCTTTTTTTTCAAATATGTTATTATCTATATGACCATGTGGTTATTAGTACTCTTTTTCTAGAATTGTTCCTCTATATCAATGGTCTCTCAACGTTTGTCTCGCCAAAAAAAGGGCCCTCCTAAAAAAGCCATCCAAATGCGTCACTATAGCCAACATACTAATAACTTACAAATTATAGATACATTACCAACAAATACCATAACTCAACCTCAACTTAGTCCAGAGGTTTCTACAACCTCAAATGTCACAAAGTAGGTTAAATCAGTATCGGTTTATTGGTGTGAAAAGATCACTTGGGGCTGCTCTAGGTACACAAAAATTTCATTTACACATACTACAAACCTACATAAGTATGTCCTTTATTCTGCGATTTTAAAATCATTACCAATGCTAACACATGACTTAAATGATCTGCACAAATATAAACCTTTTGTTACAAATATATATTTGTCCAAATTTAATATGACCGCCCACTAAACCTGGCTGCTGGCTTATATCGATATTTCGGGATACCATTACATATAGGTTCTATAGTCTAAATGACAACAAACTATAAAAAACTTAAAATTTTCTTTTTTAGATTCCAAAACCTATTCCGCAATAATCATAGAATATTTACGAAAACCTCATTGAAATAAAAGAATTTTAGACATCACAATACGAAAATTAGGCATGGTAAACTAACTGTTAGCAAAATCTATTTGACTGTAGCCCTGATTTATTGGAACAAGAGATAAAACATAAGCAAAATCTATTTGACTGTAGCCCTGATTTATTGGAACTAGAGATAAAACATAGGATTAATTTAATTTTAACCCAAAAAAGCCATGTCCAACATTAAAAACAAACCTTTAGGAACATTAAAATGAGATTACAAAAAGAAAAGAAGCCTACCTGATGTGGCAAGCTAACTTCCTATCTTCCTCTACTAAAATCTCAGCCTATTGCAATTTCCTTTTATGGTACTTTCATTGGATTTTGAATTATACATTACATTTTCTAATATCTACTTCACTACTACATAAAGATTCTATAGGAGGATCCACAAAGACTGCGAGACAATCAAAATGATCCCTACAATGTAGCCGAATTCTAACATCACTTGCAAAACACCTTCCTTGTATAACATTAGGTTTTTTAAATAATCACTTCCTTTTCTGCACAGTTGACTTTATAAAAAATGGTCTATATAATTTCACATGTCTTTTCATTTAAAAAATATGCCCAAAAACAGCGCAGCAACGCGCGATTTATCTATAGTTATTTTATATGGATCACAACCCAAGTAGCCAATTCACAAGTAAATGAAATCGTCAACTCTAGTAGTTATGGTTTTTTATTTCCTACTTTTTAATTAATTGTGTTGTGTTATTATGTATGCAGGATTTATTTACTTTAAGCCATGCACCATTTACCACTCTGGGTACAGGCTGGTACCCTGCTCTACAATATGGCATGGGATACAATATGTAATATAACCCTCCACAGGTTTGATGCAACTTACCACATTAGCATCATATTTGTGATTATATGTTTGGTCCCTGATAGAAAATACATGGAAATTGAACGGTAAATAAAAATGGAATTACGATAATGCTTCCAATTTTTTCATATTTGCATGGTGTTATATTTTTCATTTTTATCATATTTATCAATGATGCTTTTGTGATTTTTTTTTGTTTCAAAGTTTGGTCTTTGGACAACTACTAATCATCCTTCACATGTGTGTTTGCAGAAACCAGAAGACTTTTCAACCAAACAAGAGTGCCCCCTCAGGAAGTAAGGTTAGTAAAAACCATGTACTTATGTCATTGATTTAGATGCTCCACAGACCAAGTTACTACCAAATTCCTCATTAAGTTACAGGTGTCCTGTCCCTTGAACAATCATAAGTTTAATTTTTTCAACTTGATATTTATAACTTATTTATATTAGTTGTAAACTCGATACAAGTTGCTGTAAAATGGTCTGAAATTCTTTGCAACTGGAACAATATATGGGATTCAAAAGTAACCTATCAACTAGAGAGATTGTAGAACAGTTGGTGCATGCTTCCCATAAGATGATGGTGGATCATTGCAGGTACCAAATATGACTTGAGTATATTGTTTGTTGTTTGCTGTCTTTTTTTCAAAACTTTCTTTTCAACAGTTTGTTAAATTTTCATTTTGTAGAGAACAATTGGTGAGTTTGTATGAAAGACCTAATTCAAAGATAAAATATTCCCCTTGGAAAATTTGAAGTTTTGCATTTTATTGCAGGGCACAAAATTTATCCATGTTGTTGATTTATCACAAAGAAAAACCCTTAAAAAATGCACAGTGGACGGATGGGACTAAGGAAAAATTGGTTGAGGCTATTTAGGTAAATCATTGGCATAAGAATGCAGAATGAATCTGATTGTTAATAGTTAAAATTTTTGCAAGTTTCTATAATGGGTTATATGAATTATATTTTGATATTCACTAGGATTTACAAACTGAAACTGCAGTTGGGGGTCTTCTGTATGCTATTGTTAGCAATGCAACAGAATTGATAATATCAATGTATGCAATGAAACGTGGGATGATACGTGTTGTACACCTGTCATTCCTGGGTTCAATTTTATCAAGCATGTTGTTTGTTCTTGGATGTGCATTTTTCTGTGGAGGAATTCTTCATCCTAAAAAACAACAAGTGTATAACAAGGTCAGTTTAGTACTTGTTACATGTTGATAAGTGTTGCTTTTTTTAATTCAAAACCTGAAATTTAAGTTCATATCTTTGTTACATGTGGATATATATTTGTTCGATTAGTTAAACAAAATCCCTCGTATACCCCAATCAGTGAGGTTGGTGACCGTCCTGTTACCTACAGACCAAGTATTTACACCTTTAAAATATTTTTTTATTTAGCGATGAAAGGATGATTAAATAGCTAACTGTCATATTGAACTTGGGTTTATCAGATAAAAAGATTATAAATTTTAGAACCTTAAAATCGGTGGGTGCTCCTGATGGTATTGATATCATTCTCTCTAAAGAGTCCGTTCGACATGTTCAAAAACAGTTATCCTTCACGTTGTTTGGTTACTTCCTGGGGGATCGAATTGCGTTTCCGGTGGTTAATTATTTTGTTAAGCAAAGTTGGAAGAAATTTGGTTTACTCAAATCAATGATGAATGCGAATGGCTTCTTTTTCTTTAAGTTTGCAGACCGAAAAGGTATGATGGATGCCCTAGAAGGTGGTCCCTGGCTGATCAGAAATCGTCCTTTGTTCCTGAATATTTGGGGTCCGACAACTCAGTTGAAGAAAGACGACATTACGAATGTTTCGATGTGGGTTAAATTTCATGATATTCCTTTAGCGGCCTATACTGATGATGGGCTGAGCTTGATTGCGACTAAGGTTGGTACACCTAAATTACTTGATCCTCTAACCTCATTGATGTGTAAGGATGCATGGGGACGTAGTAGCTTTGCTCGGCGCCTAAATAGATTTGTCTACTGATCATGATTTTATAGACAAGGTTATGGTTGTTGTTCCAGACCCGAAAGGGGATACTTATATTACAGAAATAGTTCATGTGGAGTATGAATGGAAGCCACCTCGTTGCAAGCATTGTTGTGTGTTTGGTCATGACTCAAAAGCTTGTCCGAAATAGATTAAAACTCAAGAAAAAAATCCGGCTGCTCAGAAGGTTGATGAGGATGGGTTTGTGGAGCCAAATCAAAGAAAGGTGGCTAGAAAACCAATTGTTCAACAAACGAGAGTTACCAGAAAGTTTGAATATCGGCCTGTTGTTTCTAAGTCGAAAGTTAAAGAGCACCCTAGTACAAGTCAAGACAAAGTTATTATTTTGAATTCTTTTAGCGCTCTTGATCAAGTTAACAATGGGGATGTTGATGGTCTAAATTCGGAGGTGTATCGAAGGAAGGACAGAAAAAATGTGGAAAATAATGATAGTGACGATGACATTCAGGAATTTTATAATGAAATGGATGAATATATAGCTGCTGGTACCGGTAAGACTAAACAAGGGGCAATCACTCCTTCACATAATATTTCCAATGTTTAGTCTTGCTTCATGGAATATAAGGGGCTTGAACAGGCCCCTTAAACAAAAGGAGGTTCATCAAGTAGTCAAAGAAAATAATCTTAGTATGTGTGCAATTTTGGAGTCTCATGTTAATGTGGGAAAATTGTTTGGAGATTGCAAAGGGGTCTTTAAAAATTGGGATTCGATTTCTAATGGCAGCTTGTGTAGTAAGCGGACTAGAATCATATTGGGATGCGATGCTAGTGTGGTGGATGTTATGATGTTGTCTCAGTCTGATCAAGTTATGCATGTCTAAGTGTTTTGCAAGGATGCTAAAAAGGTTTTCTTTTGCTCTTTGGTCTACGCGGATAATTACTACATGAGGAGGCCTTTGTTATGGAGTAACTTAAAACGACATAAAATTTTTATTCAAGATTATGCTTGGGTTGTTATGGGGGATTTTAACTCTGCTCTCGCATGTGATGACAAGGCTGTTGGGACTTCTACTATTGATGTGGGAATGAAAGATTTTAAAGATTGTGTAAATGATATGGAGGTGTTTGACATCAATAGTACGGGGCTTCATTTTACTTGCTCCCAAAAGCCGAAGAATGGAGTTGGTATTCTTAAGAAGATTGATCGTGTGATGGGTAACTCTTACTTTACTGATATGTTCCCTACTACTTGTGCTATCTTTCAACCATATAGAGTTTCGGATCACTGTCCTTGTATCCTTCGGATTGCGCCCCTTCTTAAACCTAAACCGAGGCCATTTAAATTTGCTAATTTTTTTTATTCAAAACCGGGTTTCTTGGAGATGGTGGGTGATATCTGGAATACCAATGTGTCTGGCGTTCATCAGTTTTCTGTTGCTAAGAAGCTGAAAATGCTCAAAACTCCTCTTTGTACTTTATTATTTCAGCAGGGGAATTTGCATGTTAAAGTTGATAATCTACATAGGAGGCTGGATGATATCCAAAGTGCCATTGATAAATGTCCGTTTGATGGTCAGTTACGGGAGGAGGAAGTTAAGTGTCTTAAGGATTTTCAAGTGGCTTAGCTTGACGAGGAGTTATTCTTAAAACAAAAGTCCAAAGTTCATTGGTTAGCTACGGGGGACTTGAATACGGCTTATTTCCATGCTTCTTTAAAGAGTCGTAACCATCGCGGTCGTATCGATGTTATCACTGATAGAAATGGGGGTCAAATATAAGGGTGACGCTATTCCTAGTGCGTTTATGTCGCATTATGAAAAGTTTTTGGGTTGTGCTAGTGGTACTGATTTGGCCGTTGCTCCGGATTTGTTTCAGAACTGTTTAGATCCGGGTAAGGCCAGTCATATGGTTAGGCCGGTCTCTGTTTCAGAAATCAAGGAGACTATTTTCGCCATGGGTGATAACAAAGCCCCTGGTCCTGATGGTTTTACTGCTGCGTTTTTTAAGAAGGCTTGGCCTATTGTTAGTGATGAGGTTTGTCTTGATGTCCGTGATTTCTTTATCATTGGAAAATTGCTTAAGGAGTTGAATCATACTATTATTGCTCTTGTTCCTAAGGTCCTCACTCCTGCGCTGATTATTGATTATAGGCCTATCTCGTGTTGTAATGTTATTTACAAGTGTATTAGCAAGATTGTGGGTGACCGTATGAAGGTGGTTCTAGCTGATATTGTTGACATCAATCAATCTGACTTTATCCCGGGTAGAAAGATTTCTGACAATATTCTCCTTACTCAGGAGCTTATGCATAATTATCACTGTAGTAAGGGCCCTCCTCGGAGTGCTTTTAAGATCGATATTCAGAAGGCTTACGACACAGTGGATTGGGGTTTTCTTGAGACGATCTTGGTGGTCTTTGGATTCCATCCTAGAATGGTTAACTGGATTATGATGTGTGTGACTTCCTTGTCGTATTCTATTTGCATCAATGGTGATCTCCATGGTTACTTCCCTGGTAAGAGGGGCCTTAGATAGGGGGACCCCCTATCTCCCTACCTCTTTACTTTGGTGATGGAGATTCTTACGCTATTATTTCAGCATGCTACTCGTATTGATTCTTCCTTCAGGTTTCATAATAAATGTGAAAAGTTAAAGATAATTAACCTATGCTTTGCTGATCACCTCTTCATTTTTTCGAGAGGTGATGTGCCCTCTGCGGTGTGTATTTTTCAGGTTTTGCTGAGATTCTCGAGGATGTCGGGTTTAATTCCTACTCCTCAGAAGAGTATCGCTTTCTTTTGCAATGTGGAGAGTCAAGTAAAGGTTGGTATTCTCGCGGTTATGCAGATAGAAGAGGGCTCTCTTCCTGTGCGTTACTTGGGGTTCCTCTAATATCTTCGAGGCTTTTGTCCAAGGATTTTTTGGTGCTTATTGAGAACTTTGAAGCTCGTATAACTAGTTGGAGGAATCAGTTTCTCTCGTTTGTTGGGAGAGTTCAGTTGATTGTTTCTATTCTCACTGCGATCCATATTTATTGGTCTTCTGTGTTTATTCTCCCGGTTGCCTCTGTCAAGCGTCTTGAGAAGAAGATGCGTGACTTTTTATGGTGTGAAGGTACTTTCAAAAGGGGCATGGCTAAAGTGGCTTGGAAGCAGGTGTGTGCTCCTAAGTCTGAAGGTGGCCTTGGTATTAGAAGAATTGGCGAGATGAACAAGGCTCTTACGGCTTCCCATATTTGGATATTGTCAATAGAACAAAATCTCTTTGGGTTTCTTGGATTTATTCTTACAGGATAAAGAACAGGAATTTTTGGGATTGCAAATGTCCGTCGATTTGTTGTTGGAGCTGGTATAAAAATTTTGGCCACTTGGTCTGATTTTCGTCAGTTTTTGTGGATGAAGTGGGTGATGGTAGATCTACTTCTGCTTGGTTTGATAAATGGACTGAATCTGGTCCTTTATGCAACCACATAACCTATCGTGAAATTTTTTATACGGGCCTTACTTATAACACTAAGGTGGCGGATCTCTTTGACCAACATGGTTGGATTGGGCCCACGGCTTGGCATAATTTATTCCCGGTTCTTAATGAGACGTCCACGATTATGTTACAGTCGGGTGTAAATGATAGTTTGAGGTGGGAAATCGGTAGTTAGATGTTTGATTTCTCCTCCTCTCTTGCCTGGCATTCGATCCGTGAGGTTGCTATGGTTGTGCCGTGGTTGAGCTTTGTTTGGTTTACGCAAAGTACTGCTCGTCATGTGTTTTTGGTGTGGCTGATTATGAGTGAGAGGCTTCCGATGCAAGACAAGATTTGCAATGGGGTACTTATAAAAGAAAAGATATGAATTTGATGTGTTGTCTCGTTTGCTACCAGAATTGCGATTCCTATCATCACCTTTTCTTTGAGTGTAAATACTCCTCGCAGGTGTGGAATTTGGTTCGAGTCAAAGCTTTCGTGTCCAGTGTTCCTGTTTCTTAGGAGGATATCTCGAAGTCTTTGGTAGGCGGGCCTCGTAAATCAATTGTTGTTATTATTGGTAAGCTTGTGGTGCATGCTTCTGCTTATTATATTTGGCAGGAGAGGAATAATAGGATCTTTAACAATCATGCGCGTCCTCCGGATGTAGTGGCTGGGTTGATTCTTGAAGTTGTCCGGAATCGGTTGCTATCGTTGCATTTCAAGATGTCCTCCAGGGTGTTGATTATCTTGGAAGATTGGGGTATTGGAGCTGATTCTATGCTGAATACTGATATAACGTAGCATAGGTTTTTTGTTTTTTTCCCTAGTCGTTTGGTCTAGATGGTGTGCCTTGGTTATTTTTGTTTGGTGTTTTGTTTTTGTTTACATGCTTTGGGGCTTGTCCCAAATGTGAACTATTAAGGACTCTCCTTACTACTTGTGTTTCTAGCTGTTGCGTATATATACAATCATCGGGGTATCCCTTTACCCCCAAAAAAAACTTGGTTGAATAGTTTGTATTGCTTAAATAATAAATGTGATTATGAGACTGTGAGTTTTAGCATTCATTGCATACATGGTTAAAATGTGAGTATATTGAAGGTTTCTTGTTTTTGTGTGTGTGCTGGAGATGTATTCTTGAACCTGCATGGACCATAATTGCAGTTGCTTCACCTCGATCTAGTAGATAACAATTTGACAATAACATGTCTTCCATTTATGCAGGTTGGATTTACACTTGATATATCTGCAGACCTACAGTCACTATTTACATGTAATGTTGACTAGTTTCCAACTTCCAGATTTCATATGAATTGAATTCTTCAACTGATTTCAGAAAGATTTGTGACCCATTAGCAACAACATAAAAAATATGGTGATAAATATGAACGAAACTCCATATCAATTTTGATTTCAAAGACTTATAAGTTTGATGTCATAAGTAAAAATCAAAATTGGTTTTGAATGATAGTGTTATTTCTGAAATTTGATGGTAAAGCAAAATATATAGAAGAAAACACTTTATATACATGATCATCATTAGTTATGTCTAACTAATTCTGCTTGTTTGTGAAGTCAAAGTTTGATGAAGTCAAGGTTTGTTGAAGCTGAATTCATATTACTTAAATTTTCATTAGTTTAATTTGTTTATTGCAGTTTGCTTAATTAACAGTTCATGCAACCTCAACAGTCATTTCAATGCAACCTTTACTTGCAAACTGATTTGATATATCCATGGATGGTGAGACGCTGGATAAAATACCTCGGACGTGAAGAAGCTATTAAGTTGATGATCTGGAATAATAGTGATCCTAGGTTTAGTTTGAGGTTTGGATTGAATCCATTTAATTTGTAAACTCATGTTAACTTTGTAATGTTTGTTATATATATGAAATGCGTTATTTGGTTATAAATATATTTTATTTTGTATTATGAGATTATTTGTCATTTAATGTGGAAATTAGTGATTTTTTTTAAAAAAAATATTTTTTATTGAAAATTAAAATTCTTGACGCGCAAAAATGTGTGTCATAAGCGGATTTATGACAGGGGCTTCCTTGACACGCATTAATGCGCGTCATAAAAAGTGCATCATCGTTCGCGCGTTAAGAACGTGATCACACGCATTTTTCGCGTCAAGAAGCTTCTTGACATGGCCTTCCTTGACGCGCAAATGTGCGTCATCTGACCCCTTTCTTGACACCATTGCGCGTCAAGAAAGACATTTTTTTTGTAGTAGTGTCTCTTGCTATTCAGTTTGTTCATGTACATAATGTGGCGGTAAGGATATTTGGCAAAATAATTGTGGTACATCTACAAGAGGGAAAAAATATTTTAGTATTTCATGTTACTAGATAACCTAATTAAATAGATAAACCCAATAACACATATTTTAATTATGATAAAGATCCTATTTCATAAACTCAAGTGATTGGCTTAGCACTATTCACTTGTATTTATTATGTAGGTGAGTAATGTTTACTGACGCGTCTCACACAACTCTCCGTTTTTGGGGTTCATGACGTACTATGAAATTGCAATTCCAATTTATGTCTTTAATTAAATACATTAATTTTAGACAGTGACCCTTTCACATATACAGAGGTGATTGGCTTAGCACTACCATTCCCGCATCTGCTACGTAGGTGGGTAACATTTTACCGATTGTGTCTCTGCACAACTATCAGATTTGCGTGACACGATTCATCAATTTGTACGTTTACCCCAACTATGTCCACTTGTCATGCTACAAGTGATATTGTCCTTAGATAAGAAACGTGTTTCACCGGCCTATGTTACACAGGAACCGCGGCTCGACCTCGTACCAATACCGTAGGCCCAATGCAAGGTAAGCGCTAACAAAGGGGGTTCGGATATATTGATTCGAGTGTTTCAAATCTAGGATGGCATTAAATATCATTTAGAAATTTGGATTTATTTTTATATTATAAAATATAATGGGCGACTAATTTGCATGAAAAATAAGTCATGCATTTTTGTAAAATCATATTTTACTCTTTCATGATAACTTCCGAAAACTTCTTTTCGTCAAGCGATGCGACCGTTTTTAGATAACCTAATTTTTAAAACTAGGTTGGTAATTTATCGCGAATTCTTTTTAAAATTATTAAAAACCCTGTCACACCCTCAAAAATCCACCTGCGGGGTTTATACCGCGAGGCGTGTGACAAACCAGGATCCGAGTCATTAGTCATACCAAACCATGCAAACACACCAAAACAATTTAAGAAATACGGAAGCGTAAAGTTAAGTGAAAGCGTTGCGCAAAACACGCGCCCCCAAACCAAACACAAAAGTAAACTCAACATAAAAGTTGAAATGCAAATCAAAATGTTTAAACTGTCATGTGATATGCATCCTAGCGTGCTCGTACCTCAAAGACCTGCGAAAGACATGCTATGTGGGTCAGCGCAAAGCTGGTGAGTTCATAAATGTCAATGTAAGAAAATAAATGTTCGTCAAGATGTTTGTACAATGTTCGTGCCATGGTAACCATAATAGTAATCGTAGCTAGCAAGGCCAATAATGCTATCACTATGTGGTTCGCAACCGAAGCGTGACTGTTTGTGTTTGTAATGCCTTCCACCATCGCCTAACACGGACGATGATAATACTGTCTAGGCTAATTTTACACCCGTTCGACATCCAGTCGAGTTGGAGCTACCAACGCGGGTGGGGTTTGTCAAACCCAGTAGTACTACCAAAGATTACCTCGCTTTCTCATAAACTAACGGTTCGAAATGTAAGGACTTGTAATTCGTGTTATGTGTGCACATACGTGATCAGCCAATACAATTATATTACCAGAATGTTTGTAGCATGTTCCTTTCTCTAACTGAAATACTTAGAGAAAATGTTCGAGAACTCACCTTTGGGAGCTCGGCAAGAAAGTTCAAATAAAACTGTTGATGAATTCCTACGAATCACCTATATGTTTGTGAACGTGTAAGACTACAGTGAATGAACAACGGGACTGACTCAATCGACCCTGACGACTCGTTGGTGACTTAATAACAGTTGTGTTTGTTTAATTAGTTGGATCTCCAAATAAGGCAGATAATCACACGTCATACGTTTCTAGCATGCACCTAAATATTTTGCGAGCATTTAACAAGAAGCACATTGTTTTCCACGTTTATACATGTTTGGCACACAAGAAATCTTAAATGCTCTAGCTTAGCTATCGAGATTTCATAAGATCACAATTTCCTCATCATTTATCATGCAAGATATGTCGTAATGTCATTAGGTCGTTAGTAAAATAAATACGCAAGTTATAGAAATCTAAAAGTGTAGTATATATATATATATATATATATATATATATATATATATATATATTTGTGTGTCATGTTTTACTTCAAGGTAACACCCTACCTATCACTAACACCATTTAACTCATGCATTATATCACTTTAGGGAGGAGTGCAAGTAGTAAACTGAACCAGAAACAAAAAAAATAACAATCTGCTGGGCGCTGGGTTTGAACCCGCGACCTTACAGCATCCTCGCAAGCATCTCAACCACTGTGCCAAATTTCAGTTTTGTACTTTAGACTTGTTCTTAATTTATTTAACCTATATCCTGGTGTCATATCCTTATAAATGAAGCAGAACCAAAAAAAAGAATTTAAGTCTGCAGTTCGTTGGGTTCGAACCTGGGACAACCCTGTCACAACACAGGGCCTTAACCACTAGGCCAGTTTTTGGTTTGCTGTTAAAATCTGATTGTATGTTATTTAACCAGTAGTGTTCAGTACTATTTTCATGGTAACAAAATAAGTTTAAAAAAAACGGGGGACACCAGGGGTAGAACCCGCGACCTCCCAGTCGCCAACCCAGAGACTTAACCACTAGACCAGTTTCCGATTTAATGTTTTCATCCAGTCCCTTACAATTTAAACACTCGAAAACAGAGATCATCTTCCCCACATTAAACCTAACTGGTCGGCCCCACAAACAAAACTCATATATATATAGGCATCGAGGAGTTGCAGGTTTTCGAAAATTCTACACCTACGCATACAACAGATTCACTTTGCAGAAAACACTCGATCAACTCACTGATTTTTCACCAAAGAACGTACATGATTTTTAGGTTACGGTTGAGTCTCTTATCGATCACTACACGACGTATATTACAGTCCAGAACACGAACCACATACAACCAACATAACTAATAGACTTTCTCTACAGAACACATGAATCGACTCGGATCGAAAGAGAAGAAAAATAAATAAATGAAGTGCGAGTTCGATATCGAGAAGATTTACCTACGGTTGATGTTGAATACACTCGAGATCGTTAACTCGTGTCACGGTGGCGGAGCGACTTCCTGATCTGCCAACTATGGCAGGACTGTGATTGTTGTAGCCTTGATGCTCGGTGAAACGAGGGAGAAGCGGGAGGGAGAAGGCTGATCGTGAAAGTGGGAGAAGGAAAAAGGGAGAGTTGTGGTTGAGATGTGGGGGTTTGGCGATTTAATTAAAAGAAGCAGGGGAGTGGATATCGGCTGGTAACTGTGTTTTGATTAGGAGATATCACAAATTTCAAATTTAATTATTATTATTATTATATTTTTTTTAAAACAAGTTTATCTCAATCTAAAGATTTAGATTGAGGTGTTACCTATCCCCCCTCAAGTATACTAAGTTTTCAATTAAGGTCCCTTCATTCTTCTAACCCATATTTAATATGCAATCACGGTTTAATCTAGGCTCGACGTATACCTAAGGGCTCGGTTCATGTAATTCTAGTCACACATAGTTCCACATGAAATCCTAATCATCTAACACCAAATAGCACACATGTACACATAAAATCATGGAGTTGTAGTTATGCACATTGTGTTTTTATTTAATAGCGTTTTAGTAATTTAGTCACCAACGACTAGGACCGACTCAACTCGTGTGTGATTGTTCGTGGACACAATGACCCATCTAAAATTCTTACTAGATGTATTAATGCATGTATGTTCGAATAAATAGTTGTTCGCGTTCGTCCAGAAAAATCACCTGAATTTGCCGGGTGTCACATCATCCCCTTGTTGAAGGAATTTTCGTCCCGAAAATTAAGATAGTTGCTTGTTCGCTAGACACAAAGAAAAAATAAAATTTTCAGTTGTCACAAACCCTTTATCAATTTTATGGCTTTTAATATTTTAACTATAATATTAAAGCCAATTTTATAATAACGATTTCTTATACACATGTCATTTAATTTAGAACATCTTTTAATGATTAACATTTCTTTTAAGATTGTGTAATCCAGTTTGGCTAAATGTTTTATTCTAAATAATCAATCAACCCTAACATATGGAATCAAGACATTTATGATCGTATGTTTAGTTTCATTCGAGCCAACGAACGAGACTAAACTAGGTTAATAAGAGATATGCAACCACAATTTTGGCCCTACTTTTCTTGATTTCCTTGATCCTTGCGAGACGTTCAAAAGTATCCTTCGACCACCAGTCCGAATCTTCTTTGACAGTCCTCATCTTCGTTGCTCTTCCATGATGTAGGTTTTGATACAAATAGATTTACATTTTACAAATAAAATAAAAACCTAACTATTACCTTACGGGTCCATGATTACCCAAAGAATCATACATCATAAATTATAAAAACAACCATGATCAAAATAAATCATAATAAAAAATAACCATAAATGCAACAATCAAAATTAAATAATTATGGGGTCGATGGCTCGATTCACATAATCATAAACGTAAAGGAATAATTTTATATGTCGTGACAAATCAGACCTATATAAATTCAAGATCACTAATCTAATATTATTTGAATCATCGTAAAAGTGGCTTTGTTACCACTGTTGGGAATCTACGACTCGTTTAGGATTAATTTTGTCGAGTTAATATAAAATCGTATTTTATATTTGTTTTATCAGAAAAACAATTATATCAGATAATCAATTCGTGGAAGCATTATAGTTTATAACTTTTATAAATGAGTTTCAGGTACTCCACGCCAGTGATCCAATTACATAATTCAGATAAATATATATGATTATGAAACACAACCATAGGGTGTTTAGAGATTGACCTTGATGATACCGAGATAAGACATGTTGGATGCGACAAACGGATCTGCTAGAAATTACTGATCACTCGTTCAACTTCTTGAACGGCTAAAACTGGTCCGACATGATAATCGAGAATACCCGATACTGAAATCGTGTCAACTCGAACTGGTCAAACACCTGATAAACTCTCGACACACCGAGTCGAGGTCGGCAGACAGTGGAGGCGACAATCAGGTTATGCGACGGCGGCGGCAACGAGGCAGCCGTGGTAGCGACGGCGACGGTGCGGGGAAATGGCATCAGCGACGATGTCGTGAGGTGGCGGCGCGGCAGTGGCGGGCGGTGCCAAACAGTGGGCGAGGACGGCGGTGGTTGTGAGTTTACACATGATAATTCAAAGGAAGTTACAACAATTTAATCAATGAATATTCTTGCTAAGTTTTAGGTCAAACTATGTCCACATGCATCCTAATGTGTCATCAACAAGCTAAACATCATCAAACAACAAAATCTGCAACATGTATAAAAATAAAGGTCAACTACAAATAGTTGGTGACTAAACATAGGTTTAGCATACTACATAGATTAAAACATTGCGATTCAATGAGTCAAGCGATAATATCCAATTATGATCAAAAAGGAATATAAGTGATGTGCACCAAGCCTAGACATTAAAAGAGCAATCACCCGGCGCCACGCGCGATAGATCTACCATTGTTGCCACGGCTCGATGGTTAATGGTATACATGCGATTAGCGATTAGTTAATAACCAAACATAGAATCCAACAAGTATCACACATAGAGCACACAAAATCGCATATAATTTTGCATAACAAAATATTAGGGTTTTTTAGTACTGATACATGTTACACCCCCAAAATATTAAAATTGAAAGAGGGGCTATGAATACTCACCTGATGCGGAAATACAATTTGAAAGAATGACACAAAATGAGAAAAGATAGACCCGATGATAATCTCGACGACTATAAGAGATAGGGAGAGAAATAAATAAATGATTAGTTAAATAAATAGATAATTTAATTTCACAACACGACCAACTCGACGACTCGATGGTGATTTGGTGAGGTGATATGTATGTTATGGTAGATAGGTCCAATCCTAAGCTAAGGGTAAGGTCAAAGAGTCTTAATTTGACTATTTATATGAAAGTCAAACATGATCAAACATAAGTCAATATAGTTAATCATGAGGTCGTAGCAAATAATCTTAACATTCAAAATCCTAATCATTTAACTTGGAGTTCTTCCGGCATGATTAACCTAATCATGGATCTAGTCATTTATAACATACAAACACACTTTTGGTGATGGAATATATAGATCTTGTCCTATATGACATGCAACCTAGTAGATCCAACATTTTATAACATGAAAACATGAACTTGAACATCATGGAAAACTAGATCAAGACCTAAGTCTCATGAAAATGCATACTTTATGATTATCATGTAGATCTAGCCATTTTAGGTCAAGAAGATTCAAACTTGATGATCATAACATATAGATCCAGTGTTAATTACAATGCATGAGATAGATCAAGTCAATTTGAAGCATAAAAATACAATCTTGGTGAGAAAATCCCTAGATCTAACCCTAGATGACATGCTCATCATAGATCTAGACATTTGGTGTATAAAAATGAAAACTTGATGATCAAATCATATGGATCTACTCTCTAATAGCATGCATGTAGTAGATCAAAGCATTTTATAGCATAAAAATGGAATTTTGGATGAACAAACCCTAGATCTACCCATAACATCAAACAAGAACATAGATCTAGACCAAAATCAATATAAAGCTTCTTACTTTGCATGAGAAATCACTAGATATAGAAGATAACATCATTTATAACATGAATCTAATCCTAAAAACACATAAAGGTCTGATCTTGAAGAAACAGAATGAAGATGAACACTTACCAGTAAACCGGAAAGATGAAGAAAAGGGATGAAGAGGGAGGAATCAAGCTTTGATCTTCAATCTTCAATCTTCAAGATGATGATTAGTGTTTGACGCGCTCGGTTATCGTTTATAGTTTCACGCGCTCGGTTTACCATTTTTCAAGGTTTTCGAGTCCCGTTTCCACCCAAGTTGCACAATTAAGGGTCCCATTATGTTAACCAACTCAAATCAACTTAAAATAAATATAAATAAGTCACGTAACACAAAATGATGCACAAATTAGGTTAAAATATGAAATTTTAGTCAGTTTTGGCGTACGTATAGATTATGGGCAATTCACCAACGATTCGTGACTCGATCAAGTGTGTGATAACTCATGACATGACAATTGATTATTAGACTCCCAATTATATTGAAATTGACATACGATGACCAAATACAAGATTTCCGGTAAACGACGAATCGCGTATCGAAATCATGTAAAAACAGGAATTTGCTCTATTTTTAATTCGAGAAGTCCAATTTGATTCCAACTGATTATAATTAAGTAGTTGCTTTCGAAAAACGACTACAATTCATTTAAATCGATTAATTAGGGTATAAACACCTAAAAAAATTTCTGGTTCGTAATAACTTGCAAATCGGTAAATCGCGAAAGTTCAAAACGGGTCGGGTTTCTCAATCGGGTATTTTGAAAATGTTACACTCTCCCCTAATTTAAGGAATATTCATCCCGAAATTTGAAGAGACCTATAAATTTTAAATAAAATAGTATTTAAAAGAATTTCACCAATAACCGACACATTTTGACATTTGAAAACCAATCATAGAGTCGACATAAGAGATTTCACCAAGGATAGGAATATATTCTCGATTACTGAATCAATTATATCGGCACCAAAACTTTACCTG
>JBCNJP010000024.1:29009540-29046116 GCA_039602395.1 Deinandra increscens subsp. villosa
TTTAAACATCACCAATACCTGACATACATACATTTTTGGAAAGGTCAGCTTACGCTGGTGAGTTCTAAGTAATTAAAACTTTACCTAACCTCGAAAGGTTACTTCAAACATTTGGGCCTAATGGTCCCTTCTTTATAAACATTTAATAGGTATAAACATAACAGGATCATACCAAAGAATTTAAACCTTTAGTATTAAAAATCATTTAATACTCTAAAATATATTTTAAACATTTGGGCCTAACGGCCCCTTACTTATAAACATTCATCAGGCATAAAACATAACAGGATTATACCATAATATTCAAACCTTCAGTATTAAAAATCATTTAATACTCTAAAATACCTTGGGCCTCCGGGACCCAACTCTGTGCAAATAATCATTACGTATAAAAGAGTCATACGAAACATAAGCAAAACCTCATTTTACTAAGCATTGTCGATCTTGGAACTACTTTAGTCCCTTCGGCCGGCCGTCGCCTCCCGACCTCGTGAGTAACCCTCGCTACTCCAATGGCTATATATCCAATGTATGGATTGTACAACCCCCCTCTTACCCTCGTAAGACAATCTTTGCTTAGATTAAAACCTCTTCAGAACATCCTCAAAAAGTCCATTTAAATAACCTTTGTATTTTGGACTCAAAATATTTTCTTTACTTAAAACCTTTAAAAAGATTTAAAAATATTTTCTTTACTTAAAACCTTTAAAAAGATTTAAAAATATTTTCTTTACTCCAAACGGCGAGGAGACGGGTTTAGTATCGGTTTATACCGGGTTTGATTCGACACCCGTTTGCTACCACCGTGGACCACCTTCAACAACCACCACCCACCGCCATCATTCTCCGCTATCCAGGTAGCTCACTACCGCTGCCACCATTACCCATCGTCAACCGTACATCACCGAAACTTCAACCGAAAATCATCGAATACTAAACATAAAACATCGTCATCTTTGTCGCCAGTTGGACGAGCAGGTCTTCGGAGGAATAAAGGAATGGTTGCGAGGCCACCGGGTTGCCGTTGCTCGGCTGTGGTCGCCGCTGCCGCTGCTTTGTCGGAAGTTTAGAGGGGATACGGGTGTCGTCGGGTTCGCCGGTGAAAACAAAAGGAAGGAGGTTCGCTGGAAACGACTAGGGGCTGCTGCAGGTCGAACCTTGTGACAAGGCCAGCCTCGGGGACCCTCGAAGTTAACCAGTAACGAAGGACATCGCCGGAGTTTATGGTTCGAGGTCACCGGTGTTGCAGGTGGGTCGAAGAAGGAGGCTCGCCAAGGGTTCACCGTTAGAGCTGCCGTCGTGGGTCGCCGTTGTGAAGAGTAACACCGGCAGAAGGTCGCTGGATGGAAGCCGGCTTCGATCAGAGAATGGGGGTGGCCGGAAAAATCGAGAGGGGAGGGGATGAAGGGGCTGTACGGGTTTACTCTTTCTCTCTCCTTCTTTCATTTCTAAGTAATTTATGATAATTTTATTTTGTTTGATATGGTTTCCATCGTACGTATGCATGTATTTATAGTAATTCAAATTGAGAGAATGGGTTTTAAATATCCTACACGTAATATACTGACTCCTCCTTTTAAAAAATGAGTGATAAGGAATCTGTCAATCCTTCAACATGTATATGTAAGTAATTCAATGTCCATATATTGATTTATATATATCTTTTTATACAGTGTATTATTCAATAAGCAGGTATTATACCTGAACTCTGAGCTCGTCGAATAGTCTAATATTTCGTCAATGGTTTATAAAAAATTTCGAACATTTAAAATTTTACGAGGGCCTAATAAATATATGAAAAAAGTATATTTATTCTTCGGTTATTCAGTTATTTGCACGGTAGAGAGCGCGTGCCCAAACAGCGTTGCGGTCATGGCCGTTATATGAACCGAACACGAATTGTTGACTGTAATTCTTACTAAATATTATAATATTATTTATACTTCGCTGATTTGTTAAAATTATCTCGAACGGCTAACCGAATTGATGTCGGTTGTTATCGCGTAACAACACCGGTTACCGATTTCACCGTCTTTCGTGCCGAATATGGCAAATATATTTTATAACGATTATAAATCAAGTATTTAGCAATACCTGATATTCTACTTTCGCCTCCGTATTATTTTAGTGACATTCGTGCTTAATTACGGTTTATTACAAACCGGGCCTAAATCACTATTTTGCGTTTTCCTGCTTCGTTATAATTAGGATCTAAGATTCGTCTGCGCCCAGGGTTTTTATTTTTCATTATCTATTATATTCTATAATTCGTCTCTTGACGTTTACTCGAATATCGTGTCGAATATTCGTACGCGAATCGTGACGTTTCTCTATTATATGTATATGTATTTTAGATACTTAACAAATATAGTACACGTATATAACTTAAGTCATAAAATTTTAGGGTGTTACAACTCTACCCCCCTTAAATAGGTTTCGTCCTCGAAACCTGCTCAAACTGTGATTTAACTAACAAATGAGATCCTCACATTTCACATTTCTTTCCTGGATTAATCCGGAACCTTTCTCATGCATCTAATGTATCATATGAACCACCTGGTTCCTAGGCTACGATTTTAGAATCGCAACAAACTCTCTATGACAATCTGTCATCTACCTCTATTACCTATAAGGTAATATCTCAACTATTCTATCAACTAGATCTTGTTCATAATTTAGAATGTGAACCGAATTTCTATAACTGATGCTAGTACTTTTAGTAACGAATTCCTAACAAACAGTCTAGCTAACGATTTGGGAGAATATGTCTCTCAAAATAAAGGAACTCTTCCTTTTATCAATACATACTATCTAGGTGGTGTCAAAACTTTTAGCTATATATAGGGTAGCTTGATTATGAACTCCACCGAAATATGCTTCAAAGTCCCTCAAGGTTGAAATTTATCACGAAGCTTTTGCCATTCTGTTTTAACCTTCTGCGTACGTTAGATGTTTTATGCAGCAAAACTTGAACTTCACTTCTAGATACCAATAGTCCCTCACTCGCTTGTTAGTAAGTGATACATATTCATGAATGCTACTGCTTCGTTTTCCACAGTGGCTCGTAATATTTACTTACATGAGACTAATTCTAGTGCCACTTCTGGTTGTACCTCAGGTGTATATATATAGGATGTACCGACTGCGTGTCCACCACACCCTTGATACAACTAGAGGCATACTATTACAAGTCCGGTGTAAGACTACATTACTATTCTAACCACAACAAAATCAGTATAATTTATGACTATCTATTACTTACTTAAAATAACTAGTTTGGACATCCTGCGTATAATCTTATTCCTTGAGTATAAATATTCTTGCTGCAACCTCCAGCTAGGCCTAATCGGTCAGGATTGTACTGATGCCTGAGCTAATCCGTTCGCTACTTCCTTCTTATGTCTACTACTGATTAGGATTCCAAAAAGGACTTGACATCTTCATAGTCAACCTAATGGCGTTACGATCCTTGGAAACTCTTAGGGGAAATCGTTTCGCTAAATTTTAAGAAGCTAAATCTACTAGACTGTCTTTAGCGGCTTGCTGCTTCTATCTTGGATCACCATCCTTGAGAACTTTAGAACGTAATTTGTTTGTATACTTAGCCACGAGACTTCGGGGATTGAAGGGGCATTCGTCATTTCAGGCTATATTACTAATAACTTGTAATGATCATTGTGCTTCTGAAAAGCCATTCTCTTTATAGGCTCACTATTAATCCTTTAGCTGGCGCTAATCTGATCTCAGATCGATCTCGGAGAATCGTCTTGCTCCTCATAGCTGGTTGAATGGTTTTTTGATCCTTGGCAAAGGATATCTGCTTCTCAGCCTCATTATCTTCTTGTATTCTACGCGCATATACTTGGCTTCCATCCGTCTTCTTGAAATTGCTGGCGTATCCTAAGGCGAGATACTTAGCCTAAGAAATTTTCCTTGCTTCTATTAGAGATGACTAGTACAATGCTTGTTGCTTCTGGCGTTGCTTTTGATGTTGAGTTGATTTTAAACTCAATTTCTTCATCTGACGAGCTGCTCATAGGATTTTCGGGATAATTCATTCGGAATCTGACACGTCACTGGTACATTCTTCAGCTTCTTGGTTTTCCCTCCGAATCAATGGCATACGTTGAGTATGACTTACTTCTTGACCCACGTACTTCCACGTCTTGTGATCTTTACTGCAGAGCCATCACGATCCTTGCCTATGAAGTCGAGCCTTCCTCCGGTTACAGACAGTTTGCGCGTAGTATCCCGCGAGTCTATTCAACGTCTAAATTTATCTATCGGTATTCGTAGCTTGGCATTGATCTTGAGAAGAACATTTGTCAAATACTGATTATTTACTCGCATCGGTGCAGTGCACTGTGTGACAAATTCTAATATCGAATTCAGACTTCTAAGTATGCTAATTTCGAAACGTTAGGCTCATCCGCATATCAACATTTGTCTTGAGGTCATCTATCTTGATGGCTTTGCATTTTTTCTAAGGAAGACGTAATCCTAAGCTGTTTAAGGTAGCTTGATTACGGAATTCCTTGACAATGCTGCTCCTATCCTATGTTGGAATTCTTCTTCGAGTAGTTCATCCAATCGTCATGTGCTTTCATCCTGCCATTTGTTGAAGAAACAGCATCTCCTGGGACGTAAGTTCTTCTTGGCTTACTCCGGACTTCCATACTCCTAAGCTTATTTGATTCTTGATCCACCTTGTGGTAGCTACCGTCATTGTCTTCAAGACCTTCTTTAACCTTAACCTACTTCCGTTTGCTTTCTCTTGGGATCCTATTTATACTAGATGCTTCTTCGGGACCAGCTTCACTAGTGGCTGCTTCATTGGACATCCTTCTTGTCAAAGTCTCTGGAAATTGATTAGAAATCGATAGTAACGTAACCTTCAATGCTTTTGGTATCATGGCGGTCTTCTCTTCTTCGCTGAAGGTACTCGTTTTTACATTACTGCTAACATCTGAATTGGTATCAGACGTTCTATCCCTACCGTGACTTTCATTACCTGTATTCGTGATCCTATAAAAAATAGTTCGACATTTCATAACTTCTGTAACGTGAAGTCTCCAAATTTTGAATTCATGATAATTATATACGTGCAGTTATATAATTATGATGCTTTCAAATACCAGTTATTCTCATCACAACCATCCCTAGTGTTTGTGCCATTCCTTTCATTCTTTACCAGTGATTCTAAAACCGGTCCTTCTAAACTACCTTCCTCTAGACATTCCTACAAGTTACTGACCATGTATCATACAGTCAATTAACCTACCCCGCAGTTGGCCACATAACAATTAGAACCTATGATATGTTCATTTGGGTAAATACCATATTGCAGTAGCTAATTACAATCGGGTATTCTCCGCACTTGCATACCCTAAGTCCTACCTCCTATGTTCCTTGTGCAACTTCTTTCCTATTGGCATAACTATCCTGACAGGCATTACATTCCCTATCTTACCTTACTTTGTCTAGTAAGAGTCCTAGTTCAAGTCTATGTAACGTGCTTATACCTAAATCTCTTAAACCAAGGCTATGATACCAACTTGTGACGCCCACTCCTAGTCTTGGCTCCAGGAGGGGTCACATGTCGGATTTACTCATGAACACATTGTACAACAGAGATAACTAAGAAGCGGATAAAACTTTTCATTTATATATATGCCAAGTTACAACAGTAAGGAAGATAACAACATAATTTAATAACTAGATCTTATCTATAGCTATGCCAGTCTACTACCGAGTTCTTTCTGATAGCTTGCCCATCAAATCTACCCTCACTAGGTCTCTTCCCTTGCTACTTTAAACATCACCAATACCTGACATACATACATTTTTGGAAAGGTCAGCTTACGCTGGTGAGTTCTAAGTAATTAAAACTTTACCTTAACCTCGAAAGGTTACTTCAAACATTTGGGCCTAATGGTCCCTTCTTTATAAACATTTAATAGGTATAAACATAACAGGATCTTACCAAAGAATTTAAACCTTTAGTATTAAAAATCATTTAATACTCTAAAATATATTTTAAACATTTGGGCCTAACGGCCCCTTACTTATAAACATTCATCAGGCATAAAACATAACAGGATTATACCATAATGTTCAAACCTTCAGTATTAAAAATCATTTAATACTCTAAAATACATTGGGCCTCCGGGACCCATCTCTGGGCAAATTATCATTACGTATAAAAGAGTCATACAAAACATAAGCAAAACCTCTTTTTACTAAGCATTGTCTATCATGGGACTACTTTAGTCCCTTCGGTCGACGTCGCCTCCCGATCCCGTGAGTAACCGTCGCTACTCCAGTGGCTTTATATCCACTGTTTGGATTGTACAACCCCCTCTTACCTTCGTCATAGACAATCTTTGCTTAGATTAAAACCTCTGCAAAACATCCTCAAAAGTCCATTTAAATAACCTTTGTATTTTGGACTCAAAATATTTTCTTTACTTAAAACCTTTAAAAAGATTTATCTTTATAATAACCATTTAGTATAACTCTTCTGAAAACTGCTCATAACAGGTAATCATAATCTCAACATTTATAGTTCTTTAAAACATTCCACGTATGTGTACTAACACAAAACACGTAAAAGACATTTAACTCAGATACTTTTCAAGTAAACAGTTGAGTATATATCATTGTATGTATATCAGCCTGAAAACGTTAAAACATTTAAAGAGTGGGCTCATAGAACTCACCTTATTCTCTTAAGCAGTTAATTCATACAAAGTCTCTGCTATGCCTTCCAATTAAACCTAATCGCGTATTGTATGGCGTTAACGCAAGGTTAATATAATAAACACTTCCTATGTTTATTTTAATCACTTTATTATCTTAAAAGTGTTTAATTATTAAGTTCATTCATTTTAAAGGTCAAAATGACTAAAATGCCCTTTTGGCAGTTATTCTCTTCTTTTAACAATAATATGAAGACGTGCATTCCTATAAGTAAATGCTTACTCCGGGATCGCCCAGTGAGGTATGACAGGTCCCAGTTGGGATTTATGCGACACCCCCGCTTTGCCAGAAACCCTAGTGTATAGCCATTACACTTCCGGTCCGCACGAACTTTTAAATATCCGATTAACTCGGTATTTTAAATAATTTATCATTTATCCATTTTATCTTCATATATACTTATTATATATATGAACATAGTTCCATACCAAAAATCAAGTCCTCATACCATTCGGATTATTTTATGAAAATAATCATATTTCAAAACCCTAATTTTCTGTTTTTCTCATTTCTTTATCAAAACTCATTTTTTTTCAAAAGCAATTTAAGGTATTATCTATTATAACATTTCATAATGTACTTTAAAATATCAAAGCTTAGTTCATCATCGTTTACTAAGTTTTGGTAGCACAACGTCTAGAAAAACCTAATTTCATATATTTATTTAATAAATATCAAAACCTTTTTATAAAATGAAATAAACTTAGGGCTTTTGTTTATCATATCATTTCATAATATTCATCAAATTATCAAGCCCTAATATAGTCCCGATTGGTTAATTTAGCAAAACCTTCTTTTGAAAACCCTAATCTTAACATTAATACTTTAATATATATATTTAAACATTCTTTAATACAATAATTGATTTATTATTATCGTTAACCATTATATTAGATATATACGTTTATATATTTAATATTTAAATACATATTCTTTTAATCAATTTCGTTAAATAAAACTGATTAATAAATAAATATATATATATATATATATTCATATTTTATGTTTTTTAAATTGTTGTAATAACATTTCGTATAAACATTTAACTAAATAATGATATTTGTAATAATAACTGTTTTGGTCAAAAACTGCTTAAGCAATTAGTTGATCAAACTTTGTAAGTGAGGTAGCGTGTTTGATGAATTTAGTAAGGAAAATGCAAATTTGGATGTTGACACGATGATGTAAAGAGAGGAAAATCCAGGAATCCCCGAGTATCCTCAAGGATCCTAGCAAAAAAACCTCGGGAGCCGGCTTAAAGTGTCTGTTGCCTGAAACTTTTATATAATCAGAAAGTGTTCAAGTACAAATGAAGTGAGCTCAAATTCTAAGTGTTACAGAGAGTATTGTGAGCCAGTATCGTGTGTTGTGTGTAAACCTAGAGCTCAATATATAAAGATTACATCGCAACTAATCCTCCTAAAAACTAGCAACTAACTCCACGTCGTCCCACTAGCCGTTAATGGTTCATTTAGTCCACGTTTCTTGTTAGTTGACCGGGTCTTTAGGACACATGAATTATATCGGAGACAATCTACCAAAAAAAAAAGAAGGGAAGATAATTGTTAGCCAAGAATACATTTCAGGATTCTTACAGTGAAATGTCTGCGAGCTGCTTGATATATCCTGAAATCCGGTACCAATAATTGCCCCCAAATTTTTTACGGGTGGCGCATGCAAGCCAACTGTCAAGGATTTGAATTTTGATCTTATCGCTAAGTAATCATAGCCGAGAGAAATTAGTTCGGCCCAACTTCCTAGGCGAAGTTCTCGTCAGCATATTCAGCCTTAAAACCTCCATCTTTCTGTCATATTTTGTCACAACTCTTTTCAGAAACCCTAGAGCTCCTCCGATCTTCCACAGGTCAGATTCTTCTTCCTTCTTTTGAGTTTTTCCTTAATGATGAGCAAGAAGAACCTTCGCTCCGGTGCCACTGTCTCCGACAGTGTGGCTCAGGGTTTCACTGATCAAGGACTTCTTCCGGCAACGGGAGAAGAAACCTGCAACTTCGACGATCGTTGTATTGAGATGCTGCAGCGATCTTCATGCTTCCCCTCCAGGACTGAATTTCACCCTTATGATGCTCGTCTGAAAGCCGATCATATTTCTTCCGACTGGGTTTGTTTCCTTTACTACCCTTTTCTCATCGGCATGACATTTCCATTTTCCCCTTTGGTGAATGAGTTTTTTTCAGTCACTCGCTTAGCTTACTCTCAAGTCATGCCAATGATTTGGCGAATCCTTTTCTCCCTTCACCGTCTAAATCAAACCCGTGACTTGAACATTGGGGTTACTGAAATCTGCAAGGTGTATCGGCTTGGCACCCATGGTAACAGTAGGTTTGTTATGAAAACCAGACCCGGAGAAGCCCAAATGATTCCCAAGGCTTCTCACAATGATTATGATTGGAGACGCCAATTTTTCTTTGTCAAAAGGAAAAGTCTACCCGGTTGTAAGAACCTTCCTACCCAATGGGTTGTTAGGGGTAGGAAGAGTTTCCTGAGCTATTTTAGTTCCGCAATTTCTTTTACTCATTTCACTAATTTGTTTGATTCTTGTATTTACAGCTCCTAAGTTTGAAGCGTTGATTAAGCCTTCCCAAGATTCTGACAAGAAGCTCAAGGAACTTTACAACATCCCAGCTTCTAAAAGAAGCTACCTCCCTGAAGGTGTAGCAAGTGCCTGTTCTATCTCTCAACAATCTCAAAGCCCATCCAAAACAATGTATGCATGTACTTGAAGGCACTTGTTTCTGTTTGTTTTGAGATACATTTTTCTATTTTGTGAAATTGATCTCATCCGTTTCTGATGAAGCTCCAGGTTCTGCCTCCAACTTCTCTTTCCAGGACCTCAAGTTCCTAATCGCCAAGAAGGGAAAAATTAAGGAAACCAGCAGCAAGGCCCCCTAAGATGCTTCAGTTCCCAAATTCCGACCTCCTAGCACTCGGTCCAAGACTTCATCTGTCAAGAAGCACAAAGCTTCAGACACCACCATCAATGTGGACAGTTTCGACGACCTTCCTCCTGTTGCAGCAGCCAACAAGCTGCTCTCTCTGCAAGCTGTGGTGAACATTGTAAGTGTATATAGATAATAGAGAAGTATGTTAGAATTAAAGATAAAATACCCCCCTTGTTGATTCTGATCCACTTTGATTCGATGCAGGGTATTGATAAGCTGAGCCACGAGGTCATAGAGCTCGAGGGCAAACTTGAAGCAGCTGAGCAGAAGCTTGAGTCCTCCGAGCTCAAACTTGATGAAGCCTTGCTCCGCATCGAGCAGATGGGTAAAATAGCTGCCAGCAAGAACCGCTACCATGAGAAGCGCCTCAAGGAGCAAGAGGCTACTGCTGCTGAAGCCTTGAAACTGGCCGATCAAAATGCTAAATCCTCAGCCGCCATCAGCGTGCTTAAGTATATGATCGAGATGGCCAAAAGTGCACAGGTTGAAGGCTTCACTCCAAAGAGTTGGCCGGTCAAGGATTGGGAGGTGAGCCTTAAAAGGCTGATGGCTGAGAGAGACGAGGCTACTGGGAAGATTGCTAAGGAGACTGGGCCTGAGGTATGGTGGTGGAAAAGGAAGCTGGTGGTGAGAAGGACAAGGGTAAGGGCAAGGAGGTGGCAGCTGGTGAGGAGAAAGTGGGCGATGAAGACAATCTTGACTAGGTCGGAGCCCACATTTTTTGGTTGTTTTGTTTAGTGGTTAATGTTTTTCAAACAATGGTTGTGGTGAAACAGATACAATGGTACTTTAACTTTTAGAAGCTTGGATGGAGGGACCTTGAGTTTCAAGGCGAAGTCCAAGCTTCTTAGACAATATGGTTGGCCTTAGGTGGAGGGATCTTGGGTTCCAAGACGAAGCCTGGGGTCAACCTCTTTAATCACCTGCATATATATAATCTAGTAGTATTTTGATCATCATGGTGTGTTGTTCGCATTTTGATTATGTTGCAAATTCTGGAAAACAATTTAATGAGGATCCTGTAGGATGCTCAGTAGTATTACATAGGTTAAAACTCAAAAGTTTAGAAAACTTGTCAAAATTAACAAACCATGATGCTAGCCAATACTCATTTAGTAATAAAAATTTATAATACCTGCATTAACAATGTTACCTATCCAAGAATCTTCCAACTGCTGAGATGGTCAAGATCCTTGAGGATCCTTAGGAATCCTTAAGATAGACTTGGTGAAATCCTGATAAAAATGAGAATAAATCTTGAGTACTTAGGAATGAGTCAAACAGGGTTCAAGCCCATCTTAATCCTTTGAGGCACAAAATGCCTTATAAATCTTGGGTTTAAGCCATATGGGGTCAAGCCCTTAAAACTTGAGAGATACGAAAGTGCCTAAACCTTAGTTAATGTGGAAACATTAAAAGCCTTTCTTAAACTGAGGTCAAACTCAAATTTACTTGGGACTAAGCTAACTGGGGTCAAGCCCATAAAACTTGAGAGACACGAAGGTGCCTAAACCTTTGTTGACATGAAAATGTCAAAACCCTTTCAACCTTCTTGGGAGGACACGTCTGCCACCCGTTTTTGAGATGCACTCTATGGCCAACAATGATGAAATTATCAGCCACCCGTAGATGGACTGGTAGCACCACCTTGAACCATAGGACACCATCGTGCGCTCCTGGCGAGGGTCATGCGCTCCGAGCGATTCCTATTAGTGAACGAGAAGGTGAAAACCTCTTAAACCTTTGACTACATTCAGAATGCTTTAGACTTAGAAGAGGTGATCAGCGTCTAGCTTATGACGGGATGCTCGGAACTTCTACAAAACACTCGAGGCTTGGTGAGGGGTGGGTGTTAGCTTGGCTAACACCCCTCTGATTCCTAAGTCAGTAACCATTTCATAAAGATAATAATATGAAACTGAAATAGGAATCAAAGTCGTACCTAAAATTTTTGAAGCTTGAACAAGGATTCTTGGAGATGCTTAGAGGATCAAGAGGGCACTTACATAAAATATGATTTTAGATGAATCGCGTTCCAGGCTCTTGGGAGCAGCTCACCTTCCATAGTAGCCAATCTATGTGCCCCATTTCCAGCTTCTGAATCAATTAAGTAAGGACCTTCCCACTTAGGTGCAAGTTTCCCATCAGCTGGATTGGTAGTATTCTGAAAATCTTTTCTTAGTACCAAGTCTCCTACTTGAAACCTTTTGATCCTGAGATTCTTATTGTAAGATTTAGCCATCCTTTATTGGTATGCCGCCATTCTGAACTTTGCAAGATCTCTGATTTCGTCAACTGTTTCAAGATCTTTAAGGAGCTTCTGATTATTAGCCTCATGATCTTGACAACTTGTTCTAGCAGTTGGTATCACCATTTCAGTAGGGATCACAGCTTCTGAACCAAACACCAAGGAGAATGGCGTCTGCCCAGTAGCACTCTTGGAAGTTGTTCTATCAGCCCATAACACAAATGGGAGCTCTTCAGCCCATTTCCCCTTTTTTGCTCCTAGCTTCTTCTTAAGGTTGTTGATGATGATCTTATTACTCGATTCTGCTTGACCATTAGCTTATGGATGTACAGGAGTTGAAGTCACCATCTTGATCCCCCATGCTTCACAAAAACCAGTTGTTCTTCTGCCAATAAACTGATACCCATTATCGCATACTATTTCTGATGGGTTTCCAAATCTTGTCAGGATATTCCTTTTAATGAAGGAGATCACATCCTTTTCTCTGACTTGAGCAAATGCTTCAGCTTCAATCCATTTAAAGAAATAATCCGTCATTGCCAGCATAAAGACCTTTTCTCCTGGTGTCGTAGGCAGCTTACCAACTATGTCCATGCCCCCACTTCATAAATGGCTATGGAGATGATATCGAGTGGAGCGGCTCAGCAGGCTGATAGAGGATGTTGCTATGTCGTTGACATGCATCACATTTTTGAACATAAGCCATTGCATCTTTCTTCATAGTGGGCCAGTAGTATCCTGTTCTTAATACTTTAGAAAAACAGTGATCTGCCCCCAGCGTGATTACCACAATCTCCCTCATGAATATTCTGGAGTACTGCAAGTGCTTCAAGCTGCTCCAGGCATCTCAAGTATGGACCTGCAAGGGATTTCTTGTATAAGATACCATTTATTATTGAATATGGGATTACCTTTGTTCGGAAAATCCTGGGATTCTCGTTCTTGGGGATTTCTCCTTCTTGGATAAATTTCTTGATAGGATGGTGACACGATGAAATGAGCAAATAATCTAAGTTAGGATGGTGACACGATGATTTAGCGAGGAAAACTCTAGAATCCTTCCAGTTGCCTCTGGGAATCCTGGATAAAAACCTCGGGAGCCGGCCGAATAGCCTGCCTTCTAGTCAATTTTATTGATAACAAAACAAAAGATTACAAAGGGTTGGAGGTTTGATCGATCAGAACTATGTGATACAATGCTTTGCAGTCGTAATTGAGCTAGAGAGTGCGTTGTGTGTGTTATCTTGTCCCTATCATTGATCAAAAGGCTGATATATATAGTTACAAGTCAATAACTGAAAGTGCCAAAAATAAGGGATTCTTCCACCAAGTCTTTGTGAATGTTGGGAGTCAGTTATGGCACGTTCTTTAATGCTTGACTTGGTATTTAGCCTTCATTTACGTGTCCCTTTAAGCCTGCAAATAATTAGGACACGTGGACAATTGAAACGGTTAGTCAATAACTGCATTTCAGGATACCGACCCTGTCATGATACTAAACCACTTGAGCTTCCGGAAAGGATCCTGAAATAAAATAACCAACTGTCCTATATTTTAGGGATTCTCCCTACTAAGTCAATATGAACGTTGTGGACCACTTAGTCCACGTTCTATAGTATGTGTCCGAGTCTTTAGGCTTGTTTTACACGTTTTCTTTACGTGCAAGCAAATAGATACAAGGAACAACATAGCGGTTAGTCGATAACTGTAATTTAGGATGCCCGAACCTATCAGGATTCTCAACCCGTCTAAGGATACTGAACCACTTGAGCTTCCGCCAAGGATTCCGAAATATCAGCCCAAACAATTGCCCGTGAAGTTTGACAGTTGTCGACCATGAAGAGGGCTGTGAAAATTCAAAATCTTGGAATAATTACGGAGGTGACTCGTTAGCTCCTGATTTGATAGCGACGCAATTTCCCATGAGACTTCACCACAAAACCCCGAGTTACCGTCGGAACTTTCTCGATTCTCTTTTTGTCCAGGTCCCTCCCTTTTCTTTTCGACTTTCTTCCGCGATCAAGGCCAATAAAGCAGATGCTGAAGGCTTCACCGCTAAGGCTTGGATGCAGCTACCTGGAAAGGAACTCTGGAGAAGCTTGGAGGTGCTGAGAAGCTGGAGTTTCCCCTTTTGAATTTCCTACATGGTTAATACTAGTATCCGACTTTCTTTATCATGGTGTGTTTACCCCTTGTTTTTTATTTTGTTCATGAAAATTTTTGAAATATTTAAGTGAGAATCCCATCAGGTTCCTCAGGAATTTTAGGGTAGTAAAAATACTTTAAGTTAAGTATGTAAGTTGACAAACCACGACACAAGTCAGCATGATAAAATGTAATAGTTTGAAAGTACATTACCAGAATAGTCCCTTAAGTAGGTTTTACCTTAAGCATATTTAGATAGCTTCTGGAATCCTCTTTCAGCATCCATGAGGATACCTGTGGTAAAATCATAGTAGTTTTGAAATTGAGTTAAACTAGGGATAAACCCGGGATGCTTGGGACTAAGCCAATTATGGGGACAAGCCCGATAAACTTGGGACTAAGCCAATTCTGGGGACAAGCCCGATAAACTTGAGACTAAGCCAATTCTGGGGACAAGCCCGATAAACTTGGGACTAAGCCAATTCTGGGGACAAGCCCTATAAACTTAGGACTAAGCCAATTCTGGGGACAAGCCCGATAAACTTGGGACTAAGCCAACTGGGGATATACCCATACGTAAGTGACATGAAAATGCCAGAACTTTAGATAATTCGTGAGGATAGCACGTCTGCTATTACTTGAGGATCCGCCTAATAGCAAATAACGAGCACTCCGAGCGATTATTAGAAAAGGTGAAGACCTTTTAAACCTTAGTTAACACGTAAGTGTTAAAAACCTTAAGAATCCTCCCAGCAGCCTCCAGTGACAAGATTGTAAGCCACCCCTGGAGTGGACTGGTCCGGCCACCTTGAGCATACTGGTGGACAACGTGCGCTCCAGGCGAGGGTCGTGCGCTACTGGCGATCACCCAAACGTAGGAGAGGAGTCAGCCTCTCAAACCTTAGAAGGTATGCGGGATACCTTAAGAGTAGAAGAGGTGATCAGCCTCTAACTAAGGATATACCCAAAATATTCTAGGATTCTCAAAATCTGCAAAACACTCAACACTTGGTGAGGGGTGGGTGTTACCTTGCAATATTTAGATAGTGAGGATCCTTGGGATTCTGCCTGAGATCGTCAATGGGATTCTCACATAAAATACCCTTTAAGTTGGACGGCATTCCAAGCTCTTGGCAGAGGTTCTCCTTCCATATTTACCAAACGGTATGCCCCCTTTCCTTCTTCAGAATCTATAAGGTAAGGGCTCTCCCACTTGGGTGCAACTTCCCATCAGCAGGATTGGTAGTATTCTGGAAAGCCTTCCTCAAGACCAAGTCACCTACTTGGAATCTTCTTAGCCTGGTATTCTTGTTATAGGATTTTGCTATCCGCTGTTGATAAGATGCCATCCGGATTCTGGCCATATCTCTGAGCTCCTCAGCCGTTTCGAGATCCTGAAGGAGATTCTGGCTGTTGGTTTCAGTATCCTGGAAGTTGACTCTGGCTGTAGGAAGTACCATCTCTATAGGGATCACGGCTTCTGCCCCAAACACTAATGAGAATGGCGTTTGGCCAGTAGCATTTTTAGGTGTGGTTCTATCTGCCCAAAGGACAAATGGCAGCTCCTCAGCCCATTTCCCTTTCTTGGAGCCCAGCTTCTTCTTGAGGTTGTTGATTATGATCTTATTGCTGGATTCCACCTGTCCATTAGCCTGAGGGTGGACAGGTGTTGAAGTGATCATCTTGATGCCCCAGCTTTCACAAAAGCTTGTAGTTATCTTGCCGATAAACTGGGAGCCATTGTCGCATATGATTCCTGCCGGAATCCCAAATCTGGTGAGAATGTTCCTCTTGATGAAGGATATCACCTCTTTCTCTCTCACTTGAACATAGGCTTCTACTTCAATCCACTTGGAAAAGTAATCTGTCATGGCAAGCATAAACACCTTTCCTCTGGGAGCCCTCGGCAGCTTACCCACAATATCCATGCCCCACTTCATGAATGGCCATGGAGATACTATAGGATGCAGATGCTCAGCGGGTTGATGGAGGATATTGCCATGCCTTTGACAAGCATCACATTTTCTCTGAGAAGCTCGCGGCGTCCTTCTTCTTAGTTGGCCAATAATATCCGAATCTGCGAACTTTAGAGAACAACACCCTGCCCCATGTATGGTTCCCACCATCTCCACTGTGGATGTCTTCAAGCACCTCAAGAGCTTCTGACTTCTCTAAGCACCTTAGGTAGACACCTGCAAGAGATCTTCTATATAGGATATTATTAATAATAGTATAGGGTACTACCTTTGTGCGAAAGGCTCTGGGGTTTTCACCCTTGGAAATCTCCCCATCTTTGAGATACTTCGTAATCGGGCAAGTCCAGGATTCCTGAGCATCTTCAGGATTCTCAATATCTGCACCTGCATTATTGTCAACAGCTTGAGCTTCCTGTTGAGCTATCGCTGGCGTCAGGATGTGAGTTATTGGAATCTTGACATCCTCAGGGATCCTGCGCGATGAAGCCAAGTTTGCTAAGGCACAGGCTTCTGCATTATCTTCTCTTGGTACCTGCGAAATGTTAAAATTTTTGAAAAATAGAGATAATTTTTTGACAATTTCAAGATACTTGATCAGATTTTCCCCTCTCAGTGCATAAGAACCATTTAATTAGTTAGTCAATAAGAGAGAATCAACAAACACTTGTATGGACATGATTCCCATATCCCTGGCCAGTTGTAATCCAGCAATTAAAGCTTCATACTCAGCTTCATTGTTGGTAGCCTGGAATTCACAGGATATGGATAGAGGTATTATGTCCCCCTGTGGTGATTTTAGCAGGATTCCCAGCCCTGTTCCTCTTACATTTGAGGAGCCGTCAGTATAAAGGATCCAGTCTTCCTTGACCTTCTCAAGCTGCTGGACTTCCTTCTCAACTTTTGGTTCAATGTCACTGCTGAAATCCGCCACAAAGTTAGCTAATGCTTGGGACTTGATGGCTGTTCTTGGTTCATATTTGATATCATAGGCACTCAGCTTGACTGCCCACTTAGCCATCCTTCCTGACATTTCCGGCTTCCTGAGAACTGCCTTGATAGGATAGTTAGACATCACAATTATAGTATGGGTTTCAAAACAGTGTCTGAGTTTAGTGGAAGTCATTATAAGAGATAAAATTAACTTCTCGAGATAGGAGTACCTGGATTCTACGTCTAGCAGAGTTTTACTTACATAATAGACAGGATGCTACTGTCCTTGGTGATCTTTGACTAAGACAACACTTACTGAGCTTCTGGATACAACGAGATATAGATATAGCGGCTCCCCATCTTCAGGTCTCATCAGAAGTGGAGCTTATGAGAGGTACTCTTTCAGGCTCTTCAGGACTTTTTCATGTCTTTCGGCCCATTCAAAATTCTTGTTCTTCCTTAGAATCTCATAGAAATCCTTGCTCTTCTCTAAGGATCTTGAAATAAATCTGTTGAGCGCTGCAATCCTTCCTGTTAGTCTTTGAACTTCCTTTATATTCGAAGGAGACTTGAGGTTGAGAATTGCTTTAATCTGCTCAGGGCTTGCTTCAATCCCTCTCTCGGTTACCATGTAACCTAAGAACTTCCTGGATCGCACCCCAAAGTGGCACTTGGAGGGGTTGAGCTTCATGTTGTAATGGTCAAGGATGTCAAAGGCAGTTTGGAGATCCCTGACATGGTCTTGAACTCTCTTGGACTTCACCACCATATCATCAATGTAGACCTCCATTGTGTCCCCCAGTTTCTCTTTGAACATCATGTTGACAAGCCTCTAATAGGTGGCACCTGCATTTCGTAAGCCAAAAGGCATAGTAGTATAGCAATATATACCTGTTGGAGTTATAAAGGATGTATGCTCCTGATCACAGGGTTCCATTTGGATTTGTTGGAATCCCGAAGAAGCGTCCATGAAAGTGAGCATCTTATGACCTGCTGTGGCATCCACCATTGCATCAATGTGGGGAAGTGGGAAAGGATCCTTGGGACAGGCCTTGTTTAAGTCTGTGTAGTCCACACAGACTCTCCACTTCCCGTTCTTCTTCTGGACTACCAATACGTTCGCTAGCCACCTGGAATATTTGACTTCCCTGATCATCTTTGTCTTGAGAAACTTGTCAACTTCCTCCTGGATTATGGCGTTTGTTTCGGGAGCGAACTTCCTTCTCTTCTGATGAACTGGCCTGAAAGAAAGATCTAAACCAAGTTTATGAGTAATAACATGTTTAGGGATACATGTCATGTCTTCATTCTTCCAGGCGAAAGTTGAAGTTCTGGCCTGGAGAAGCTGAACTAGATTATTTTCAACTACCTGTGGGATGCTGGTCCCGATGAGCACCTTGACTTCAGGATTCTCAGGATTCAGCTGTACTTCTTTAACATCTAGCTCCCTGTCCTCCTGTTCCTCGGGTGCTCTTTTCTGTAATTGCTATCCCTTCGTCAATTTTGTTATATTCTTCATAGAAGTTGAGTAGCAGTTCTTGGCTTCCTGCTGGTCACTTTCAATCTTAACAACTCCCCAGGGTGTAGGAAGCTTGATACACTAGTGATAAGTTGAAGGAACTGCCTTCATCTTGTGAATCCATGGCCTGCTAAGAATAATATTGCAACAAGAGAGAGAATCTATAATACAGAATTTCTGCATGCAATTTACTCCCTCTATATATACTGGTAGTCTAATGTCTCCAACGGTGCTCTTGGTTTCGCCACTGAAGCCAACCAAGACTGAGGATCTTGCCACAATTTCTAATTCTGGGATGCCCGTCTTTTTTAGCACGTCCAGACGGATTATGTTGACAGAGCTTCCGTTGTCTATCAGGATCCTGCGTACAAAATGGTTAGCAATATATAAAGTAACCACCAGACTATCATGGTGGGGATCCTGAACGTGGGAGCGGTCGCTCTCATCAAAGGATATCGTCTTCTCCTGAGTCAGGGTGGAAGTCCGGACAGGTCTGGATCCCTGTTCAGACTTAGACTCCTTATCAGATGTCTGAGCCTCCTGATATAAAGTTGATGATTTGAGCATCCTGTGGTGGTGAAGCTGCTCTCTGGGGAAGCTGGTGTAGAAGCATATTCCTATGCTATGACGTGTCTCGTGTATTGTATCTATGTGAGCGGGTCTTTGTATGAAGTGTAATGACTATATCATTGGCACCGGACCAGATAGTCCGGCGGACCAAATGGTTCGGGCGTACCATTTGGTACGCAGCCTATGTAGTCACTTACTATAAATAGGTTGTGTTAGAATGTGCATGAGAACCAGTTGAACACTTCTGTTATTCTACACCTTTCTGTGTGTGTTTCTAGAGAGAGAAACTAGAGAAAGTTCATTGTAATCTCAAGTGATTCAATAACCAATCTCTTATTTACATCTCGTGTTCACTACATTGATCAAGGCACGCAGTAGTAAGATCGTATCTCGTTTCTACAAGTGGTATCAGAGCTTTTGGTTGCTCTACTGCTGTGTTTTCGATCAATTTTCGGATTTTTAGAGAGAGAAAGTTTGGGTTTCTTCACGTTTTCATCAAATTCTTCCAATTCCGAGTGTTTCTGAGATGAAAAATGATTTCTAAGTGTTTCTGGAGTGATTTCGCACCTTACTGAATCAATTTCTAGTTTCAAAAGTCGCAAAATCGAAAAATCATTCGATTACAGCTTGGTCCGCAGGTCGAATATTCTGGTCCGCCGGATGAATTTTCTAGTCCGCTAGTTGGTCCGCCCATGTATCTTCATCAAAGATCTGATCCGCTGATCTGGTCCGCGTAGACAATCTTCATAATTCTGATCCGTGGCAGTTTCAGCGTACCATATGATCCGCGGCAGTTATTTCAGCGTATCATCTGGTCCGCCGTACGAAATCTGGTCCGCGGGACAAAATCTGATCCGGATTTGGTCCGCAGGTACAAATCTGATCCGCTGGTAGTATTTTGGTCCGCCGATTTGTTTTGGTCCGCTGGCAGAATAGTGACCTTCACTAAAACTGACGTAACTTGCAAACCGTAAAGAGTTATGGAACCCAATACCAGCCAAAACGTTCGTCTCGACGAGATCTAGGGCTTGTACCCGCCTACGGCCAGTACCGTTCAGTTTTGACCCCCAAAATTCGCTTGGAAGACCACCGTTTTTTAAGTTTGAAGTTTTTGAAGTATCATTTTCGGTGAAAAATGTCCGATTTTCAAGCGTTTGCGGCTATGCAAAGCACGGTACAAGCTATGCTCAATTTTGATAATGAAATAGGTACAAGATTTTGTTAAAGTTGGAAGATTATCAAAATTGGAAACAACGTTTTTCTGTATACATTAGCACAAATGATATTGATTTATGGATTCCAATTCTTAAGTTGTATGTACGTCCAACTGCAGATGGCGAGTATAAAGAGATTTAAGATTTTGATAAGGATGAAAGAAAAAGTTATGAACTTGAACAAAAAGTTTATGGTTATCTTACCATGGCTTTACCTACCGAGTTGTTACATCAATTCAGTACTTGTAAGAAGGCTAAACAGTTATGGGATGCTTTATCTGCTCAATGTGAAGGCAATGATCAGTATAAGAAGAGTAGACGAAAAGTTTTGAACAAGGAATTTGAGAATTTTCAACAATATGACAAAGAAAATATTTATGCTCTTGTTTCAAGGTTTTCACATCTAAATAGTGAGATGAAAGTTGTCAAGATTGAAAAGACCGAGGAAGAATTGAAAGAAAAATTGTTGGAAGCATTACCAGAGAAATGGGAAAGTTATGTGTTGTTGATTACTCATGACAAAGACTATTCCACATTATCATTTCATGATTTGACCGGAAAGCTTCATGCTCGAGAAATGGAAATGATGAATTCAAACAAGTCCACTGCTCAATTACAAAATCCTGAATTATATCATGGACAAAATTCTGCAAGTATCAATGCAAAGGCAAAATCATTCAGTGTTAATTCATCAAATCCACCTCAAACTGCTTTTATTGTTGGTCATGGTTTAGGGAATTCTGGAAATTCTTCTAGAGGATGTAACTTCACTATTACAAATCATTCAAGTCAGACTTCGTTTTCTGCAAAAACACCTGATGAACATTTGGCATTAATTTCTGAGTTATTATCTTCCTACTATGGATTGCTGAATGGTGGTTTGACAACATCTGATTTGATGGGAGAAGATTTTGATCAGATTGATCCTGATAATCTTGAACAAATGGACATTAATTGGCAACTTGCAATGTTAGCCCAAAGACTTAAAAGATTCAAGAAAAAGACCAGATTTCAAAGCTTTAATCCAAATGGCAAGGTTGGCATAAACAAATCAAAGGTAAAATGTTTCAAATGTTCCAATTTTGGACATTTTGCTCGTGAATGTTCAAAATCAACTGCTTCTTCATCAAAGTCTCCAACAGCCTTGGTGTCTCAAGTTGATAAACAATATGATTGGGGGAAAACTTCTAATTCTCCAATTGCATTAACTGCTGTTGCTTCTGAGTCCAATGAAGGTTATGATTGGGATGCTGATGTACTTGAAGCATTTGAAAAAGCTCGAACATCGAATAAAGGCTATGATTGGGCTACTGATGAAATTAATGATGAGTCTGCATGGACTGGTTCATCTGCGATGATTGCTCAAATTGTTCATAGTGATAATGAAGAAGAAGTAACTGATTCTGAATCTGAAACAAGTGGTTCTGGAGATGGTGGCTATGAATCGGTTTGTGAGTTCTATTCTCAGAAAGACAAGAAGATAGAAGGATTGATAAAAGAAAATGAGTTGTTGGTTGATGAAAATAAAAGAAAGATAGAAGAACTGGCAAATGAACAGAAAAAATTAGCAGATCTAATTCAAGAATTTTCTTCTCAGAAAGAAAAGTTTTCAGATTTACAAGCAGAGATTATTGAGAAAGAATCAAAATTTCAAAGTGTTAAACAAGAGTTTGAACAGAAAGTTACAAAGTTATCTGCAGAAAAGGATGAATTAGTCCAAGAAGTGAAGAAATGGAAAGATGAAGCTGAGGATACTGCAAAAGATTTTCAAAATCTTTTTGATAAATCAAAGTCCAGACTTGATACTCTTACTAAACTTTCTGCTGATCAAGCTACTAAGATTCAATCTTATCAGACTGATATGGAAAAGTTACTTGATGAGAAGAGGGAGTTGGTTAGAGTGAACAAGTTGCAAAATGCAAATTTGGATATTCAGAAAAGAAATGAAGATAAACTCGAGAAGGAATTGTTGGATGGACTAGATGAGTTAAGATTGCAAAAGTATGAAACTAATAAAGTGGCAAAGAAGCTCATTGCAACAGAAAAGGAATTGGCTGAAGCTCATCAAAGAATTTCTGAATTAAAGATTGAAGTCATTGATTCAAAACATCTTTTGAACAATGTTACTAATTCACAATCTTTTACAAGTTTCTTGGCAGAGGATGAGAATTTTGAAAGGATGTTCAACAAAACTGTGTCACCACCAGGAAGTCTCAAAGAAGGCGTTCATGATTTGAAAGACAAGGTTGAGACTGGTGATTATTCTGAATTTGTTAGTTCTAAATCGGCTGAAGGAAAGAAAGAGGAAAAGGGTAAGAGTACTGAAAATTATGAAGTTCAAAAGGGTGTGTCTGGTTCTTCGTCTATAGACAAGAAGAAATCAGCAAGTTCAAACACTGACATTGATGAAACAATTGTCAATGCTCCAAAAGATCTCAAGAAAGTTAAAGCTGAATTTTCTAGGTTGGCAAAGAATGGGCATAAATCTACTGGAATGAGAGAGAAAGGTTCAGGAAAGAGTGTTGGTTTGGGATTTAAAGGAAAAGCTGCTCACGGTGGTAGTTCAAAAGTTTCAAAACAACAACTGAAAAGAGTCAATGTGAAGCAAGTAAAGAAAGATGTCTTCAAAGCTGAGAAGGTTCGACCCGAGAGGTTCTACAAACTCAAGGGTTCGGAACAAATATTTTCTGATAAAGAATTCCCGCTGCACTGCATGGATGCTCAGAAAGTTGCTGAAGTATTTGTGAAGACTGCTGATCCGAGGAACAAGAAGAATCAATATGTTCAATTTTCTTCTGGAGGATCAAATTCTACTCCAAAGAGCCCGACTTCTAAATGGGTTCATGATCATCGTCGTCAGGTATATGATAATTTTTATGATCATTTTGGAGATGAATATGTGTGTGAAGCTATGCAGGTTTCAAAGAAAAGAAACATAAACAATCGTTTGTGTTACAATTGCTGACAAAAAGGGCATATGGCACAAGATTGTCATGTCACTGCTGCTTCTAGTTCAAGAAGAGAAAAGGTTCCATATGTTGGTAAAACTGCCAAACCGCGATTCATTGATGAATATGGCAGAGTGTTTGATGAATTTCCACAACCTACATTTTTCAAAACTCAAGGAAGATTTATTCCCCGTTTTCAAAATGTTTCATCTGTAGGTTGTTCGTCACAATCAACTGTGACTGGTTCATCAGATACTGATTTACCAAAACAACAACACTGGAAACCTAAAGTGGTTTCAAAAGGAAATCAGGACACTGGTCGACCAGAAGCAATTCGCTTCGGGTCATTTATAAACTGACGTGTTTGACCAGTGTGCAGGTACTTCTAGAAGACCCATCGGTGATTGAAAGTTGCTGATGGAGGAGTATTCTGCTGATTTAATTTAAACTTCATGACAATATCAAATTTCAAAACTGAAATTTTTTCTGAAAGCTAAACCTGAAAGGTATCCATGTCGAAAGGTCAATTTTTCTTTCTTTAATACATTGTGTGAATAGCTTAGGGGGAGAAAATTGAAAAATCAAAAATAGTGTCTTTGTGTTTTTGTTTGCATTAAAATGAAAAGCCAAAAAATAGAGTTTTCATTTTAAGGGGGAGAAAAATGGAAAAATACAAAAACATTGAAAAAACAGAAAATACAAAAACATTGAAAAATGAGAAATTGTATCCAACATGATTGGGAAATGATGGTACATTGGCTTACGTGTCTGGCTCATGGATAAACTAGATGAAAAAGCCACAAGATCATTGCTCGATGTGCTTGGTAGGCTCAGCATTAAATCAGAAAGTATTCAGATGTGATAAACACATTAAATACTAATGCTTGACCAAGTGGACAACATCTTGATGCATATCTCATGATATATCAAGAAAAGATATGTGAAGAAGAAAATGAGAAGTCACTGTGTATACATGTGTTCATTTTGCAAAGATTTAAACTTGTTTGATTTTCTTTATTTTGTCAAACGATCGGACTTTCTTTGCGTATCGAAAGATCGACCAGATTGTTGTTCGTTTGACGTTCTGCTTTATTTTCTTTGGTGTTTCGTATAACTCATCGGACTTTCTCTGCGTGTACGGGAGTACCGACCTGATTGTTGTTGGGTTATACAACTTCAACTTGTTTTTATTTTCTTGTTTTGTTAAATCCGAGGCCTTATCTGCGTATCGAAAGATCGACCTTAAGGTAGACGATTTAACGTTCTTATTTCTTTTTGCATGGAACACAGTTGACTGAATCATGAATACAATCATTATGTGATTAAATCACAAATGAAATCACAAAGTGTGATATAAAAGAAAATACATATCTGAGTATGTCTGATAGTGTGGGGTACACTGGTCAAAGCAAATCTAATCAATACATTAACACCTCCAGATGTTATGAATATGATTGTGCCTGAGTTTAAGATGGACAAATTATACCAGTAATCAACATGACTTATGTGCTGAAGTAATTGAAATTACAGTGTTGTTCAGCATGTTATGTTCAATATGATCCCAAGTTGTGATCTTTCTCACAAAAGACAAAAATAGTGTCTGATTCTGTATTGCATTTATGTTTCATATCTGAAAAATCAAAAAGATTTTAGGTGTGTCTTAGCATAAACTTAGAAAAATCAAAAAGATTTTCGGTGTGTTTTGATATAAAATTTCAAAAAGCCAAAAAGATTTTGTTTCTTATTTGTTTTCGACCGATTGACATGTGATACAAAATCAAATTTTAAAATCTATCTTGGATTCTCGAAGAGAAGTTTTGTGCCAAGATTAAATTTAATTTTCAAAAGAAAAGGAAACCGCGTTTCTGTCTTCTGAAATTGCAGGTTATGTGTTTCAAAGACTCAAGCATGGTGAAAGGAGGAGTTTGCAGTATCTTTCACAAATGGATCTTGAAGATCAAAAATGATTCACGAGTGATCCAGCCATGCAAGCTCTATTTCTGACAAGATTTCAAGTTGAAGATCGGATGCAGCAATGTTGCAGATTGAAGACTGAAATTTAGTTAGAAAATAGATACACTACATGTTAAGGGGGAGTCTGTAGAAGCATATTCCTATGCTATGACGTGTCTCGTGTATTGTATCTATGTGAGTGGGTCTTTGTATGAAGTGTAATGACTATATCATTGGCACCGGACTAGATAGTCCGGCGGACCAAATGGTTCGGGCGTACCATTTGGTACGCAGCCTATGTAGTCACTTACTACAAATAGGTTGTGTTAGAATGTGCATGAGAACCAGTTGAACACTTCTGTTATTCTACACCTTTCTGTGTGTGTTTCTAGAGAGAGAAACTAGAGAGAGTTCATTGTAATCTCAAGTGATTCAATAACCAATCTCTTATTTACATCTCGTGTTCACTACATTGATCAAGGCATGCAGTAGTAAGATCGTATCTCGTTTCTACAGCTGGTCAGCTTCTTGAGTTTTGCTCTTCTTTCTACCCAGTAGCTCCTTCAGGTGCCCCTTGCTGAGCAGGTAGCTGATTTCTTTCCTGAGTGTAATGCATTCGTCTGTCAGATGGCCAAAATCTTCATGATAGGCGCACCACTTTGATTTATCCTTCCAGGATGCCTGCTTGGTATCCTTCCTGGGCCACCTTGCCTTTTCACCTAGGTCCTACATAGCACACATCAAACCACCAATGTCAACTGAAAAACAGTATTCAGATACCTTGGGATACTCCTCGTCATCTTCATCTTGGTCCACAACATTGATCCTTGGATTTTCTGATTTGGAATATGGCCGGGATCTGTATTACTTCCCGGGGGATTCCGACTTTTTACTGCTAGAATCATACTTGGGGACGTCCAGTCTATGATGGATCTTCTTGTCATCCTCCAAATGGATAAACCTCAAGGCTCTGCTTCGAAATTCGTCAAGGTTCCTGCAAGGAGTCATAACAAGATCATCATAAAATCGGGAATCCTTACGGAGTCCCATCTTGAAAGCTTTGACTGCCGCTGCCATATCCAGGTTGGGAATCTCGAGGGATTCTTGTGCGAATCTGGCTATAGTCTCTAAGTGTTTCTTCTGGCTTCTGAACTACCCTGTACAAATCACCTATGAGCTTCTCAAAGGTCCTGCTACAAGAGAACTGATTATTAAACAGGTTAACCAAGTGAGAAAACGAAGTAATAGTGTTAGGAGGGATGCTCAGTAGCCATTTCATGGCTGGTCCTATAAGAGTCGAACCAAATCCTTTGCATAGGAAAGCTTCCTTGATATCCAGGGGGATAGGGTTGATTTCCATGCGCTCCCTGTAATGTGCTACATGCTCCTCAGGATCCGTCGTCCCGTCATAGAGTTTCATGCTAGGCGTCTGGAAGCGCTTGGGAATCTCAACTGCTGAGATTGGCCAAGTGAACCTCGAGATCCTGTGGCTCTCAAGGGGAACCTCAGGGATAGGTTTAATTATCCCTGGAACGCTTGATATCATCTCTTTTAACTTTTGGAGCTCCCTAGCAGTACTTGGATGAATACCTGCATCATAAGGAGCACCTTGGTTAGAAACGACAGGAATTGAATTTGACACATTACCTGGGCTAGGATTCTGGACTGGGATCCTGGGAGTGTATCCATAGCTCGTTGGGATGCTCGGCTCCGTAGTGGCTGCTGTTTGCATGGACATGAGGTCACCATCATGCACATCTGAGGAGCTGGACTTGAAGATTCCTGCAGAAATAGAAATGTTAGAATGTTGATATCCTTGGGAGTTCTGGCCTGGATTTCTGGCAGAGAAAGGATATCCTTGAGATGGTGTAGCTAAGGATCCCAGCGACAGCGGAATCCAAGGATCCCTGGAGCGCAGCTGCGAGGATTCTGGCGGGGCGGCTCCTGAGAATCTAACATTACTCCCTGCTTATCCAGTCGCCTGGGAAGTCATTGCAGGGGCTGTAGTGAAGCCTGATGCTGATTTGTAATTGTAGCGAGCCTGATCTAAGGATCCTGAAGCGTTGAAGTCTAGGTGCCTGGGAAATAGAGGACTCTGTTCCTCCACAGGTTTCTTAGACTTCTTAAGCTCTTCAATCTCCTTCATCACCGTTTGATTGGTTTTCTCTTGCTGATCCATTTGACCTTTCACCTGCCTGATCAAAGCAAACAAATCATTGTTAGTAATAACAGGATCAACAGATTGAACCTGGGATCCTGTGAAAACAAGATAGTCAGTTTTTTTCGGCTGCTCGTCCACTTTCTTCTAACGATCATTATTTTTCTTCTGGCTTCCTGGAGCGGAAGGAAGAGGAGGAATGGAGGACGATGTGGAGGCCGAAACAGATTTTTGTTGGTTTGACATCTTTTGGATTAGAGATCGAATAGAGCGGATGAAGAATGGAATTTCTTTAGAATGAAGCACCACTTGCCCCACGGTGGGCGCCAAATTGTTTTGGTCAAAAATTCACAAAGGAATCTTGTATTCCAAACATAGATTGTGAGGTAGTGTGTTCAACGATCAAATGAGCAAATAATCCAAGTTAGGATGGTGACACAATGATTTAGCGAGGAAAACTCCAGAATCCTTCGAGTTGCCTCTGGGAATCCTGGATAAAAACCTCGGGAGCCGGCCGAATAGCCTGCCTCCTAGTCAGTTTTATTGATAACAAAACGAAAGATTACAAAGGGTTGGAGGTATGATCGATTAGAAGAACTATGTGATACAATGATTTACAGTCGTAATTGAGCTAGAGAGTGCGTTGTGTGTGTTATCTTGTCCCTATCATCGATCACAAGGCTGATATATATAGTTACAAGTCAATAACCGAAAGTGCTAAAAATAAGGGATTCTTCCACCAAGTATTTGTGAACGTTGGGAGTCAGTTATGGCACGTTCTTTAATGCTTGACCTGGTCTTTTGCATTCATTTACACGTCCATTTAAGCCTGCAATTAATTAGGACACGTGGATAATTGAAATGGTTTGTCAATAACTGCATTTCAGGATACCGACCCTGTCAGGATACTGAACCACTTGAGCTTCCGGCAAGGATCCTAAAATAAAATAACCAACTGTCCTATATTTTAGGGATTCTCCCCACTAAGTCAATATGAACGTTGTGGACCACTTAGTCCACGTTCTATAGTATGTGTCCGAGTCTTTAGGCTTGTTTTACACGTTTTCTTTACCTGCAAGCAAATAAATACAACGAACAACATAGCGGTTAGTCGATAACTGTAATTCAGGATGCCCGAACCTATCAGGATTCTCAACCCGTTTGAGGATACTGGACCACTTGAGCTTCCGCCAAGGATTCCGAAATATCAGCCCAAAAGAGGATATGTCCAGGATCCTTGAGGATCCTGAGAATCCATCAATTCTTGATCTTGATCTGTTGTGACATCATTAACCTCCTGTTCTTCAATTGCCGGGGTTAGGATATGAGTTATAGGGATATTGACACCTTCTGGGATCCTTAGAGACGATGCTACAATTTTCGAAAGATTATGCTAATTTTTTGACAAGGTCTAGATATTTGGTTAGTCTTTCGCCTTTCATTGCATAATATCCGTTAAACTGGTTAGTTAATAATAAGGAGTCAATAAAAACTTGAATGTGTTGGATACCCATATCTCTAGCAAGTTGTAATCCTGCAATTAAAGCCTCATACTCGGCTTCATTATTAGTAGCATTTATTCACAATGTATAGATAGAGGTATAATGTCCCCCTGTGGCGATTTTAGCAGTGCACCCAATCCTGTTCCTCTAAAGTTAGAGGCTCCATTTGTGTATAATTTCCAACTGCCTGAAGCTTCCTGGAGCTGCTTGACTTCCATTTCAACCTCTGGCAGTATGTCGCTGCTGAAATCAGCCACAAAGTCTGCAAGAGCTTGAGACTTTATCGCTGTTCTTCGTTCATATATAATGTCATAGGCACTTAGTTTAACTGCCCATTTCGTCATTCTTCCTGACATTTCTGGCTTTCTCAAGACACACTTAATAGGATAGTTAGTTTTTACTTAAATAACATGAGTTTCAAAATAATGTCTTAACTTCTGAGAAGCCATAACAAGAGCTAAGATTAATTTTTCTAAAGAAGAATACCTGGTTTCAGCATCCAAAAGTGTTTTGCTTACATAATATACCGAGCGCTATTGTCCTTCATGATCCTTAACGAGTACAGCGCTTGTTGAGCTTCCCGAGACTGCTAAGTATAAGGAGAGCGGCTCCCCTTTGACTGGCTGCATTAGTAGTGGAGCAGATGACAAGTATTCTTTCAAGGAGTTCAGAACAGCTTCATGCTTCTCACCCCATTCGAACTTTTTGTTCTTCTTCAATATATCATAGATTTCTTTGCTTTTTTTTAGAAGATCTTGATATGAATCTGTTAAGCGCTGCTACTCTTCCAGTCAGCCTTTGAACCTCTTTGACATTTGTTGGAGATTTTAAGTTCATGATCGCTTGGATTTGCTCAGGGTTGGCCTCTATTCCTCTTTCAGTAACCATATAGCCTAAGAACTTGCCGGCTCTTACACCAAAATAGCACTTGGCAGGATTTAACTTCATGTTGAATTGGTCCAGGATATCGAAAGCAGCTTTGAGATCCCTAGGATGATCCTTAGCTTTTTTGGATTTCACCACCATATCATCTATGTACACCTCCATGGTGTCCCCCAGCTGGTCTTTGAACATCATATTGACAAGCCTCTGATATGTGGCACCTGCATTTCTTAAACCAAAGGGCATAGAAATATAACAATAAGTACCTATGGGTGTTATGAAGGCTGTGTCTTCTTGGTCTGATGGTTCCATCTAAATCTGTTGGAAACCTGAAGATGCATCCATAAAAGTTAACATCTCATACCCAACAGTTGCATCCACCATCGAATAATGTGTGGTAACATCCAACAGTTGCATCCTTGGGACATGCCTTATTCAAGTCTGTATAATCCACACATACTCTCCATTTGCCATTCTTCTTCTGAACTACCACCACATTAGCCAGCCATCGAGGATATTTAACTTCTCTGATCATTTTTCATTTGAGCAGCCTATCAACTTCTTCTTGGATTATGATGTTTCTATCAGGAGTGAACTTTCTTCTTTTTTGATGTATGGGCCTGAAAGATTCATCTATACCAAGTTTGTGAGTAATAATATCTTTAGATATACCTGTCATGTCCTCGTGTTTCCATGCGAATGTTGTAATTATGGACTTCAGGAGGCTCACGAGCTTCTCTTCGGTATCCTCAAGGATATTAGTTCCTACCAACACTTTGATTATGGGATCCTCAAGACTTAGCTGAACTTCTTTGATCTCTAATTCCTTTGTCACCTGAATTCTTCGTGCTGGTCCCTTTGATTGCTATGCTGGCCTGGGCTTAATGGTATTCTTCATAGCCGATGTATAATAGTCTTTGGCTTCTTGTTGATCACTTAAAATTCTTACGACCCCCCAAGGTGTGGGAAGTTTCACACACTGATGATAAGTCGACGGAACTGCTTTCATATCATGGATCCATGGCCTCCCCAAGATAACGTTACAACAAGGAAGGGAATCAATTACGCAGAATTTCTGCATGGACTTGACCCCTTCAATGTACACAGGAAGCCTGATGTCTCCAACTGTATGCTTGGTTTCTCCACTGAAGCCATCTAATACCGAGGATCTTGGGATGATCTCCTCTTCTGGAATGCTCATCTTTTTAAGCACATCTAACTGAATGATATTGACCGAGCTGCCGTTTTCTATTAGGATCCTACGAACATAATGGTTAGCAATACATAATGTAATTACGAGACTGTCGTGGTGAGGATCCTGGATATCCAGCTTATCAGTTTCGTCAAAGGAAATGACTTTGTCTTCAGTCAACATCGCGTTCTTCTTTGGTCGGCTGCCTTGATCCATTTTGGCTTCTCTAGCGTGTCTTTTAGCTGAGGAGAAGGAAGCTCCACATATATCAGATCTTCCCAAGATGAAGTTGATCACCTTGGCATTTTTTGGTGGTGACTGTGCTCTTTTAGGCAGCTCGGCAACATCCTGATTTCTTTTCGAAGAGCTATGAAATCATCTGTTAAGTGCCCAAAGTCTTCATGGTATGCACACTACTTAGACTTATCTTTCCAAGATCCCTGCTTCTTGGACTTCCTTGGCCACCTGGCTTTATCACCTAGATCCTGCAAGGCACATAACAAACCACTTATATCAACTGAAAAACAATAACCGGATACCTTGGGGAAATCTTCTTCGTCCTCTTCATCCTCAACTGCATTGACTCTAGGATTATCATTCTGTAATAGGGTTTAGGTAGTTGTTGCTTTCCAGGAGAATCTGTCTTTCTGCCTGAGGATTCTGGTTTTGACACATCACTTCTTTTCTGGACTTTCTTATCATCTTCCAACCTGATGAATCTCAATGCCCTTGTTCTGACTTCATCAAGGTTCCTGCAAGGAGTCATAACTAAGTCATCATAAAAGTGGGAATCCCCTCTAAGTCCCATTTTGAAAGCTTCTACAACAGCTACCATATCCAAGTTGGGGATATCCAGAGCTTCTCGACCAAATCTGGCCACATAGTCCCTAAAGGATTCATCAGATTTCTGAATTATTCTGTATAAGTCACCTGTGAGCTTCTTAAAGCTTCTGCTGCAAGAAAACTAGTTAGTAAACAGGTTAACTAAGTGCGGAAAAGAAGTAATGGTATTAGGAGGGATACTGAGCAGCCATTTTAAGGCTGGCCCTGTCAGTGTTGAGCCGAAAACCTTGCAAAGGCAAGCTTCTTTGATGTTTACTGGGATGGGGTTGATTTCCATCCGTTCCCTGTATTGTGCCACATGTTCCTCGGGATCTGTAGTCCCATCGTAGAGTTTCATGTTGGGAGTTTGGAATCTTTTTGGAATCTCCACATCACAAATGGGCCATGCAAACCTAGAAACTCTGTGACTGCCTGCTGGCACTTCAGGGATCGGTCTGATAACACCAGGAACACTTGAGATCATGTATTTAGCCTCTGAAACTCCCTGGCTACAGTTGGATTAATACCTGCATCCTGTAGAGCTCCTTGGTTAGGGTTAGCATAAAAATTACCAAAGTTGTTACCAGCCTGGGGATTTTGAGGATGGATTTGGGGTCCATATCCAGTATCTTTAAGGACAGTTGGTCCAGTCGTGGTCTCCACTTGCATGGGGATGAAATCTCCCTCATGCATCTCCTGAGATGAACCTGGGAATGTGCCTGCAGAGACAGAAGGGTTAGAAAATAAGGATCCTTGGGGATCCTGAGCAGCTCAGAAGTGGCTCGTGTATTCCGAGAATGGTTGAGTTGAAGATCCTTGTAGCACTTGAGTAGTAAGTGCCCTTGACTGCTGGCTCCAAGGCTCTTGAAAGTTTGACGTCGTAAAGCGCAGAGGTTGAGATATAGGTTATTGTGCTGAGACTCTCGGCACCTGTTGACTTGAAAATCTGGCTGGTTGCTGGCTCGAGCACCTCGACAGCTGCGGACTTCCATATCCTCTGTAGTAAGATTCTGGGGGATGTTTGGAGTAGAATCCGGAGTATTCCAGATCTATCACCCCAGAAGTCTTCTGATGCTGAGAGCCTGAGAATCCTGCAGTAGTAGTCGTTGTAATACCTGATTTTGAAGCAGTAGAGGGATTTGCATTCTATTTTGGCTGCTCTGATATTTCCGGAGAGTCAAAACCGAGCGATTTCGGCATCAAAGGGCTGGTTTCCTCTACTGGTTTCTTTGATTTTTTCAATTCCATGATCTCCTTCATCATTTTCTCGTTGGTTTTGGCTTGCTCATCCACATGAGTCTTCATCTGCCTAATCAAAACATACAGATCGTTATTAGAAATAGCAGGGTCAGTAGACATACCTTGAGAACCAGTAAAAGTGGGGTACTCCATTCTTTTAGCATCGGTGTTAGTTTTCTTTTACATTGGAGGAAGACCGGTGCTAACAGTCGGTTTGGTGGATGAACATATTTTGAAGTAATCTTCGGTTGAGTCGACATTTTCAGAAATTAGTGGCAGGAAGGAGATCAAGGCTCTTGGTTGAATTCAAACACCACTTGGCCCACGGTGGGCGCCAAATTGTTTTGGTCTGTCACACCCCCAAAAATCCCACGCGCGACAACGCGCCGTAGGGAGCGTGACAAACCAGGATCGAACACATCAGCCATACGAACAGTCTATATGTAATGTAATGTCAAACCAAAGTAAATGCGTTTTGAAATGCGGCAGCGTAAACGACAAAAGTTGTAATAAACGTTTGAGCGCCACAACATGCGCAAACCAAAAGATAATTAGTTCGAAAAGTTTTAATGTCTAATATGCATGCATGATTATAATAATCCTTATGTGGTGCATCCTAGCTCGTGGCAGACAATTCAGTTTAGCGACTTGAGAAATAACATGCTAAAGTGTCAACACAAAGGTTGGTGAGTTCACAGGTTTAACAGTTCAGTAACATTTCAAGTTCCGTTTAAATTGACCGTTCAATAACGTCAAGTAGTAAGAGCATAATCAATAATATATATCAAATAGCTTGCTAGGCTATATACATGAAACTTCGCACGTTGATGGTCACCAAAGCTAACAGTTGTTTATAGTTTACCTTGTTGTGTTTAGGACGAATATAACACCCGTTCGATATCCAATCGTGCCAGAGCGACTGACCCTGGTGGGGTTTGTCAGACCCATTAGTACTATAATATATTTTCCGCTATCGTCATTAATACTAACGGTACCATAAGAAGGACTTTGTTGTATCAGTGTGCTACAAGTACTTCAAGTGATATATAAAAGTCTAATTATCTCAGTTGTATAGTTCATGCATGTTAATCTCCCCTAACAGGATTCAAAACAGTAAAATGGGGCCGTGAAACTCACCTTAGGTTGCTCAGCAAAGTTTTCAGTCAAACAGTTAATTCAAGTAGCAAGAACGAGTCTTGTGCAAGCAATCAATCACCTAACAAGCATGAATGTATAAGTGTGTGTTCTGTAAACTATAAGTCTAACGTAATCAACAACAACGAAAGATCGTGAAGTCCGGAATAAGTCGAGGATGGCACGTGTGCCAAATCCGAGCGATTATCGAAATAACGTGAAAATATAATATGTATCTATATTATATATTTTCTAAGTTTAAGGATTTCAAAAAAATAAATATATATTATAATATATATTTTTAACTAAACGTTCAAGTGATGTTAATAACAAATTTGCGAGGACAATATATATATTAAAGGTTCTCATAACATGTTCGATTATTTCAATAAAATCCTACGATATAAGTTTATATATTAATCTACTCCAAAATATATATATATTTTACCTTTTCATATAAAACCCGAAGTTTTTTTTTCAATATATATATATATATATATATATATATATATATAGACGTTAGAATTTTATATATATATATATATATATTTAATTTACACCGACACGTTAAACATGTTTTACAACTCAAAATATGATTTACGAGGTTTAAATGTCTTAAATATATTGTTACGGGTTTAAAATACGATAAGGGATGCCTTTGGTACAAAATCTATTGATCAAATGCTCAAAGAATACAAAACTAATAAAAAAAAACATAAAACATGGAGGTCACCGGGTTCGACCCCGTGACCTCTATGTTACAACAGACTGTACAAACCATTCGGCCAGAGGGCCTGTTCGTGCCAGGAATCCGACCAAAATCATTTTATGTATAGGCAACGACGAGAAAACAAGTTTAGGAAAATAAAGGATTAAAAAGGTGAGGGGCGGATTCGAACACGCGACCTCAACCTACAGCGCGCATGACTTCAACCAACTGGGCCACCCGCCCATTTATGTTGTAACCCGAAAATGAAAAACATATCTTAACTCCAGTTCGCATCATCTTCCTCACTAAGAACTCCGGTGGCCGGAGTTCCATTCCGGTCACCGGAAAAACGTGAAACATGAACAAGAATCCCAGAAAAGATGCGATTAATATGGAGGAATCGTTACCTTGAGTCGGAGATGAGAGATTGACGAGTTTGAACACAGAAATCAATCCCGAAACCTTGACGACGACTCCGCGCGCTGCTTCGATTCTCAAAATTGGGGACAACTGCGTGCTCGGTGTCGAAGGGCGATCACGATGATGGTCAAATGGGAGTCGACCGGTCAGTGATTGGCCAGAATTTCAAGTTCACCGGCAAAAACCTTTTCTTAAAAAAAACGAGAGAAAGAGAACAGGGAAGGATTGCGAGAGAGGAAGAGAGGGGCTTGAAATGTGAATGATTGTGATGATATAACTCTTATCATTGAATCCGTAATTAAGGTTAGTTGAAACGAACGAGCAGTGATGATGATCGGTCGAAACCGATCATCGGATTTGATTTCTCGTAACATAACAGTCCAACATTAATTCAAGTTTGAGAAATGACCATTCTGGTCCCTCAAGGTGTTACAAATGTGGATACATAGTTTAGATAACTACATGAACAGTCCTCCATATTTTATCAAATAAAATGAAGTTTAGGAATTGACAGAAAGAGTCCCTCAAGTATAAGAGTGCTAACGGATTACTAACGGAGGTTAACGAAGGAACAAATAAACGATGAATATACGAGGAATGTCAAAATATATAAAATCATGTAACGTTTATAAAATGTATAAACCTCATTTTATCCACATGAAATCATAGAATTATAATTCCACAATTATTTTTCTAAAATCACATAAAATCACAACTTAACTATATATAATAACTCATATTTACTCATCTTAAATTCTCATAAAATCATAGACTTTAAACCTATAACTTATATATATTTAAGTCACATAAAGCCATGAATAATAGCTTGTAATTAAATCATTAGGTTACATATAATCATAAATATGATTGAGATCTATATAAATATATCACACAAAAGTAAAGGTTTAATTATTACATAAAATGACATAACGTCACATGAAATCATAATTTATGATTTACATAAAATCAAGAATATCAAACGTCTAGACTTAAGTGCATGCTCGTTTAGTGATTACTACACAAAACCCTAATTGCTAAAGTCAACGCAGATAAGAACATAAATGTTCACACAACATTTAATACGTTTTATGGTTCAGTTAATGTCAGAAAATGACCTGAAAAGTCGGATTGTCACAGTATCCCCTTGTTGAAGAATTTTCGTACTCGAAAATTGTGTAACGCGGTAAAAGCTAATGAGCTAGACAGAAAGAAAAAGAAAATAAATATTCTCAGTCGTCACATCATCCCCTTGTTGAAGAATTTTCGTCCTCGAAAATTAAACCAGTACCTGAACTA
>JBCNJP010000024.1:29046616-29065876 GCA_039602395.1 Deinandra increscens subsp. villosa
GCTAGATGGATCATGGACGGCAGGGTCGGCGGCAGTACACATAACCTGTTTCCCTTGGGAATTATGCTTTCAGATCTAAATTTCTCCATTTTGAAAATCAAATTGTAAACTTTAATTATGCTTCCGCTGAACTGTTAAACTTACTATTTTGGACTGTGACTTAAACTTTATGTTAACTTATATTTATTTCTGTTACGGTTTGGTTGTAACTGAAGCCTGGGATCCTGGTCTGGATCACACCACACACGGTTATACTCCGTTAGTGGAAATTGGGGGTGTGACAGTTTTACCATTCCAAATTTCTCAAATAAGAATGCCTTGTCTGCTGAAACAACCGAAGATTATGCTAAAATGATTTCTGCCTTAATTACATCATCTTTTGGGCTGGTTATCAAGAATGTTGTTGATGCAAAGATTACGAGGGATGATCTTGATGAACTTGATGATGATCAATTAAATGAATTAGATTTAGCTTGGCAATATGCTATGCTAGGTCAAAGATCAGAACGATTTTTCAAGAAACATGGCCGGAGTTCATCTGATTTCAACCAAGACAACAGCTTTAACAGTTCAAAATGATGGTGTTTATGATTGGGGTAAACATTTGATTCATCTGCTTTGATTGTCACTCATGATCAACAAGCAGATTATTGTTCAGATACAAGTTCAGCACCGAGTTCCTATGAATCTGCTGAAAACATGGAAAGTTTATTGAAATAAAATGCTTCGTTATTGAATAAAATTCAAAAGCTTTCTGAGGAATTCAAGTTGGTTAGCTCAGATTTGGAGGTTTCTAAGAAACATGAGAAGTAATTAGTTTTGAAAAATGAATGTTTGATTACAGAGATCAAATTGCTGACTGAAGTTTTAGAAATATCAAAACAAGATAGAAAGAATGTTGAAGCTACAAATGCAAAGACCTGTGAAGAGAAGGATGAGTTGGTTAATGAAGTCATGAAATGGAAGGATGAAGCAGATGATGCTGCAAATGATTTTCAGAATCTTTTTGATAAGTCAAAAGTCAAGCTTGATTTGCTTACAAAGGATGTTGAAGAATCTGCTGCTAAAACTAAAAGTTATCAAGCTGTTATGGAGAAGTATTGGATGAGAAGCGTGAGTTGGTAAGTGTGAATAAAGTTCAAACAGTGAATTTGGAAATTTAAAAGCGCAATGAAGATAAATTGAAGAAGGAGTTATTTGAGGGAATGGAAAATCTCCGCATGCAGAAAGACGCATAAGGTTGCAAAAAGATTGATAGCTACTGAGAAGGAGTTGGTTGAAGCTCAACAGCAAATTTCAGATTTAAAGATTCAAGTAATTGATGCCAATCGATTGCTGAATAATGTTTCCAATTCTCAATTGTTTACAAGCTTTCTAGCTAAAGATGAAAATTTTGAAAAGATGTTTGATAAGACAGCTTCACCCCTGCTACTATCAAAGAAGCTTTCAAAGAGGTACAAGAAACGGAGGACGATTATGATTATTCAAAGGTTTCATCATCAATTTCAGAAGAAGAGAAGATTGTGAAGAAAAAGAAAAAGAAAAACAAGAAGGCTAAGAAGAAGAACGGAAGAACTCTGAGATTTCTCCAGCTCCCAAATTTGTTTCTGGTTCATCTTCCGCAGATAATGAGAAATCAACTACTTCAAGTGAAAGGATTCGTTCTCAACCTGAATTTGATGAGACGATCTTCTCTGAGCAGAAATATATTAAAGACATTTAAAGTTGCATTTTCAAAGTTAGCAAAGGATGGACACGAGAATTCACATTTTGAAGAAAAAGTTTTTGGGAAGAATGTTGGTTTGGGTTTTCAATCACAAAATGTCAAAGCTGAGAAGATTCCAGCATCAACACCACAAAAGATTTGAAGAAGCTCAAAATGAAGCAAGTGAAGAAGGAAGTTTTCAAGGCTGAGAAGGTTCAACCTGAGCGGTTTTACAAACTCAAGGGTTCGGAACAAATATTCTCCGACAAAGAGTTCCCTCTTCATTGTGTGGATGCTAGGAAAATATCTGAAGTTTTTGAGAAGAAAGATACATCAAGAACCTTGAAGAATCAAACAGCACAATTTTCTTCTGATGGTTCGTATTTTCGAAGACCAACATCAAAATTGGTTCATGATCACCGGTATCAGGTATATACTACTTCTTTTGATCATGTTCGAGATATTCATGTTTGTGAATCTGTGTGGGCACCTAAAATGTGGGATAAAACTAAACGTCTATGTTATGTTTGCCGCCAAACAGGGCATATGGCAAAAGATTGTCCACTTCCTGCTGAATCAAAACAAAGGTTTCAAAAGATACCAGTTTTTGGTAAACCTGCCAAATCAAAGTTCTTTGATGAACAAGGCAGAGTTTTTGATGAATGTGAACCTACATTCTTTCTAAAACAAAAACGTTTTGTTCCTATGTTTCAAAAGGTTCAAAATGTAGGTTCTTCATCACAGTCACCTGTGATGGATTCATAAAAAACTGAGTTACCAAAACAATCACAATTCTGGAAACCAAAGGTGGCTTCAAAGCAAAACCAGGACACTGGTCGACGAGAAGCGATCCGCTTCGGGTCATTTATGAACTAATCAGTTTGACCAGTGTGCAGGTACTTCTAGAAGACCTATCGATGATTGCAAAAGTTGTTGATGGAGGAGTATTCTGCTTAACTTAAATTTCATGATATATCTTTTCTAACCTGCAAATTTTCTGGGATTCTAAAACTGCAAGGTATTCGTGTTTATTGATCAATTTTTCTTTCTTTATGCATTTTTAATTGATAAAAACATCCAAAAATAGAGTTTTGTTTTTGTAAAATGAAAATCTAAAAATAGAGTTTTCATTTTAAGGGGGAGAATTGCATGTAAGGGAGAGAAATTGTGAAAATGTATGTTATGGGATGAAGGTGAATACATGCATAATATATAAAATTGTGAGAAATTGATCATTGGGAAATGATGGTACATTGGCTTACGTATCTGACTCATGGATAGAGTAGATGAAAGAGCCATAAGATCATTGCTTGATATGTTTGGTAGGCTCGGCAAATCAGAAAGTATTCAGATGTGATAAACACTAAATACTATTGCTTGACCATGTGGATAACATCTTGATGCGTATTTCATGACAAAAATAAAAATAAGTGTGAAAAATAAATTGAGAAGTCAATGTGTATACATGTGTTCATTTTGCAAAGATTTAAACTTGTTTGATTTTCTTTATTTTATCAAACGATTGGACTTTATCTGCGTATCGAAAGATCGACCTGATCGTTGTTCGTTTGACGTTCTGCGTTATTTTCTTTGGTGTTTCGTATAACTCATCGGACTTTCTCTGCGTGTACGGGAGTATCGACCTGATTGTTGTTAGGTTATACAATTTCAACTTGTTTTATTTTTCTTATTTTGTTAAATCTGAGGCCTTATCTGCGTATCGAAAGATCGACCTTAAGGTAGACGATTTAACGTTCTTATTTCTTTTTGCATGGAACACAGTTGACGATATCATGAAAATATTATACTTTGTGAAAATTCACAAGTGTAATCACACAAAAGGAAAAAGCAAAAGAAAAAGAAAAAAAATGTCTGAATATGTCTGATAGTGTGGGATACACTGGTCAAAGCAAAATCTAATCAATATCTTAACATATCCAGATGTTATGAGTATGATTCTACCTGAGTTTAAGATGGACAAATTATAGCGGCAATCAGCATGACTTATGTGCTTCAATTAGTTGAAATTGAAGTGTAGTTCAGTGCGTCATGACCAATATGATCCCATATAGTGATATTTCTCATACAAAAAATTGTGTCTGATTTTGTATTGCATTTACATTTCATTTCAAGAAAAGTACAAAAAGATTTTTGGTGTGTTTTAGCATAAGTTTGAAAAATCAAAAAGATTTTAGGCTTGTTTTGATATAAATTTTGTTTTTCTAAAAGCCAAAAAGATTTTGTTTCTGCTTTATTTTCGGTCTGATCAACATGTGATACAAATTCAATTTTCAAAATCATATCTTGGAGTCTCGAAGAGACGTTTTGCGCCAAGATTATTTAAATTTTGAGCAGGTTAATAAAGTGAAAGTAATCACAACTTCAAGTCTTCTGAAGCTAATAAAGACCAGAGAATCACCAGACATTGTCAAGTATTCAATATCAAGCTACGATCAAGTTGAGGAAGAGTTTGTTTGAAGATTTATTTCATTGAACGAACGGATTCTACACTTGAGGGGGACTTCGACTGAAGATACTAATGTTGAAGAGATACAGCACACGACGAGGGGGAGTTTGTTGATAACTAATATGTGCCTCGTGTGAAGTATCGAGTTGCATCAAGTCAAAAACAAGTTCAAGCCAAAGTGTGTATGGCTGAACCTGGTCCGAACCTGGAGTTCGGATCAGGGCGAACCTCAGGTTCGGCTGAGGTTCGGCTGGTGAGTATAAATACATGTTTGTTCTTTGTGTTAGTCAGTTCTAAGCTTGAGAGATATCCATAAGTGTGTTTCCGTAGTGTATTCTCTGTGTCTATTCTCTGTGATTCTGATTGTAATTGTTCTTCTTTAGATCAACAAAAAAATCATTATAATTACTCGTTTTGTATCCGATATAGCTAGATTGAGTAGACGATCCGATGCTCATGACTTTTCACTTGGTGAGAAATTCCATAGATCTAACCCTAGATGACATGCTTATCATAGATCTACACATTTGGTGTCATATAAATGCAAAGTTGATGACCAAATCATATGTATCTAGTCACTAATAGCATGAATGTAGTAGACCAAAGCATTTTCCAACATAAAAATGGAATCTTGGATGAACAAACCATACATCTACCCATAATATCAAACAAGAACATAGATCTAGGCAAAATTAACATAAAGCTTCAAACTTTGCATGAGAAATCACTAGATCTAGAAGATAACATCATTTATAACATGAATCTAACCCTAAAAACTATAAAGGTCTGGTCTTGAAGAAATGGAATGAAGATGAACACTTACCGGTAAACCGAAAAGATAAAGAAAAGGGATTAAGAGGAAGGAATCAAGCTTTGATCTTCAATCTTCAATCTTCAATCTTCAAGATGATGATTAGGGTTTGAATGTTTTTTAGGGGCTAATGGTCGTTCAAGAGGGAGTGGGGGCTGAAAATGGAGAGCATGTAGGCTAATGATGCTTAAATAGGAGGTCATTTAGAGTTAGCTAGAAAATAAATATCAGGCGTATCGCCTAGGGGGTGTGGGTGCCCTAAGCGATACGTTTGGAGCACCCCCGAACACTCCCTCTTCCGGTTTATCCAGGGGCGAAGCTTGACAAGAAACTCAGCTAGGGGCGAAAGTCAAGGGTCAAAAAACATTTAGGTTATCGCTAGATTTTGAAACTTAGGTTATATGTTCGTGTCGGATATTCAGTTCGGATATTCGGTTCGGGTCGGTCACATAACATAAAACAAAAAATCTATTTGATTTAAGTCATTATAATAACCGTTGTTTCACATAAAAAAAACTAAACGATGCGAGAGAAAGGTTGATTACCTGGAAACATGATTACAAATAAGCATGACGACCTTTAAGATCTTTGAATTCATCGATTATGCAATCCTGATCAAACTTTTCAACAAGTTATTTTTCTATGTTAGCCAACCCATGACACAAAATGCCCAGGTGGAATTCCTCTTTCGAATCTACATAAATTTAACAATCTTGAATTTCATTTTCCGAGAATCAGACTGAGTATGTTTGTTTGAACTTTGAACAGATATATGAAAATTTTAACCAAGAAATAAAATATCCAAACAAACAGAATACAAAAAAATTGCATGGACAGTTCGACACCTCAAATACAGCAATGAATACACCTCAATTCCAAATAAAAAATCATTTATAGGGCAAACTGATCATGGATATTGAACAAGATAGAAACTTTCTGATGAATTATACATAATTGACTTCAACTTCCACCAACCGAATCTATAATATAAACAAAGGCTAAAAAAATATTGATCAACATAAGCATTATCCTACAGACAAAGTTTTTCGGTTATTCAGAACTAAAAGGAACAACAATCAAGAAACTACTAACCTTCAAGAACTCAAAGGATTTGGAGAAAGCATGGAACTTTATGATGAATCCGTAGATTATTCAAATAACCCACTTCAATTATACACATAATCACATCAAAGAATCGAACAAGAAGACTAAAAAGTCAACATTCAACAATTAATTTAACAATCTATAAACACACAATTTAAAACAATCTATGAACACATAATTTAGCATATCAAGTACCCTAAAAAAAATTCCCCATTTGCAATCAGTTCATGTTTATTGAGAATAAAGAGTTAAAAAACTAAAAAATTGCCTATTAGAGCCTTAGCTCTTGGAGGAATTCTGGAATTGGAGTTGTGAGACTGGCGTGGCGGTGGCTTGGAGGTGGCATGGTGGCCGGTGGTCACTCTTCAGAAGAGGGCCAGTGGTGGCGCCCGGCGAGCTGACTGCTGAGGGAGGGTGAGGGTCGTCTAGTTGACCAACAAACAGAGGGTCAGAATGAACGTGAGAAAGAAAGATGGGAGGGTTGGGAAGTTAAAAAAAACCCTATTTTTAATTAAAAAACAAGGCACAAAAAGCAGTGATTAGGAGTTTCGAACCCGGGTCACTAGATTTAGAATTCGCGACCTGAACCATTGAGCTAGTGGAGACTATATTACATGTATTCACTCCTAAGGAATATATAGATAGGGCCAGACTAAGTATATAAAAAAATCAGAATGAACGACTATAAATTTCCACTTCTAAGCAAAAAAACGGGTAGGTCTGGCCCCCATTATACTTCACCCTTTAGTTTATCGTTTCACGCGCTCGTTTGCCGTATTTTGAGGTTTTTGAGTCCCGTTTCCATCCAAGTTGCATAATTAAGGGTCCCATCGTCACGTAACACAAAAGGATGCACAAATTAGGTCAAAACATGCAATTTTGGTCGGTTTTGGCGTACGTATCGATTTTAGGCAATTCACCAATGATTCGCGACTCGATAAAGTGTGTGATAACTAATGACATGACAATATATTATTAGACTCCCAACTATATTGAAATTGACATATGATGACCAAATACAAGATTTCCGGTAAACGACGAATCGAGTACCGAAATCACGTAAAAACCAGAAATTGCTCTATTTTCAATTCGAGAAGTCCAATTTGATTCCAACCGATTATAATTGAGTATTTGGTTTCGAAAAAAGACTATAATTCATTTAAATCGATTAATTAGGGTATAACACCCGAAAATTCTTCTGGTTCGCAATACATTGCAAATCGGTAAATAACAAAAATTCAAAACGGGTCGGGGTTTCTCAATCGGGTATTTCGAAAATGTTACAGTCACCCTTACTTTTGAGAATTTCGTACCGAAATTAGGAGAGACATATAAATTTTAAAGAAAATATTAGTTAAAAGAGTTTCACTAATAACCAACACATTTTGACATTTGAAACAATCATAGAGTCGACATATGGGATTTCACCGAGAATAGGAATATATTCTCGATTACTGAATCAATTATATCGCCACCAAAATTTTACCCAACCATAATGGCTAGGTTAGGAATGGCGACAAGGATAGCGCATTGAGATATAACCAACCACTAAAGACATACCCACTCTCACACACACACCATTCTCTGTTTGACTCCCAGTGTAACTTAAAGACATTACCAACGCTTATATATAGGGTGTACCACAGCTAACCCACCACATCGTTAATATCTTTAAGAGAGTACTGTTTTTTGGAGAATATCTATCCAAATATCAAACAACCGACCTTGACACAACAACATAGGGTAATTAATAGAGCTGAGTGATAGATTTGAAGAATATACTACAACCGGGAGAGGTTCAAATGAGAAGTTTGTTTTGGGTAAGAAGGATAAGAAGGATTTTCAGCCATTGGATCTTGATCTAATAAAAAAGGAAGGAGGAGTATTTTAGTCTTAGCCACTTTTGTTGACTTTTTATCTATTTCCCCCAATTTCTTTAAACATTCATAACTTTCACATACGACATTATTTTTTTTAAAAAAATTACACCATAAAAACGAGCATTTTTTATCTTTAAAACGCATATAGTGTTGCTATATAAAAAATGAAAGAAAATTACTCTTTCGATTTTTGACACAGGTCATTGTGTCATTGTGTCAAAATGTTCAGATCATTGTGTCATTGTGTCGTCGTGTCAAAAGTATATATAGTGTTGCTATATATAAAATTAAATACTCCTTCGGTTTTTGGCACAATATGAAACAATGATCTGAACATTTTGACACATCATTGTGTCATTGTATCAAAATGTTCAGATCATTGTGTCATTGTGTCGTCGTGTCAAAAGTATATATAGTGTTGCTATATATAAAATTAATTACTCTTTCGGTTTTTGTCATCATATGAAACAATGATCTGAACATTTTGACACATCATTATGTCATTGTGTCAAAATGTTCAGATCATTGTGTCATTGTGTCGTCGTGTCAAAAGTATATATATTGTGCTGCTATATATAAAATTAAAAAAAAATTTACTCTTTCAGTTTTTAACACCATATGACACAATGATCTGAACATTTTGACACAATATGACACAATGATCTGAATATTTTGACACAATGACACAACGACACAATGACACAATGATCTGAACATTTTAATACAATTGAAAGAGTAAAAAAAATTTAATTTTTTATATAGCAACACTATACGCGTTTTAAAGATAAAAAAAACGCTCGTTTTTATGGTGTAATTTTTTTAAAGCCATAGATCTTCATTTAATTGAAGATCTAATGGCTATGATTCTTTCTTATCCTTCTTATCCAAACTAAACTTCTCACAATAACCTCACCCTACTACAACCAAAAGACTAACCAAAGATAGTGGACCCTAGTCTCCCCTACTTTAGGAGCGAGACTGGAGGATTAAGAGACTCAGGTGAGTAATAGTTGCAACATGGATTTCTTCAAAGTATCTCAACTTAATCACATATATTCATATAGATTCACCATAGAATAAACCATTCCAATACTAATAATAATGATAAAAAAAGGTTTGGAGCTTTAGACTTCTTATCCCAACAAAGCGTCAAGTGCTGGTGTACCGGATGGGTAGCGACCTACATCTGGTTTACCTTGCGAGACATGATACCTGGACAAAATCCGAATCAAACCTCGCTAAAACCTAAGATTTATACCCCACAACCAATATCGATCGTATGCTAAGCTAGCATCACACACAAACGTTGCTAGTAGTGTATATGAGCCTCTGATTTAGAAAGGGTAGAGCAATGATAAACACTCGAATTAACGATATGCAACCGAAAATTTCAAGTGATGAACACCAAAAGGCTTAAAACGATTGATACCAAAAGAAATCGAGTACCACGAACTAAACGGAAAACCACGCATTAGATGCCATGAGTCGATTAGCCACTCGCTCGGGTGTTACGACTAGCGTAATCTGAATGGTACATTTCAGGACAACATGACTCCACTGACTTGGAATAAACCGCATGATTCATGGTGTATGAATTTGATGACACGAATTAAATTACATGATCCGAGATGCATGAATCCGATAACCTGAATCGAACAGCATGTCTTGAAATACATGTACCGATAACATGAACCGAACAACATGCTTCAAAATACATGTATTGATAACATGAATCGAACAACATGACTCGAAATTCATGTACCCGATGATATAAGTCGGATATCATGACTCAAAATACATGATCCCGATAACATGAATCGAATAGCATGACTCAAAATGCATGATTCCGATAGAATGAATCGAATAGCGTGACTCGAATGCATGAGCTCCATAACCCCAACCGAATAGCATGACTCGAAGTACATGAGTTCGATAACATAAATCGGCGATCATGGCTCAAAATACAAGAACTTAATAACATGGACCGAAAACATAACTTAAAATGCAAGAATCCTGATAACATAAATCGAATACCATAACTTGAAATGCGAGGAATCTGATAATATAAACATATCCTAAAATGAAGAATAACTTGATTAACAATGATTACCGATCACATCCACCCATAGTACCCTTTAGATGAGGCCAAAGATTTAGAATGAAATGGTACACTCGACGAAATAGATTAACGAATCAACAAACGGTCACATAAGAAATTATGACACCTCGTCCAAAAACAGGTCAAACCCCTCTTCGTTGACTTTTTAATTTAAATGTTCATACGTTTTAATTATGTGATTAACTGAATTAGTTTCGATAATTAACTGATAACCGATAACTGATTTAATTCCGCGTTTGTATGCCTGTAAAATCTGAAAGTTTTCATATTTTGAATATAGAACTTCAATAATAAAAAAAGTAAATATAAAAATCAGACTTTTATATTTTACCAAAATGATACAATCAATTCAGTATACATTTTTTTATGGGAATAAAATGTTATATAAACATTTCGTTGTCAAGACTTAGTCAAACGAGAAAAAGTTAAACCTATTGGGCCCGGTTAGGCCCAATAAACCCAAAACAACCCGAATAAACCGAAAACTATACCCAGAGACTCGAATCAGCTCACCGAGTAACCAACCCGACCCAGAGGCCCAAACCGCGGCCCAAATGGCCTTGGGCCGAACCCGATACCTCCCTCCTTTTAGTCCCACTCGAGAACCGGCCCAAACCCGATTTCCCTCCCTTCGCGGCCCAACTACAAACCGGCCCAGCCCATGCGACTACTTTCCCGAATTTAATTGGGCTTCGGCACAACCTCTAACCCTTTTACTTTTATAGTTTTTGGCCCATGAGAATTTTTATAAAAGAGCCCACTAGTCTTTTATAAAAACTTTGGCCCATCAACCTACAAACCACCACCTTTGTATGTAAACATACTTGGTTTAGATTTTATAAAGTTATGATTTTTAGAGACCCCTTACCCTTCCATATTTTGTAAAAGTCTCCACCTTTTATAAAATACATGGAAAGTTTATAAAATTAATCACCAACACATGGTTTAGTTGGGTGAATGAGAATTAGACAACTCACCTAGTCTACACCTTGATTAGTGTCATTACCCAATGGTTAATAAACCACACTTTTAGTTATAAGAGGAGAGACCCACAAGCATTCTCCATACCACTACAACCCAACTCACTTGCTCTCTCCCTCCCTTCACCCTTTCGGCCGGACACCACAGCCCAGCCCCACCACCGCCGGCTGCCTCCACCACCGAGCCACCTCCTGCCACCGCCGGACCACCCTAGCCCCGCCGGACCACCGCCATATCTCCTCCTCTCTTCTTAGTTTCTTTTCCCACTCCTTGTGAGTCTTTCTAACCCATTCCTTCTATGTTTCCTTCCATTTTTAACACCCAAAGTGAAACCCAAGTCTTGACAACTAAACTTTTGAATGCTTGCATCTTGTTAAAACAACTAAGCAACTCTCTTCTCTATCTCTTTTCTTTCAAGATCAAACACACTCTTGGTGCATTTGAATGCTTAAAGGTAGCCAAGGAGTGTGGTGAAACACACTTGTGAAATCTAATGAAATTAATAAGTGCGCACCATGATTCTTGTGTTCATTAAATCCTTGATTTCAAAGTTAGTTGGTTTAACAAAACTCAAGCCTCATCTTGTTAATAAAATGACTAATTAAAATGTTAAATGATTATATGATTGTATGTTTAATTTGTCCTAACACTTGGAAGGTGTTAGTAGATTTATATTTATTTGGTCCTAACACAAAGTGTTAGTTCATTGTTATTTATTTAAATTTGTCCTAACACAAATGTGTTAGTTGATTGTTATTCATTTAAATGGTCCTAACACTATATGTGTTAGTTGATTTAAATATGAATCATGGATTATGATAAATTGGACTTATCACATATCAAGACTAATGCTAATTAAACAAATAAATCTCCTAACAAGATTTAAGGATTTAAATATAAGTTACACATGTAAATTTTGACAATAAATGACTAAACAATTTGTGACAAGTAAAAGGAACAAAAAGAATATTTTTTGTTTTAGTAAAAATATAACACATTAAAGTGTTATAAAAGTCTTACAAGACAAAATGAATATATTTAATTTTTACTAAAGATGGAAGGAATACATTTATGTCAAATGATTAGTTTGACATAAATTATTGGATTTATTACAAGTTTAAACAAAAAAAGAAATGTTATAAAAAATAGAAAAGTTTTCTATAAAAAGACAATTGTAAAAGGAAAATGTTTTATAAAAGATCTTTATAAAAATAATCAAAAAGCCAAGCAATTGACTTCAATTATTTTTATAAGTTTTAAGTATTACTTTGAGGAATCAAAGTAATCAAAATAAGAATACGTTGCGTAGTAATAAAACCGGGACCATACGGCGATATACGCGAAAACGTAAATGTTTGAAATCTCAAACCAATTACTTATCATGTTTTATTAAAACAATCCAAAAGTTTATAATAAATAGACTTTTATAAATGCAAGCATCGCCAATTAATGTTTCTTTTATAGAACAACGTTTTAAAAAGAAATGAATATTTCATACAAATGAAATATTAAACGATTTCGAGATATTAAATGATTAAATGCTGTGACTTAAAATATATCTTTCAAATGATTCATGTTTTAAAAAATAGAATGAACTTTAAATAATTATTCTTTGGCTAATAACTATTTATAAAGTCTTAAACTATGACTTAACTAAAGTTCACTTAGAAATGTTAATAATAATTATTTAAAAATAATTATAACTTGCATAATTAACAAATCGAACACATAATTAAAAAATATATAATTATACGAACTAATGAAAATAATAATAAACATTATTATTTTTAACTCGATGGTCAATACTTGATTTAAATTATTAAATGATATTTCCTTATTTATTGAACATAAATATACATCATCACAAACGTATTTATTTAATACTAACTAACGAGTTTTCAAATGAATACAAACAAGATTAAAACGTCAAGACTTGACCAGTATCACTTGGGTGACTTATGTTACTCAATTGATTGTAGACCTTATGCAAATGCCTATTTATTTATTTTGGACGTCACTTGCTACTGTTCTCGCACCACTTATTTACCACCTACCTGCTGATCCAGTGAGTTTCACTGCCCCTTTTCTTTTAACTGTTTTATACTTTGGGGGAGAAATCATGAAATCTGATAAATGTTTTTTGCTTAATATTATGGTTTATTTGTTAGCTGTATGACTGCTTGTTCTCTTACTGATTGCCCAATTATGGTACATTATCGTTATAAACGTTTGTACAACTGTATCCCACCATTAATTGTTTTTAATTAGTTATGTACGAAACGATAGCTAGTGAATAGATCTATTTGGGTTAACAACCCTGTCCTACCTAGTAGCTCCATTTCTGATTCCGGATTGTCTTGGGGTACACGTCAGTTATTCTGCGCTGTTCAGTATCTCTCGGGCGAGATACTATGGGTGGGTAAACCGTTAGTATTTGAAATCAAGGTTCAGGTGAGTTCATACAACCAAAACAATAAACCAATGTAATATTCAAGTATACTGAAACTGTTTTACTAACTTTAAACGTAGAGTCATAAACCTGTGAATCTCACCAACTTTATGTTGACCCTTTTAAACTCATGATTTCTTAGGTAATTGATGCAATATCTGGAAGACATGCAAATGGGGCTTCATCATGCTATCGGACCTGCTTTTGAAGTCATAGTCCCAATTATCCCAATAATCCATTTTATGTTTTCATTTCTAATTTAAGACTTATGATTTTCAAATGTAAGACATTATCATTTCCACTATCTTTTCCGATGCAATGAAATGACATAATGTTTTATGAAGTTTAAATTTATTAGAAGTTGTTCTATGTATCCTCGACTATGATTCCATTCTCGTTCACACCCAAACCCGTTGACCGGGGTGTGACAGATTGGTATCAGAGCCGTGGTTAGAGCGAACCAGGATAAACAAACAAACAAAACAAAACAAAAACTGAACCTGGACTATAACCCACTCCGAAGCTACCATTTGCATGTAAGACCTTATCTTCAACATGTTTACTTATGCTAGCTTATGTGTTACCTATGCATTACTCCTTTACTTGAGTTTCGATACTATCATGATGTTACTGACCACGGTTTCCTGTTGGAATATTATCGCAGAGATGACTTTCAAGGAAGTTATTTGCATTGCTGATGGGGAACAGAGCATGGAGGATTACACCCCTTCGCCAAAGGACCCTGCACCAGGGGACTACACGCCCTCGCTTGAGGACTACGTGCCCTCTAGTCCTGAGGCCGAGGCGGCCACGGTTGGTACTGTTCGCTTGTCCACCATCCCATCCAGCTTCTTGAGGCCACTTAGGCCCCTGACCTCCGACGACTCCCTGGACCACCCTGCTCCCACCGCCACTGCTGGCGGTGTGGCCCCTATTGGTGCTTCGAGCACCACTAACCCCTTTGCAGACCGCGAGCGGTCTGTGAAGACCTACATCGCCACTCCTAGCGGCGGTAGACGGGGATATACCCCGGGACGGGCGTCTGGCCCATCCCGGAGTCATGAGGTTGGAGAAACCCCTAAGGAGCCTGCGCCCAAGCGGCGCTATGTGTTCGAGCTACCCCACTTAGCTTGGATACCGGACCAGGTGCAGACATGGCAGATCCTGGAGGAGTTCCCGAGCTGTTATGCACGGGGCGAGTCATCTCCCCCCGATCCCTCCCGCCGTGTCTCGATGGGTATCTCACCCTTCACTAGGGAGCCTATACCTGGCATAGTACCACTCCTGGTGGCCCGCCTGAGACGCATTGAGACAGACCTTGGAGAGCTGGACGCGACTGTTTCCCAGCTCCCGACCACTGATGAGGTTAGGCCCCTTAGGGACTAGATAGCCAGTTTGACGGGGCGTAAGGGAGCTACTGATGACGCCATGAGGACCCTCCATGCCCATATGACCGGGGTTAGCATGGCCACCACCAATCTGCTTCTCTCTCATGAGAACTTGCAAAGGAGGTTCGCCACACTGGAGATCATATATGGACGACTCCTCTCCTTCCTTGTTGCCATGTCCCAGGTTACCACCTCCCTTATCATGCCCCCAGGTCCCCCACCACCACCACCCTTCTAGGTAGATTTGACCTAGTCTTTTGGATCGCCATTTTATAGATGAAACATGTTATTGTCTTTTGATTATGATGTATGTCCGGGACTGCAAGCCCAGGATGAAAACTTATTCTCTTTTGGTATGTTTTATCTGTAATATGGTGGAAAACAATGGTTGATGTATGTTATGATTAATGTTATCTCTTTATGGTTATGTATAATTTGCTATTATCTTGTTATGGTCGTATTACTTCTATCATGATTACTACAATGGCATGTTATGTTACCTCTTCCTTTCTATCTTATATTTCTTGGTTGAGTTTGCGCGTAATATGTTATGGCAATTGATGTGTGTCGTGGCAGTAATTCTCGAGCATGTAATAACCCCATTTACATATTATCTAAAATTTCTTTATGTTGACAATTGTAACTTAAAGCGAAATCATGCCACCATGACGCCGAACCACCAGGAACACTTCACCTCCTCCTACTATGACCGCTGCTGAAATCGAGGAGATGATTGCTCATCGCGTCGCTGAGACTGTAGCCGCTGCTGAAACCCAACGTTAAAACGACGATGGGGCACACGGTAAGAACGAATTGACCAATGTTAGAAAACCTTAGACTACAATTCCAAAAATTATATTCAAACGTTTCAACCTAACAAATGCAGGCCCCCGTGAATGTTCATATAAAGATTTTATGAATTGCAAACCCTCAAATTTCAAGGGTTTTGAAGGCACTGTTGGTTTAATTCACTGATTTGAGAAAATGCAGTCCGTCTTCCGCATAAGCAACTGCCCTGAGCAGTACATGGTTAAATATTCCACATGCACACTCACTGATAGCGCAATGACCTGGTGGAACTCTCATGCGGATGCTATGGGAACTGATTTGGCTTATGCCATGACATGGGACGAACTCAAACAACTGCTTCGCGATGAGTATTTTCCTAGAGAAGAACTTCAGAAACTTGAAGTTGAGTTCTGGAACCTATCCATGAATAGAGCTGATGTTGCTAGCTATACCAAAAGGTTCCGTGAGTTCGCTCACCTCTGTCCAACCATGATCACTCCACTGTATAAGAAAATTGAATGGTACATCTAGGGACTTGCACCGCATATCCAGGGGAATGTCCTTTCCTCAAATCCTCAGACTTTTCAGGATGTTGTGCGTCTGGCACACAACCTTGTTTACCAAGCTAATCGTCAAGGTGTGAACCTTGGCAAGAAACAGTCTGAGAGCAAACCCCCTGATGCCAGTACCGCTCCTCCTGCAAGCAAGAAGCCTGACAACAAGCAGAAGCGAGGATTCTTGAAGAATCGTGAAGAAAAGACCCCTGCTAAGGAAGCCGAACCAGTGAAAGTCTATGCTGCTACAACCCCTACTCATGCTGTCCGAAAGACCGGATATACCGGTGGAGCACCCCTATGCAACAAATGCAACCTCCACCACACCCTTGACTATGGAAACGTCTACTGCAATATCTGCAAGACGAAAGGACATGTTGCACGTGATTGTCCAAAGCGTACCTACTACGGTTACGGAGCAACCGGTCACTACAAGAAGGACTGCCCGAAGGCAAGAAACCAGGATGCTAATCAGGCTAGAGGAAGAGCCTTTGTGATCAATGCCGGAGACGCTCGCCGTGACCCCAACACGGTGACGGGTACGTTTCTACTAAATAATCATTATGCTTCTGTTTTATTCGACACTGGTGCCGATAGAAGCTTCGTGTCTACCGAATTTTGCCAATTACTTGAAATTACTCCTGTTGCCTTAGACACTAAGTTCACAGTAGAATTAGCAAATGGAGAATTAGTAGAAACTGGAGTAATCCATCAAAATTGCTCGTTAGAACTCTCCGACCATTCCTTCAGCATCGATTTAATGCCCGTCGAATTAGGAAGTTTTGATGTAATCATTGGTATGGATTGGTTATCAAAGAACCATGCGGAAATTGTGTGCCATGAGAAAATAGTTAGAGTGCCGCTTGCAGATGGTAACACTCTAAACGTGCAAGGCGAAAAGAGTGGAACCAAGCTAAATCTCATATCTAGTATGAAGGCACGAAAATTCCTCCGTAAAGGATGCCATGCCATACTAGCACATGTGACTGAGAAGAAACCAAAGGAGAAACGAATGGAAGATGTTCCCATTGTCTGTGAATACCCGGAAGTCTTTCCCGAAGACTTGCCAGGTTTACCTCCAACACGACAAGTAGAGTTTCGCATTGACTTAGCACCCGGTGCCGCCCCTGTAGCCAGATCTCCGTACCGTCTGGCACCATCCGAAATGCAAGAGCTATCTAGTCAATTGCAAGAATTGCTAGATAAAGGCTTCATCCGTCCAAGCCACTCTCCATGGGGAGCTCCTGTGTTATTTTTTAAGAAGAAAGATGGAACATTCCGGATGTGCATCGACTACAGAGAATTAAACAACCTAACTGTGAAGAACCGCTACCCACTCCCTAGAATTGATGACCTATTTGATCAACTCCAAGGATCAAGCTTCTACTCCAAAATCGATCTGAGATCAGGGTACCATCAACTCAGAGTTACAGACGAAGATGTTTCGAAGACAGCGTTTAGAACACGCTATGGCCATTACGAGTTCCTTGTAATGCCATTTGGTTTGACAAACGCACCGGCTGTGTTCATGGACTTAATGAACCGCGTATGCAAACCATATCTAGATAAATTTGTTATCGCATTCATTGAAGACATCCTTATCTACTCCCGTAGCAAGGAAGAACACAAACAACATCTGAGACTTATCCTGGAATTGTTGAAGAAGGAAGAACTCTACACAAAATTCTCCAAATGTGACTTTTAGATTCGCAAAGTATACTTTTTGGGTCGTGTGATCAACGATCGTGGTATCCACGTGGATCCCATAAAAATTAAAGCAATCAAGGATTGGAGTACGCACACGACTCCAACTGAGATTCGACAATTCTTAGGTCTCGCTGGCTGTTACCGCCGATTCGTCGAGAACTTCTCGAAAATAGCTCAGCCACTGACCGCTTTGACCCAAAAAGATAAGAAGTTCATATGGGATACTAAGACTGAAGCAGCATTCCAGTTGATAAAGCAAAAGCTATGTGATGCACCAATTCTATCACTACCTGACGGAATCAAAGACTTCGTTGTATACTGCGATGCATCGCATCAAGGTTTAGGTTGTGTACTAATGCAACGAGAGAAAGGCATCGCCTACGCATCACGACAACTAAAGATTCACGAGAAGAATCATACGACCCGCGATTTGGAACTCAGAGCCGTTATCTTTGCCCTTAAAATCTGGAGACACTATCTCTATGGTACTCAATGCACCATATTCACCGATCACAAAAGCCTCAAGCACATTTTTAATCAGAAGGAATTGAATATGAGACAACGCCGATGGGTGGAACTGCTAAATGATTACGAATGCGAGATTCGTTATCACCCAGGAAAGGCTAACGTTGTAGCTGACGCTTTAAGCAGAAAGGAACGCGTCAAACCACTTCGTGTTCGAGCATTAAGTATGACCATTCGCTCGAATCTCACTTCACAAGTGCGTGATGCTCAGATTGAAGCCCTCAAACCAGAAAACCATGCAGAAGGAGGTTTACGTGGAATGGAGAAGCAACTAGACGAGAAACCTGATGGAACCAAGAATTTCATGGATAGACTATGGGTGCCTGTCTATGGAGGGTTAAGGCAATTAGTATTCGATGAGGCTCACAAGTCAAGATATTCCATTCATCCCGGATCAGATAAGATGTACCACGGTCTGAAGAAACAATTCTGGTGGCCCAACATGAAAGCCGAGGTAGCCACCTATGTCGGCAAATGTTTAACATGTTCAAAGGTCAAAGCCGAATACCAGAAACCTTCTGGATTGTTAACTCAACCTGTAATCCCGGAATGGAAATGGGAAGAGATATCCATGGACTTTATCACAAAATTGCCTAAGTCTAGATCTAGATATGACACTATTTGGGTGATAGTGGATCGATTAACGAAATTTGCGCACTTCTTGCCAGTCAAAGAAAAGGATAACATGGATAGGCGAGCCAAACTCTACATTAACGAAGTCGTCTCGCGACACGATGTGCCTATATCTATCATATCCGATCGTGATAGTCGTTTCAACGCA
>JBCNJP010000024.1:29066376-29119376 GCA_039602395.1 Deinandra increscens subsp. villosa
AAATACAGACCCGACCTGGTTGTGACCTGTAAGAGTTACACTGAGGGCAACGAGAAATAAATTCGCTTAAATGTTTAACCGATATTCTACAAAAATGAAAGTGACATATATTATTTATATGATTATAAACAATTAGTCAATAAATATTATTATTAATTTATTAATAATAACTGGCAGAAAACATTATTATTAAACTATTAATAATAATTGTTGGTGGAAATAAAAATACAATTATTTTCTTCACAAGTATTAGGAACCCACAGTGGACCAACACTATATTTAAGGTCGTCTTCTCCATGGACTAAGTCTTTCACCGCTCCCTTGATTCTTTTCTCTCCCCCAATTTTCTTCCTTTGTAGCTTCCATCTATGCGTTCTTTATTATATCAAGTATGCTTGAGGTCACAACTAATCTCATGGATTTCACCTTGATAGGGATACTCAACACATCCGCCATAACATTTTCTTGTCCAGGATTATAGTAAATTTCACAATCATAATTTTTGATAATCTCCAACCATCTTCTTTGCCTCATATTCAACTCTTTCAGATCAAGAAGTATTTCAGACTCTTTAGATCAGTATAGGTAATGCATTTGACACCATATAAATAGTGCCTCCAGATTTTCAAGGCAAACACCACTACTGTCAACTCAACTCATGGTCATGAGTGGGGTACATAGCTTCATGTACCTTTAATTGTCTTAAAGCATAAGCAATCACCTTTCCTCATTTCATAAGTACACATCCAAGGCTAAGGTATGAAGCATCCGAGTATACCACTAAATCATTTATCCCATCTGGTAGGGTTATCACTAGAGCCTATGTTAACTTTTCTTTGAGAGTCTGAAACTCCTCTTGTTCTTCTCCCCATTCGCATTTCACGTCCTTACGTGTCAGATTTGTTAATGGCAAGGCTATCTTGGAGAAATATTTAATAAACCTGCTATAAAACATGCCAAACCCGAGAAGCTCCAAACTTCTGTCAGATTCCTCTGGGGACTCCACTTTGCTACCGCTTCCACTTTAGAGGGATCTCCCATTATACCTTCAGAACTGATAACATGCCCAAAAAATTATACTTCCCTTAACCAGATGGAACACTTTGAAAATGTGGCACACAATTTCTCCCGTCTCAATGTTTCCAACACCCCCCTTAAAAGACTATCATGATATTCTTCACTACGTGAGTATACAAGTATGTCATCAATAAATACTATAACAGACCGGTTTAGCATGGGCTTGCACGCGTGGTTCATGAGATCCATGAAAGCCACCGGTGTATTGGTTAACCCCAATGACATAACCAGTAACTCGTAATGCCCATAACGCATCCGAAATGCCATTTTTGGGATATCTTTTTCCCTCACCTTCAACTAATGATAACCTGACCTTAGGTAAATCTTTGAAAACCAACTCGCACCTTGCAACTTATCAAATAGGTCATCAATTCTTGGATTTTTTCTTGACAAGAAGAGTGCTCCCCAAGGGGAAACACTAGGGTGAATAAATCCATTGTCAAGAAATTCTCGCAGTTGATATATCAATTCTTGCATTTCTATAGCAGCCAAGCGATACGGTGCTTTTGTAATTGGTTTGACCCTGGGTACCAAATATTTGCAAAACTCCATTTCCTGATCCTGGGGGTATATGGGTAAATCTTCTGGGAATAAACCATGATATTGTCGTACCATAAGTTCCTCTTCCACCTTCTTACCTTCAACTTTCGTATCTACCACATAAGTAAGATATGACTTACACCCATGTCGGATGTACTTTCTTGCCTCCATTACCGAGCACAACAAACGATCATTCTTCTTTTCGCCATGAATGCAAACATGCTTCTTGCTCAGTGATGTTAACTGGATCACCTTATGGTTTCATAATACAATAGCAATTTAATGCGCTAGCCAATCCATTCCTACTATCACTTTAAATTCCCCTATCATCATGGGAATTAAATCAATTAAGTAATCTTCGTCTTCCATCGGTAATTTTACAATTTCGACGCACATCAAAGACTAAGAAACTTTTATTATCTACTATTTTCACTTCTAAAGGTAAAGACAACTTATCAGTAATAAAAGAGGGGGGTGATGAATAGAGTCGTGTGAAAAAACGTGTAAAACCACTGTACGATCTTACTACTGCATAATTCTGAACTGAAGAAACACAAATGAGTAAATAAAGCTTTGTTTTATAGATTCACAAAGAGATACAAGCTAGAGAGAGAAACACACTCAATACACACAGTTAAGAAGATGTAGAATGACAGAACTAACTAACTCTCTATAACACGAACTATTTATAATGTAAGCATACTAACTGGTGGACCACCCACGAACCATTTGGTACGCACGTACCAAATATGCTGCGTACCATTTGGTACGACCACCTTAGTATGATACTACTAAGACTCACAAACTTGCTCTAGGCTAGATACAATACACGAGACACATGATAGCATAAGAATATGCTCTAACAAACTCCCCTTTAACGTGTACTGTATCTAGCTATCTATATATCTAACAAAACTTTAGTCTTCAATCTTCAGCATTGCTGCATCTGATCTTCAATTTGAAATCTTGTAAGAATTAGAGCTTGCATGGCTGGACCAATCTTGAACAGTCTTTGAACTTCAAAATCCACTTGTGAAAGATATTACATACTCCCCCTTTCACCATGCTTGAGACTTGTCACACAGATAACCTGCAATTTCAGAAGACAGAAATGCGGCTTCCTTTTTCGTTTGAAAATTAATTTAATCTTGGCGCAAAACTTCTCTTCGAGAATCCAAGATAGTTTTTTTGAAATTTGATTTTGTATCACATGTCGATCGGTCGAAAACAAATAAGAAATAAAATCTTTTTGGCTTTTTGAAACTTTATATCAAAACACACCGAAAATCTTGTTGATTTTTCTAAGTTTATGCTAAAACACACCTAAAATCTTTTTGGACTTTTCAGATATGAAACATAAAATGCAATACAGAATCAGACACTATTTTTATCTTTTGCGAGAAAGATCACAACTTGGGATCATATTGAACATGACATGCTGAACTACACTTCAATTTCAATTACTTCAGCACACAAGTCATGTCGATTACTGGTATAATTTGTCCATCTTAAACTCAGGCACAACCATACTCATAACATCTGGATATGTTATTGTATTGATTAGATTTGCTTTGACCAGTGTATCCCACACTATCAAACATACTCGGATATGTATTTTCTTTTATATCACACTTTGTGATTACATTTGTGATTTAATCACATAACGATTGTACTCATGATTTAGTCAACTGTGTTCCATGCAAAAAGAAATAAGAACGTTAAATCTTCTACCTTAAGGTCGATCTTTCGATACGCAGATAAGGCCTCGTATTTAACAAAATAAGAAAATAAAAACAAGTTAAAATTGTATAACTCAACAACAATCAGGTCGGTACTCCCGTACACACAGAGAAAGTCCGATGAGTTATACGAAACACCAAAGAAAATAAAGCAGAACGTCAAACGAACAACAATCAGGTCGATCTTTCGATACGCAAAGAAAGTTCGATCGTTTGACAAAATAAAGAAAATCAAACAAGTTTAAATCTTTGCAAAATGAACACATGTATACATAGTGACTTCTCAATTTCTTTTTCACCTATCGTTTTCTTGATATATCATGAAATACGCATCAAGATGTTGTCCACTTGGTCAAGCAATAGTATTTAGTATGTTTATCACATCTGAATACTTTCTGATTTAATGCCGAGCCTACCAAGTACATCGAACAATGATCTTATGGCTTTTTCATCTAGTTTATCCATGAGTCAGACACGTAAGCCAATGTACCATCATTTCCCAATTATGTCGGATCAATTTCTCATTTTTTATAATATTTTTATATTTTCTGTTTTTCAATGTTTTTGTAACTTTCCATTTTTCTCCCCCTTAAAATGAAAACTCTATTTTTGGATTTTCATTTTAACAAAAACAAAAAGACACTATTTTTGATATTTTCAATTTTCTCCCCCTAAACTACATACGAAATGTAAAAGAAAGAAAATTGACCTTTCGACATGGATACCTTTCACGTTTAGATTTCAGAAAAAAATTCCGTTTTGAAATTGATATCACATGTAATTTAACTTAAATCAGCAGAATACTTCTCCATCAGCAACTTTTCAATCACTGATAAGTCTTCTAGAAGTACTTGCACACTGGTTTAAATGATCAGTATTCAAATGACCCGAAGCACACAGCTTCTGGTCGACCAGTGTCTTCCACAAAATCAGTTGCAGCTTTGGTAACCAACTTAGGTCGCCACTGCATTTTTGCGGGTGCAGTTTTTACTGAAACGTCATCTTGCGATGAATCACCAACACTAGAATCACTTTTGAAAACATGTTTACTTTTGATTGAAAATGTGAAGTTGGTGTGTCAGTAAAAATTCTGTCTGATTCATCAATTATCGTGGCAGTTTTGCCAGAAAAAGTTCTCTTGGCAGTTACAGGACAATCCTGTGCCATATGTCCCTTTCGGCGACATTGATAACACAAACGATATGATCGCTTCGATTGGGGCTTGTCCCGAACTAGATGACATTTATCAGTGAATTCAGAATCATCGGAAATATCATCAAAAACTTAAAATCGGTTAGAAGGTAGCCATTTCGATGTAGGACTTTGAGGTGTAGCATTAGAACCAGATGAAGAAGATTTGTTCGGAGAACTTTTAGTTGAACCTTTCTTCTTTTGCTTTCCCCCAAACCCTTTCTCCATTGTTAAAATGAATACTTGAGCAAGATGATATATTTTATCCAAGTTTGTATCTTTCTTTGCCTTCTTTGGCATGTTATTCTTCTTTGTAACCTTTTTGCCTGCACTCCCCAACCCAGATTGTTTATAACCAGGTAGCTTTGTCAGATCAATTTGAGATTGACAAGAACCATCTTGAGCAGCTTGGGTGAATTTAACTTTAATGCCCTTCAAGTTGTTAGCTTGTACCAACACAGCTGCTAATTGTTCCTCGGACCCCAGCTTCTCATCTTTTTCAATCAACTTATTATCAGAAATTTGTTGATCAGGAACACCAATACCACAGAAACAAATTTAACAAATGTAGGTGCACCAGATGCTGAAGATTCTTCTTTCTTGTTGACATGCTTTAACTCCTTCTTCTCCAATTTTTCAGACACAAATGCAGAATAATCTTCCTTTGGAGTCGGAGTGCTCAAATCAACAACAGCCTCTGTTTGAATCACCGGATGTGGAATCTGATTGAAATCATCTCCTCCAAACACCTTCTTGAAGTTATCGTCTTGACACAAATAACTCGCAAACGAATGAGAATTCTTCAAGTTATGCAATTGAAGATTTAGATCCAAGATTTCAACATTCAAATCGGCTATGGTCTTTTGAGTTTCAGCAACAACCTTTTCTGATTGAATCAGTTTTTCAGATGTGCTGTTAAGTAAAGACTTCTCTCTTCGCATACCATCATGAGCAGCAAGCACTTTTTTTCTAATTTTCTCCACTCTTTCTTTATAGATCTCAACATTTTTGGTTAACAAAATCTTGTCCTTTTTCAGAGTAGTGATCTTATCTTGCAATTCAGACTGAACAATTTGATATTGAGTTCTGTCAGCAGTAACTGCATCCAATGCTTGTTGAAGTTCATCATTAGATGCTTTAAGTGCTTCCACCCTGGCTGTGGATTTTGAAATAGATTCTCAAAATCTTCACTCACATCTTTAGCTTTAAACTTATATTCCTCAACTTCCTTTACCAACTTTTCATTGGTAGCAGTTAAGTTGACAATTTTTGTCATGAACTCATCATTTTCATGTTGAAGTTGTGACTTTTGTTGATCATTTTGAATACAACCTTCTGACAATTGTTTTTGAATATCTGCTAACTCTTCCAACAACACACTCTTTTCTTTGAGTAACTTCTCATTCATCTTAAAATTTTCATCAGAAACTTCACACTTCTGTTTATAACTTTCTATCTCGTCTTCATTTTGTTTCTTTTCCTCAATCAACCCTGCTTTTTCTTGAACCAACTCTTGAATCTTTCGATCTTTCTGAGTACAAAATTCACAAGTTGACTCATAACCATTTATTTCAGAATCACTTGTTTCAGATTTACTAGTTTCAGATGCATATCCACTCGATTCAACCTCAATATTTGCCATCAATGCATAATTGTCTGAAGGGCGGATTATAAATGCAGATTCATTTGGAAAATCTTTAGCCCAATCATAACCTTCATCAGTTTGAGATATCATAGCTTTAACTTCTTTATCATGAACATTCTTATCCGAAGTACCCTTGTCAGATGATGGTTTAGGACAATCCCTAGCAAAATGCCCATGTTTGTCACATTTAAAACATTTAATGATTCGTCTATTCAAACCAAGTGTTCCTCCTTGAAAAATAGATGTCTTGCCATGTTTCTTCATAAATCTTCTTCCTCTCTCCACTACCATAGCAACCTGCCATTCCAGATCAAGTTTATTCAATTGATCTTCATCCAGATGATTTATGTCCTCACCAAACAATCCAGATTGACCAATTTGACTAAATATAGATCCAGACGAAGAAGATATGAAAGCAGACAGCAAAGCAACTAGATCTTCGGTAGCTTGATTAGAAGTTGACTTGCTTGATGATCTATCAGGAATAGTAAAACTGCAACCTGAAGAATAACCAGTACTCTCAGACTTTCTAGCAAGAAAAGCTGTTACCGGGGATTCACGCTTGAACTAGAATGCGATTTAGCTTTAGCATGGACGGTAGCAGAATTCTCTCCAAAATAGACTGGAGGATTCTGAACCGATGGAATTGCTGACTTTTTCACAAGTAATTCCATTTCTCGAGCTTGTAATTTACTTAACAATTGATTGAATGTCCAACTTGAGTAATTTGGATCATTAGCAAGCATCATAACAAAATTCTCCCACGTTTCGGGTAGAGCTTCCATAAATTTTTCCTTCAATTCATCTTTTTCCTTCTGGACTCCTACAACATCAAGTTCATTAATCAGATGTGAAAACCTAGAAATCAAGTCTGCAATACTCTCTTTTTCACAGTGCTGAAAGTTGTCAAACTCTTTTAACAAAACTTTCTTTCAGCTCTTCTTATATTGCTCATTTCCTGCACACCTATCTTTTAATGCATCCCATAAAGTTTTTGATGTTGTGCAATTTTTGAATTGATGCAAGAGTTCTCTTGGTAATGCCATTGTGAGATTTGCATAAGTTTTCTTTTCTCTGGCATAAACTTTCCTTTGATCTTCATCAAGATCACTTTGTGGAACTGGTTCTCCATTTTTCTTAGGATATGTATAGTCTTGCTCAATAGATATCCACAGATCAATGTCAAGAGAATTAATGAATGATTCAAACCGTTGCTTCCAATTATCATAATCCTCCAACCTAAGAAACTTAGGAACTTTCTGATTTGTTCCTATCTCGTCATCATAGTTCAACATGGCCTGCATTGATGATTGAACAACTGAAAATGCTTGAAAATCGCTCATCTTGAAATTACAATACCAAACGCAAAAACTTCAAACTGAAAAACAGACGTCTTCCAAGCGGATTTTGGGGGTCAAACCGGATGGTACTAGCCGTTAGGCAGTAAAAGTCTAGATCTCGTCGAGACAAACATTTTGACTAGTATTAGCTCCCGTAACTCTTAACGGTTCTCAAGTTACGTCAGTTTTAGTGAACACATGTATTTTGTCAGCGTACCAATATGTTCTCAATGTACCAAATCCGGACCAATTCAACAAGCCGACCAAATGAACCTCCAACGTACCAGTTTAACTCACGTACCAGCAGCGAACCAAAAATACTCAACGTAACAGAAACTGGTACGGCGAACCAAATGGTACGGAGTAACTGTCAACGAACCAGAAAATAACCGCCACGGACCAACTTGAAGATTGCCTTGCGTAACAGAAACGGACCAGCGGCGTACCAGATTGTTCTTTGAGCGTACCAGAAACGTACCAAACAGAAATCGACGGACTTTCGTGAATTTTGACAATTTGGATTGGAATTTGCTTCAGAGAGGTGCAAAAACTCACTAGGAACACTCAGAAATCATTTTTCATCTTTGAAACACTCGGAATTGCGTAAATTTGATAAAAAAAACGAAGAAAACCCACACTTTCTCTTTCTAGAAACCGAATAATTACCAAAATCACAGCAGTAGAGCAACCAAATGCTCTGATACCACTTTTAAAACCACTGTACGATCTTACTACTGCATGATTCTGAACCGAAGAAACACAAACGAGTAAATAAAGCTTTGCTTTATTGATTCACAAAGAGATACAAGCTAGCGAGAGAAACACACTCAATACACACAGTTAAGAAGATGTAGAATGACAGAACTGACTAACTCTCTCTAACATGAACTATTTATAATGTAAGCATACTAACTGGCGGACCACCCACGTACCATTTGGTACGCACGTACCAAATATGTTGCGTACCATTTGGTACAGCCACCTTAGTATGATACTACTAAGCCTCACAAACTTGCTCTAGGCTAGATACAATACACGAGACACATGATAGCATAAGAATATGCTCTAACACAAGTCCGTAATCATCTGAGAGCTGCTAGAGACAGACAAAAGAGCTACGTCCGACAACCGACGCAAACCCTTGTCCTTTAAAAAGGGAGATCGCGTCATGCTAAAGGTGTCACCTTGGAAAGGTGTCATTAGGTTCGGAAAACGAGGAAAGCTCAACCCTCGTTACATTGGTCCCTTAGAGATCACTCAGGCCATCGGACCAGTAGCTTACCGACTACGCCTGCCTGCCGTACTAAGCAGCGTACATGATGTCTTTCACGTTAGTAATCTTAAGAAATGTCTATCTGATGAAACGCTCATTGTCCCACTTGATGAAATTCAAGTCGACGAGACACTGCACTTCATTGAGGAACCTGTCGAGATACTTGACTGTGAAATCAAGAAACTAAAGCATAGTCGCATTCCTATAGTCAAAGTGCGATGGAACTCTCGAAGGGGACCAGAGTACACTTGGGAGCGCAAGTACCAAATGCGTTGAAAGTATCCTTGTCTGTTTGGAAACCTCGCATCCACCAGTAACCAGAACTGAATTTCTGGACGAAATTCTTCTAACATGGGAAGGAATGCGACACCTCGTCCAAAAACAGGTCAAACCCCTCTCCGTTGACTTTTTAATTTAAATGTTCGTACGTTTTAATTATGTTATTAACTGAATTAGTTTTGATAATTAACTGATAACCGATAACTGATTTAATTCCACGTTGTATACCAGTAAAATCTGAAAGTTTTCATATTTTAAATATGGAACTTCAATAATTTAATAAAAAGTAAATACAAAAATCGGACTTTTATATTTTACCAAAATGATACAATCAATTCACTAAACATTTTTTTTATGGAATTAAAATGTTATATAAACATTCCGTTGTCAAGATTTAGCCAAACGAGAAAACCGTTAAACCTATTAGGCCCGGTTAGGCCCAATAAGCCCAAAACAACCCGAATAAACCCGAAACTTTACCCGGAGACTCGACTCAGCTCACCGAGTAACCAACCCGACCCAGAGGCCCGACCCGCGGCCCAAATGGCCTTGGGCCGAACCCGATCCCTCCCTCCTTTTCGGCCCACTCGAGAACCGGCCCAAACCCGGTTTCCCTCCCTTCGCAGCCCAACTACAAACTGGCCTAGCCCACCTGAATTTAATTGGGCTTCGGCCCGACTCGTTTCCCGAATTTAATTAGGCTTCGGCCCAACCTCCAACCCTTTTACTTTTATAGTTTTTGTCCCATGAGAATTTTTATAAAAGAGCCCACTAGTCTTTTATAAAAACTTTGGCCCATCAACCTACAAAACCACCACCTTTGTAATTAAACATACTTGGTTTAGATTTTATAAAGTTATGATTTTTAGAGACCCCTTACCCTTCCATATTTTGTGAAAGTCTCCACCTTTTATAAAATACATGGAAAGTTTATAAAATTAATCACCAACACATGGTTTAGTTGGGTGAATGAGAATTAGACAACTCACCTAGTCTACACCTTGATTAGTGTCATTACCTAATGGTTAATAAACCACACTTTTAGTTATAAGAGGAGAGACCCACAAGCATTCTCCACACAACTACAACCCAACTCACTTGCTCTCTCCCTCCCTTCACCCTTTCGGCCGGACACCACAGCCCAGCCCCACCACCGCCGGCTGCCTCCACCGCCGAGTCACCTCCTGCCACCACCGGACCACCCCAGCCCCGCCGGACCACCGCCATATCTCCTCCTCTCTTCTTAGTTTCTTTTCCCCACTCCTTGTGAGTCTTTCTAACCCATTCCTTCTATGTTTCCTTCCATGTTTAACACCCAAAGTGAAACCCAAGTCTTGACAACTAAACTTTTGAATGCTTGCATCTTGTTAAAATAACTAACCAACTCTCTTCTCTATCTCTTTTCTTTCAAGATCAAACACACTCTTGGTGCATTTGAATGCTTAAAGGTAGCCAAAGAGTGTGGTGAAACACACTTGTGAAATCTAATGAAAGTAATAAGTGTGCACCATGATTCTTGTGTTCATTAATTCCTTGATTTCAAAGTTAGTTGGTTTAACAAAACTCAAGCCTCTTCTTGTTAATAAAATGACTAACTAAAATGTTAAATGATTATATGATTGTATGTTTAATTTGCCCTAACACTTGGAAGGTGTTAGTAGATTTATATTTATTTGGTCCTAACACAAAGTGTTAGTTCATTGTTATTTATTTAAATTGGTCCTAACACAAATGTGTTAGTTGATTGTTATTCATTTAAATGGTCCTAACACTATATGTGTTAGTTGATTTAAATATGAATCATGGATTATGATAAATTGGACTTATCACATATCAAGACTAATGCTAATTAAACAAATAAATCTCCTAACAAGATTTAAGTATTTAAATATAAGTTACGCATGTAAATTTTGACAATAAATGACTAAACAATTTGTGACAAGTAAAAGAAACAAAAAGAATATTTCTTGTTTTAGTAAAAATATAACACATTAAAGTGTTATAAAAGTCTTACAAGACAAAAGGAATATATTTAATTTTTACTAAAAATGGAAGGAATAAATTTATGTCAAATGATTAGTTTGACATAAATTCTTGGATTTATTACAAGTTTAAACAATATAATAAATGTTATAAAAATAGAAAAGTTTTCTATAAAAAGACAATAGTAAAAGGAAAATGTTTTATAAAAGATCTTTATAAAAATAATCAAAAGGCCAAGCAATTGACTTCAATTATTTTTATTAGTTTTAAGTATTACTTTGAGAAATCAAAGTAATCTAAATAACAATACGTTGCGTAGTAATAAAACCGGGACCATACGGCGAGATACGCGAAAACATAAATGTTTGAAATCTCAAACCAATTACTTATCATGTTTTATTAAAACAATCCAAAAGTTTATAATAAATAGAATTTTATAAATCCAAGCGTCGCCAATTAATGTTTTTTTAGAACAACGTTTTAAAAGGAAATGAATATTTCATACAAATAAAATATTAAACGATTTCGAGATATTAAATGATTAAATGTTATGACTTAAAATATATATCTTTCAAATGATTCATGTTTTACGAAATAGAATGAACTTTAAATAATTGTTCTTTGGCTAATAATTATTTATAAAGTCTTAAACTATGACTTAATTAAAGTTCACCTAGAAATGTTAATTATAATTATTTAAAAATAATTATAACTTGCATAATTAACAAATCGAACACATAATTATTTAATTAAAAAATATGTAATTATACGAACTAATGAAAAAAATAATAAACATTATTATTTTTAACTCGATGTTCAATACTTGATTTAAATTATTAAATGATAATTCCTTATATATTGAACATAAATATAAATCATCACAAACGTATTTATTTAATACTAACTAACGAGTTTTCAAACGAATACAAAAGAGATTAAAACGCCAAGACTTGACCGGTATCACTTGGGTGACTTATGTTACTCAATTGATTGTAAACCTTATGCAAATGCCTATTTATTTATTTAGGACGTTACTTGCTACCGTTCCTGCACCACTTATTTACCACCTACCTGCTGATCCAGTGAGTTTCACGGCCCCTTTTCTTTAACTGTTTTATACTTTTGGGGGAGAAATCGTGAAATCTGATAAATGCTTTTTACTTAATATTATGGTTTATTTGTTAGCCGTATGACTGTTTGTTCTCTTACTGATTGCCCAATTATGGTATATTATCGTTATAAACGTTTGTACAACTGTATCCCACCATTAATTGATTTCAATTAGTTATGTACGAAACGATAGCTAATGAATAGATCTATTTGAGTTGACAACCCTGTCCTAACTGGTATCTCCAGTTCTGATTCCGGATTGTCTTGGGGTACACGTCAGTTATTCTGCGTTGTTTAGTATCTCTCGGGCGAGATACTATGGGTGGTTAAACCATTAGTATTTGAAATCAAGGTTCAGGTGAGTTCATACAACCAAAACAGTAAACCAATGTGATTTACAAGTATACTGAAACTGTTTTACCAACTTTAAACGTAGAGTCATAAACCTGTGAACCTCACCAACTTTATGTTGACCCTTTTAAACTCATGATTTCTTAGGTAATTGATGCAATCTCTGGAAGACATGCAAATGGGGCTTCATCATGCTATCGGACCTGCTTTTGGAGTCATAGTCCCAATTATCCCAATAATCCATTTTATGTTTTCATTTCTAATTAAGACTTATGATTTTCAAATGTAAGACATTATCATTTCCACTATCTTTTCCGCTGTAATGAAATGACGTAATGTTTTATGAAGTTTAAATTTATTAGAAGTTGTTCTATGTATCCTCGACTATGATTCCATTCTCGTTCACACCCAAACCCGTTGACCGGGGTGTGACAACGATAGAGTGAAGCAAGACTGAACCACAACCGAAACAATCATCAATGTCATACAACAAACATGAGTCGAATCGAAGGATCGAATCCATGAGATGATGGATATTGAGTCTAATTAGAATAACGACTCAAAAGTAGAGCAATGCCAGGCAAATCTGGGGATGAAACGGCAAGGATTGATTCCATAAACTGACTATTGAGTTAATCAAGAGCCGAAATTTATGAACCTAACTAGCCGAAGCACCCCAGAGTCTCTTGGCCGAATAGAAATGAGATTTCCCCACGATAGAGATCAAGGATGTAAAATGAGCAAATTCATATATCGCCTATGAGGGCGATCATGAATTTGGAAAAGGGCCGTGTAGTACCGGCTGAAACATGGGATTCACAACCAGATATTACCGCGAATCAGATACAAACAAAAACCGAGACGCATAAAGGGCACGGATTAAGGAGAGTTAACACAATGGACGAGACAAAACCCATAAGGAAGAACGGTTCCCCATGGGTTAGAGATGATAAGGTGACTGGCAACTGGAGTCGCACGGGCATAAAGGCAATGTGAAAGTCGATTCAGTGAACGGGAGGAAGACCTAATGTATCTTCGGATGTCTCTGAGTCCCATTTCATTATGATGAACTTTCAAAATTTTGGGTCCGAAATGCATGCGCTCCATACGTAAGTATTTGTGGGTATAAGCCCACAGACTGTTTTATCGTCAAGGATTGCCCGACCTGAGCGTCCGGTGAGATACGAAAGATTTCCTTAAAACATACAGATTCTTAATGATAATTGAAACAAAACTTAGAAGATGCGCTAAGATAAAAGGAAAAGGATTTGGAGGTGCTAATGGTGAACAATACCAAAGCACGAAAATCTAAGAGTTAGGTCGCAAGGCAGACATAACTAAATGATTATGATGATCAAAACTCAAGCGGATAGATTTGATACCAGTACGTGTATAAAGTGAAAATGTGTGAGCATCGAATGGTCTACTTGAAGATCAATGTAGGGAGGAATTCATAGTTTTGTTTAGTCGGCTTGTTTAGTTTAGTTTCATTTGTAATATTGTCTTTTGTTAGCTAGCGAAACTACCGAGCGAAACTGTTGTTTCGCTCGGTATCTAGATTAGGGTTGTCTCAGTGACAGTTTCGCTTGGCCAGCGAAACTACCAGCGAAACTGTCTACTGATCTGTATAAATAGTAGCCTTTGTGCTCTCATTTGTAACTTTTGCAACTTCAGCAACCCTAATACAAGTTTTCTGATTATTGGTATGTTTGGTGACGGCTAGGAGCATTCTATTCAATCTTTGTAGCTATTGTTCATCTCTTATCATCTATTTGGTTGTAGTTGTGATTGTTCAATACTAAAAACCCATTTTAGCTATTGGAAATCATCTTTTATTGATATTTGATTGGTTTTCTTCTCAAAACACCTTCATTAGCACTGATTAAGATCAGTGAGGACCTACAATATGGTATCAAAGCCATTGTGCTCTTGATTTTTGGTGTTTTTGAGTGTTTTTGGTAAAACTTTTGAAAATCTATTTGGATCTGTAATCTGATTGTTTTGGATTGAAAATTGGTTGAATATTGTATGTTTTGATGTCCTGAAGCATATGCAATCAACTGATCATTACTCAATAGTGATTTGGATTGGTTTGTGATCATTTCTTCTTCAAAAAGAGGGTTTTCTGTTCTGGGCGAAACTGAGGTTCTTCCAGCGACACTATACAGCGAAACTGCTGTTTCTTCCAGCGATACTATACAGCGAAACTATAGTGTCGCCGTGAATCATATAATTGTTTTGGACGAAACTACTGGCGAAACAACATTATTTTTTGAACGAAAGTTCAAACCAGTTTCCAGCGAATCTAGCTAGCGAAACTGTGTGTCATCGGGTATTTCCTAGCGAAAGTACTGCCCGTGCATACAGCGAAACTAGTTGGCGAAACTGCTGACTTGGTTCAGTGTTCCCAAGCGAAACTGCTGGCGAAATTATAAGTTCCAGCGAAATTATTCATCTGATCAGGATTTCCGAGCGAAATTGCTGGCGAAACTAATTCTCCCAGCGAAACTAACCAAATTGTCTTGTTCCTTGTTTGTTTGTGTCTTTCTTATTTCAGGCTGATTTGAGATGGCTTCCGGTACCAATGTTGCTGACACTGAAAGCATTGCTCCAAACCGACCACCGAGGCTGATCAACGGAGACAATTTTGAAGACTGGAAACGATGTCTGAAATGGTTCTTTCTGTACACCGATTACAATCAATGGTTGTCGATCGTCAACGGACCTCATGTTCCAACCATTACTACTGGTGAAGTAACCCAGATCAACACCAATCCGTCTTCCTTTACTGAGAAGGATTTGAAACTTATTGATCGAGATCAAAAAGCTCTTGGTGCTCTTTCTCTCTGCTTGTCGCAAGAAATCTACAATCGTTTCGCTGAGCACTCTGATGCAAAAAGTTTGTTTGATGCTCTTTGTGAGTTTTATGACGGTGATGAAGATCTTGTGAAGGACAAAGAAGCCCAAGCAACTAAAGAATTCAATTCGTTCACTAGCATGAAGAATGAAAAGTTAATTGATTTGACAAACCGTTTTCTGACCGTGTCAAGCAATCTGAAGAAGTATGATTCACAACTCACTAACTCTGAACAAATCAAGAAGCTGCTGGATGCTCTTCCACCCGAGTGGAGCATTCAGGTTCGTATGCTGAAACAAGAGAGGGGTTTCTCCGATTACAAGCTTATGGATGTAATTAACAAGCTTAAGTCATTTGAGCTGGATGTTCAAAGGAGAGAGTACAATCAAGCCATGGGTCCTGCTAAAGTTTATTCTCCGAATTCGGCTCTCATCTCAACTGTTACACCCAGAGGAGCCTCATCTCAAATTCAATCTGCCCATCTTGGGTCTGGTTCATCCTCAACTGCTTCTACCGCTACTCAGCAAACATCCCAGATCTCACCCGAATTCATGGGATTATTCTCAATGTTTACCAACAGTTATCAAGCTTTCGCTGCTGGAGAACTTCAAGGTTCGACTCTGACTGCTGAGGATATGTACCAAGTCGACCCAGATGATTTGGAAGAAACCGATTTAAAATGGCAAATGGCCATGTTGACCGTTCGTGCTAGAAAGTTCTTCGAACGTACTGGGAGAAACACTTTCAAGAATCAAAATGGAAAAGTTGGATTCGATAAGGCTAAGCTAAGATGTTACAACTGTAAGCAACTTGGCCATTTCAAGAGAGAATGCCCGAGTCCAATTGTCACTGAACCGACCTCTGAGCCTGCAACTCGAGTGATCCCTATCACCGACAACGCTGAAGCCAAGCCAAAGAAAGAAGTGGCTCTTCTGACTAACTTTGACTGGAGTTCGGAGGTCTCTGAAGCTGAGGAAGCCATAAATCAAGCGCCTGCGGCTCAAATTCATGAACAAAGAAATGACCCCACAGTTAACAGCTGTGAGAAGGGAGAAGTTGAAAAGAAGATGAATGAGAAATCAACAAGCACACCCGCATGCACCTGTGAGAAAGCCCTTGCTACAGAAAAGGTGATCATGGATCTTTCATATGAATCTGTTCAAGATATGTGCTCTCATCCTTGTAGAATTCGTTTGTTCGGCATCTACAAGGCCAATCGATTGTTGATTGACAACAACAATGAATTAAAAACCATGAACACCCAATTAAAGGAAAATGAAGCAAAATATTTTGTGAAATTAAATGAGGCAATGCATGAAAATGAACATTTAAAACAAACTCTTCTTGCTAAAAATGTCGAGTTAAACATGCTTTCTGAAAGAGTTACATTAGCCCAATTCGAAGCCTCTCAACTTCAGACTAAGTTAGATAGATGGACCGTTTCTCAAATGAAAGTTGAGGAGATGCTCGTTAAACAACGAGGAGCTAGAATAAAAACCGGGGTAGGTATGGAGGAAAAGGAAAAGGTGTTTCCTAAAGTTTATCCTGCTCCAAGCACGCATTGTTACTCACCTACTCCGAAACCTCATCCTCTAAATGATTTAATTCCTAGTGATGCTAACAGTTTGCATGCAGGTTTAGAAGGAGTGAACCATAAGGAGATCAGGGAGGATTTTGATTATGGATATGGTAACACAAGTGGGCTTGGATGCGGTAGTCTTAAATCTAAGGAGTCTGTTACGAGTAGTAGTTCTCATTCCAAGAAGTCTAGCACAGATAGTAGTATAGCTAGTAGTTGTTCTTCTTTAGATAGCAGTAGTGATGAGTCCGTGTCTGTTAATCAAGAAAGTTTTGTTTCAAATGAAAATGATCAATGTCATGCAAGTACATCTCAAAATTGCTTCAACAAATTTCTTTCTAATCCAATTCCTTCTTTCACTCCAATACGAATTTCAAAACCTACCGAAAATCATGTTTCTCAAGAGAAGAAATCATCTTTGAAAACTAAACCTGCCAAAACCGTTATTAAAATTAATAATCCAAAGATTTCAAATGATAAAACAAATGTGGATTTCGAAATCAACAGTGATTCTGATTCTAGAACATCAGATTATGAGGAGGAAAGTCTTTCAGAAACTTCCTCCTGCACAAGTCACAAATCTCACTGTTTCAGATGTGGTAAGGATGATCATGTTATTAAACATTGCAAAGAGAAATTAAATCAAACAAACCATGATAGATCCTTTGGCCACAAGGTAACCGGTTTTGTAAAACAATTCTTTGGAGGAAAGCAGAAAGTTACAAATCCCAGAAGTGCAAAAGTCTGGATACCTGTTATTAAGTAATTTCTTGTCTTGTATTGCCAGGCACTCCCGAAGAACTCTGCAAATAGCTATTGGCATATAGATTCGGGATGCTCTCGGCATATGACAGGGTTGAAAGACCTGCTTACAAATTACAGGATCGTGGATGGTGGGTTTGTTTCTTTTGCAGGTGATAAGAGAGGTGGAAAGATGGTTGGACAAGGAGATGTGTCATATGGATCTCTTACTCTGGAGCAAGTCAACTATGTTCCTGAATTGCAGTTTAATCTTCTAAGCGTGTCACAAATCTGCGACAAGAATATACCTGTGCTGTTCAAATCAAATGAATGTCTGTTTCTCAAGCCTGAATTCAATGTGCCCGAAGAGATGGTGGCGATGCGTGCACCTCACATCAATGACACATACTTGCTGAATATGAAATCCACTGCATCTCACTCTTCCTCCATGACTTGTTTACTTTCAAAAGCTTCTGTATCTGAGTGCTTCTTGTGGCATAGACGTTTAGGACACATAAACTTCAAAATTCTAAATAATCTTGTCAAAAACAATTTGGTCCGAGGTCTTCCGTTCAAAGATTTTTCTGTCGTTGAAAAATGTCTTTCATGTGCTAAAGGAAAACAACATAAAAAGCCACATAAGCCAAAAGTAGAAAATTCCATTTCGAGTCCCTTAGAATTGCTTCACACTGATTTATTTGGACCTATTAGTGTCCAAAGTCTGGGTAAGGTCTTACTGTCTTGTTGTCACTGATGATTATTCCAGGTACTATTGGGTTAGGTTCTTGAAGCAAAAGAGTGACACGACTGAAGCTTTACAGAATATTATCCTGTCCGTGGAAAGTTCAAGAAGTAAGAGAGTCAAGGCAATCAGAAGCGACAATGGAACTGAATTTCGTAATCAGATCTTTGACTCTTTCTGCGCAAACAAAGGTGTTGGGAATCGAGATTCCGAGCCAACAAGATTTGGATAGATGTGTTTAATACTCAACGGCCACTTAACGTCTACCGTCCCGACAACACGGTGAAGAACATGACAACTCAAGACACAAGACTCAACTAAAGAAGATGGCTCTAGTGAATATTATTTATTGCTTAAATATTGTCACTAGTTGGTAGTTTTACTATTATGCCCTTAGTGAGTTTTGTAGTATATATAGTAAGTCTTTCTCATATGAAAGACTTGATGATGTATGTCTAGGAGAGAGAGAGTTAGTCATGGTTCCTTGAAGCTTGTCAAGGGTTCTTGAACTTACCTAGTAAGCTCAAGAAACCCGGGAATGCGTGGGGTAGGTAATGTAATCATTCGGTTATTATTAATCATTTGGTTATCCTTTGTTATCTATCTTTCATGTTGATTATCATAGATCTATCTTGTTCTTCATATCCATGTTTCTACTAGCTTTGTTCTTCATCATCATCACATCTCAAACACCATCGTGTTCATATCCGGGTGTTCATTTGTTTCTACAAAAACGAGTTACACAAAGACTCGATCCGCTTCCGCAACCAAGGTATTTGGTCACCACCTCGGTTTTACAATTGGCATCAGAGCCACGGTCGAGATAATGCAACCTCACGGTTGATATCTCAACTTTGTGTTCATATGCTCATTATTTTTGTAAACAAATAGAGATGTTTTTATTTTAAAGAAAAAGGTTTTTGAATTTCTCCTCCATAGAGTAGTCAAAACCTATTTGTTCTTACTTTTTCTGTTGTGTTCTTCAAGAAACTTCCTTGGGTTTTTGTGTTTAGATCCGGTGAAAACAAAATGGGTTTATGATTCTCCCAAATTAAATCAAATCCTATCCAAGTATGGTCCTTTTCATGTCTTAAAATTCGGTGTTGCTTTTGAGATATGTCGAAGGTTTACTAGCAATTCTTTTTATTAAACAATGTTTAAATAGGCATATTAGTACAAACTTTTGTTGGTCTCAAAAAGGGTGTTCAGCTGAAAAGAAAGGAAGGACCATGTGCTTTTATCACTATCCATATCTCTTTTCATTGACTTTCCTATTTCTTGAGCAACACATTATGTTAAAACCGATAAAGTGTTCCGTAGTACAATCTTCCTGCAACTACTCTCCCTAGGTTACCCAGTCTCTCTCATCAACTCTCTCTCTTCAAGATTAAACCTGGCTACACTCTTTCTTCGAAATTTCATAAGAGCAGAAACAAAAAAAAAATGAGTGTTTTAGGTTGTTGAAAAAGTTGACAAGATCACTGGAACTCAGAAAAGATGCAACACGAGTCTGCAACTCGATCATCTTCATGTTTCTGTTTGGTCCAAGGGTTGATGATCGAAGAAGATGGTGTTAACAGTTTGTTCGGGGGTAGAGATCCAGTTATCACGCGTCGTTTTGGGTTAATGATGGGTGAATCAAGTGTTGGCAAAGGCAACATGAAACTGGGTTAAGATCTGGGTTGTTGGAAGTTGACGATGGTCGTGATCAGACTATCGAGGTTCACAAGTTCATTGTAGGGTTTTACATTGATGAAGAAGGTGACGGCAACAGACCGATAGTGCTTCGTATAGGTTGCGTGTGTCGGAAAAGGAAAGGGAACCAGGCTGTTGCTGCTGCTTTATGTATGTCAGGTTATGGCGGAACTTCGAGGCAACAACCGGAAAACCCACATCTGTTGCCACCAGCCGGGAAAACCGACGTTCAACCGGAAATCTGTTTCCAAGCGGAATTCCGACTTTCAACCTGAAAAACGGAGTTCAAACGGAAGCATGAAGTTCAAGCGGAAACTTCGACAATACAGTGCAGCAAGAACTCCGCAGCAGAATGGAGTTGCTGAAAGAAAGAATCGCACACTTGTGGAAGCTGCTCGTACAATGTTGATTGAATCAAAGTTGCCGATTATCTTTTGGGCTGAAGCTGTGAACTGTGCGTCCTACGTGCTGAACCGTGCCCTAATCGTGAAAGATAAGATGAAGACGTCATATGAGTTGTATCATGGAAGGAAGCCACTGATTGATTTCTTTAAGCCATTTGGATGTTCGTGCACATTGCTGAATACCGAAGCTCAAATTACGAAATTTGGAGCTGTCTCCGACGAATGTTTCTTTATGGGGTATTCTTCTTCACAAAAGGCTTATAGAGTTTATAACAAACGCACTCGAATTGTGCAGGAATCCTACTACGTTGACTGGCAAGAATCAAACTCTCCCAACACCGGGTCTGGACCAGAATGGTTTTATGATTCAGATACTCTGTTCAAGTCATTCAATCTCCCTATCCTTGCTGAGGCAAATGACAATCCTCCTCTCGTCATTATCACCCCTCACTCCGAAATTCAACAGCAAAACCTATCCTCATCCTCACAACCTACGCATCAACCCGACCCTCCATCTTCCTCTAATGAATTACCCCATCAAACCTCCGAACCCGCTCCCCTCAACCTTGACTCAAATTTCAAAACCTTAAAAGATCATCCGCATGACTTCGTCATTGGTTCTATTACGGATGGAGTGAGGACTCGTCATCAGTCTGGATTGATCAATGAATGTTTGTTCGCATGTTTTCTGTCTCAGATCGTTCCTAAAAGTATAAAAGAAGCTTTAGCAGATCCAAGTTGGGTGGATTCCATGCAGTCTGAGCTGCAACAATTCAGAAAGCTGAAGGTGTGGGAATTAGTGGATCTTCCAGAGAAAAAGGTTCCAATTGGTACAAAGTGGGTCTTTCGGAGCAAGCCAGATGATAGAGGTGTCGTGATCAGAAACAAGGCAAGACTGGTGGTTCAAGGGTTTTATCAAGAAGAAGGAATTGACTATACCGATGTGTTTGCACCCGTTGCACGCATTGAAGCCATTCGAATTTTCCTGGCTCATGCTGCATACAAGGATTTCAAGGTGTTTCAAATGGACGTCAAGTGCGCTTTCTTATATGGGGATATTGATGAAGAAATCTATGTGAATCAACCTCCAGGATTCGAAGATCATGAGTTTCCTGACAAAGTATACAAGCTCGATAAATCTCTCTACGGTATACATCAGGCTCCCAGAATTTGGTACGAGACTTTGACTCAATATCTTTTGGGTAAAGGCTTTACACGTGGATCCATCGACATGACGTTGTTTAAGAAAGAGGTCAACGACGAAGTGCTGATTGTTCAAGTGTATGTAGACGATATTATTTTTGGTTCAACAAATGAGAAGCTGTGTCGAGAGTTTGAGGAATTGATGAAGGAGAAATTCGAAATGAGTATGATGGGGGAAATGTGTTTCTTTCTTGGCTTGCAGGTGGAACAAAAGCCAGACGGCATTCTCATTCATCAAGAAAAGTACATTCTGGAAATTCTGAAGAAATACAAGATGAACGACGCTTCTGCTGAACTCACTCCTTTCACATCTCAGACATGTTTAACTCCCGACAATCAAGGAAAGCCGGTTGACCCCAAGTATTATCGATCAATGATTGGGTCTCTTATGTATCTCACAGCCAGTCGTCCGGACATCACTTTTGCCGTATGCTACTGTGCTCGTTATCAGGCTGACCCAAGGGAATCTCACGAAAAGGCTGTCAAGCGAATTTTCCGTTATTTGAAAGGTTCATCAAGATTGGGTTTATGGTATCCTAGGGGTGGAAGCTTTGAACTTAATTCATATTCTGACAGTGATCACGGTGGATGCAAGCTTGACCGAAAATCAGTTTCTGGAGGATGCCAGTTTCTGGGGGAATGCTTGGTTTCATGGCAAAGCAAAAAGCAAACAACTGTCTCTTTATCCACAGGTGAAGCTGAATACATCGCCGCCTCAAGTTGCTGTTGTCAAGTGCTATGGATTCAACACCAGATGATGGATTATGGAATCAACTTCCTTCATACACCGCTGTTCTGTGACAACGAAGCCGCTGTTGGAATCTCCAAGAACCCGATTCATCATACGAGAACAAAGCACATCGAAACCCGGGTTCATGCAATCCGTGACGCTCAGGAAAAAGGGTTTATCGATGTTATTCCCATTGAAACCAAGGCCCAGAAAGCTGATATTTTCACCAAAACCTTTGATAAACCTCGCTTTTATGAGCTTATTAAAATGCTGGGCATGATTTCCTTTTAAATAAATAAAAAAAGGATTAATTAAATAAATTTTTGAATTCATTTTGTCTTAAATTTTTGTACATATTCTTTTAACTTTGTTTTATCTTAAGTTTGTCTTATTTAGACCTGCATGCTAAATTCACGTTGTCTTGAATTAGGTGGCTGTCGCAGTTAAGCATGTTGATTGGCCAAATTCCTAAATCAAGAAATCAATGATCACGTCATCTACCTTCCAATGATTTCTGGCCAATCGTCACTCGAATATGATCAAGGGAGTATTTAAGTTCCATTTACCTTGCAATTTCTCTCATAACTGATTATTGATGTCTTTGTTTGCAACATTGTGGGGGAATTGGGGGTAAATCACATTAAAACTACTTAAACTGGATAAAAGGTGTCTCCATTCAAGCGTTTTTCAAAATATAAACTGTATGATTGGAATGCCTGACTTAATGATACTATCGAATGAAGGATAAATTGCATGCATCATATCGGTAACCCTTTCGGTTGATTTTCAAAATTATGTCAAGTATCGATCAAATCAATTTTGTTTTGTTTTTAGTTTTCCTTATTGAAAATCCAAAAAATAAAGTATTTGTGGATTTTGGGGGAAGAATAAATTAATCAAAAAATTTCAAAAATGAGAAATTGATCCGACCAAGTGAGAAATGATGGTACATCAACATGCGTTATCTGCCATGGATTAAAAATAAAAGTTGTACTGTACTTGTATGATCTATGGGTGTGCATGACTAATATGATATCTATGAGTAGGATATAAACATAAAGCTTGCCTGATAATACTCTAGTTTTCATTTCTTGATAAGTGTTGCAATGATTCTGATATCTTATAAAAATAAAATAAGAGATGTTCTGATGTACGCATGCTTTGTAATAAGGCTTTACGCCATTTTTTACACTCAACTCAGTGGGTCTTCCTTGCGTGCCTATGCGGCCGACCTGATCACTTGCTGATTGAGTCTCTTCTTTATTTTCTTGGTGTTTAGTATATATCATCGGACTTTCTCTGCGTGCCCTGAAGGCCAACCTGATTGTTGATATATACGTCTTCTGCTTTATTTTTTATTTTTTATTTTTCCTAAGTGCATCGGGCTCTCTCTGCGTGCTTTGCGGCCGACCTGATTGCTGTTCACTTAGGGTTCTGCTTTATTTTTGCATGAAAACATCATGAACGCATATCTCATTTTGAAAAAGAACAAAAGAAAAATCAGATAAATATGATGATTTATTAACTTCTTTGATAGAGTGAGGCTGGGTGATCAGTGCATGATTAATACACCTTAAGCATATCCAAAAATGATAAATACTATTAGTGCATGCTTAATATCTATATAGTGCAAGATTAATATCAAAATGATGCATTCGTGATCTGCTTGTCTTACATGCTGATTAAATTTGAAATTGAAATGTGTTTGATGTGTATTGGTTGATATGATCTCACGGCTGGATCTTTCTCAAAATTAAAATAGAGTTTGTTTGTATAGTCGTTCTACACTTTTTTTAGAAAACTCAAAAAGATCTTTGGTGTGTTTTAATTTAAAATTAGAAAAGCCGAAATGATTTTCTTTCTGCTTCATTTTTGATAAGATCGATAAATTGTGAAGAGTATGATGCTTGCGTAATTGAATCCTGATGTGTGTAAGTTAGTCGGCATTTCCAGAATTTCAAAATCTTATCTGCTTGATGGAACATGATCAAAGTGTAAAGAGTCGTGTATTCGATTGGCTTGCTGATGTATTTTGGAAACAAAATTAAACTTTTTAGGGTTTCAGCGAAACTACTGTTTCGCCTGATCAGTTTCGCTCGGTAGGTGCATACAGCGAACCTATACTTTCGATGTCAGCGAAACAAAACTGTTTAATCAAAAATTTCGAGCGAATATGCTCTTTCGCTTAGGCGAAACTACTGTTTCGCCCTAGCAAAACTACGGGCGAAACTGCTCAGGTATTTATACCTTTGATCGAGACTCTCGGTCATTATTCGAAACCCTAACCGAGAAAACCTGCAACCCGCCCTTCGCGAAACTCTTAATTTCGCCAAACCGTTTCCTGTTTCATTGCCATTTAACCGATATCGGTTTGAGGTAAAATGTTTCTGGTCATTCCCTCGCTATCGTCGCATCTGAAAACGCAAATTTTTTAGGGTTTTTATGTTCAATCGGCGAGAAAGGGGTTTCCGGTCCCTTTAATCTGTTATTTAAACTGTTTTTGAACCCTCATTGTGCACGTTTAACTGTTGTTTTGTTCAAAAGTTGGTTTAGATGCAAAAACAGAGCTCAAAAATCGATTACCGGTTTTTGAATTTGAAAAGTCACGACCAGCGAAACTGCATGTTCTTTCAGCGAAACTGAACGAAATTTCACAGTCACGAGCGAAACTGTCTAGCGATAATGCCCTAATTTCGTTGACAGTGTCGCCGTGATTTCAAGCGAAATTGTTGTTTCGCCTTCGGCGAAACTACAGTCTCGCAGCGAAACTGCTGTCTCTCGGCAAAACTGACCTCGTCAGTGTCGCTGCGACCTTTCTCGCGAATCTGTCGGTTTCGCTGTGTTGCAATACTATGGTTTCTAAGCGAAACTACTGTTTCGCAGCGAAACTACTGTTTCGCAGCGAAACTATCTTTTTAAATTCAATTTAATTTTAAATTCTTTTTAACTCACAAAATCTCGGTTTCATACGCAGATAATGTCAAATTTAAAGCACGAGCCTCGAAGCAACGTTAGCCATTTAACCGATATCGGTTTGAGGTAAAATGTTTCTGGTCATTCCCTCGCTATCGTCGCATCTGAAAACGCAAATTTTTTAGGGTTTTTATGTTCAATCGGCGAGAAAGGGGTTTCCGGTCCCTTTAATCTGTTATTTAAACTGTTTTTGAACCCTCATTGTGCACGTTTAACTGTTGTTTTGTTCAAAAGTTGGTTTAGATGCAAAAACAGAGCTCAAAAATCGATTACCGGTTTTTGAATTTGAAAAGTCACGACCAGCGAAACTGCATGTTCTTTCAGCGAAACTGAACGAAATTTCACAGTCACGAGCGAAACTGTCTAGCGATAATGCCCTAATTTCGTTGACAGTGTCGCCGTGATTTCAAGCGAAATTGTTGTTTCGCCTTCGGCGAAACTACAGTCTCGCAGCGAAACTGCTGTCTCTCGGCAAAACTGACCTCGTCAGTGTCGCTGCGACCTTTCTCGCGAATCTGTCGGTTTCGCTGTGTTGCAATACTATGGTTTCTAAGCGAAACTACTGTTTCGCAGCGAAACTACTGTTTCGCAGCGAAACTATCTTTTTAAATTCAATTTAATTTTAAATTCTTTTTAACTCACAAAATCTCGGTTTCATACGCAGATAATGTCAAATTTAAAGCACGAGCCTCGAAGCAACGTTACAGCATTTTTAGATGATGGCACCGAGAAGGCAATTGGATTTAGAGATTGTATAGCATGGCTAAAGAAATCGTGCATCTTTCACGCTATATCACACATGCCGATCATGGACGAAAGGCATATCAGAGAATTTTGGCTCACTGCTGAGTACGACGTAAAGGCCAAACCAGAATGTATTCGGGCCAAAGTTATGAAGAAGGATATCGTTATTACAATGAAAACGATTGCTGCAGCCCTTAAGCTTGAAAGTGACGTAGGTGAAGTCACAAAGATGAATGAATTGGAAATTTTGAAAGGATTTGAGAGAGAAATGGGTTATGAAGGTGGTGAATTATGGAAGAACAAGAAAGAAATAAAAAAGTCTTTAATGTCGAAGGAATGGAGATACATCGCTCACGTCTTCATTTCCTGCTTGGACGACAGAAAAGGGGGTTCTGATGGTCTTAACTTAATTTGGGCTGAGGCTATGCTTCTGGTATGTAAAGGGAAAAAGGCCAACATCCCTCAGCGTATCTTCGATGCAATGGTTTCTAACATTCAAGCGCTGAAGAAGTCGAGATGGCTCCTGTATCCAAGATTTTTGCAAATGATTATCGATCACTTAGAGCCGGAATTGCCAAAGCTGGGTGTAGCTCTTGTCGTAACTCCTATGCACCCAAGAATTTTATCTGATTGTGCTGCTAAAAGACCCGATTTCTCCGGGTACACCACTTACCTGATGACGCATATGTACTCTGCAAAGAGGTACGAATATATTCAGAAGCTGATAGAATCTGAAAACAAGAGAAGAAATGACGGGAAAGAAAGTGAGAATGTTAAGGGAAAAAGGAAACAGTATGTAAGAAGCTCTGGTAAGGAACCAGCAGATGAGATTGAAGATGAATTTGAAGAGATGGCACAGCTAGAAAGAAGATCAAAGCAAAAACGTAGTGCCACTACTGAAGAAGAAGTCAGGGGAAGCAAGAAAAGAAAAGTTGATCCTCGATCAGAGTTGGATCAGGATGTTATTAGAAATGTAAACACCTCTTTGGCCAATGAACTTGCAATGATCAAAACCAAGCTGGTCAACTCTGAGATTAGAGAGAAGGAGAAGGATAAGCAGATTCAATGTCTGAATGAGATTGTCGTGAAACAATCTTCACTTTTAAAATCTCTGCTGGTAAATATGAATGAGATAAAGAAGCACCTGGGTCTGCCTGATCAGATGAGCGAAACTGAGATTGATTCTATGACTGATATTTCAAAGTTTACAACTGGAGTAGCAGGTGGCAGTAGTGCTGGTGCAAATGAAGCTGGTGGAAGTGGTGCTGGTGGAAATGAAGCAGGAGGAAGTGGTGCTGGAAATGATGAAGCTTTCGATGCCATCAATGTAGGTGACTTAAACCTTTATGACTCTGGACCCGACAAACAGCCAGAAATTGTCGAGGCACAATTTCACCACCTTATTGATGAAGATGACGAAGATGATGAGATTGAAGATCTTTCTGAGCCTGATAACTATTCTTTGAAAGAAAATCCTCTAACTTATCAAGCAAGGATAAGTTCTATCAGCCAAGAAGTGATCGATTTAAGAAGAGAAGAATGGTTCACAAAGCCCGCTATTGATGAACAGACTCCTTTATTCCAAAACATCTCACAACCGAAGAGGAAAGAGTCTGATCGTCACATCATCAGCTGGAAATTCAATGCTGACATACATGCCTTCATGATTAAAAGAAGAGGGGGCAGTATCTCATATGTGCACAAACGCGATAGCTTCAAAACCTTGTCCAGATGGGATCTGAGGAGGCTGGCAGATCTTCCCTTAATTGACGAAGACAAAAGTACAAGGGCCAGCAACTTGAAGATGATGCTGCAGCAGGCTGTGAAAGACGACTTTAAGTCCTTCGGGTATATGAGAGGAGAAAGGAGGAAATCAAAGACTGAAATTGATGAGAGGACTGGTAAGCCCAAAATTTCCCTAAGGTACAAACCAGCAAAAATAATGAACAGGGTTAGAATTCCTGATCAACAGCTATCCAGGCTGTAATCATTCAAGAAATGGTTCTATGACAATCAGACTGGTGAAGCAGTTATCAGACTGGGCGAAGATGCGGAAATCAGGCTGTTTGATCCTATGGAAGTCTTCTCATTCAGCAATGACGATCTGAAAACCTTGTGCGAAAATCAAATTAGATGTGGGGCAGGAGACGACACAGCTGAAGAAGCAAACCTGTTCATGAGGGTTGCTAACAAGGCCTGGGGGATCATTAAAGAAATTAAAGATTTAGCACAGAAGGTAAGGGCTGGTGAAGAAAGACAGGAAGAAGACAGAGAGCTGGCAAACCTGATGAACACTGCTTGGGGCGGACTTGGTGAATCATCTGAGCAGGTTGTGAAGCCGGCTGATGTCCCCGTTGCTGATGAGACTATTATTTTGGGGGAATCAGAGGATGTCGTCCCCGTTGCTGATGAGCCAACTGTTTTGGGGGAATCTGATCCAACAGAATTGAACAAAGAGTCGAGCGCAAATGAAGCCGATGCAGAAAAATGAAGATCCAGAGGATGAATCCCTCCCTAGGGGGAATATTGAAGATCAATGTAGGGAGGAATTCATAGTTTTGTTTAGTCGGCTTGTTTAGTTTAGTTTCATTTGTAATATTGTCTTTTGTTAGCTAACAAAACTACCGAGCGAAACTGTTGTTTCGCTCGGTATCTAGATTAGGGTTGTCTCAGTGACAGTTTCGCTTGGCCAGCGAAACTACCAGCGAAACTGTCTACTGATCTGTATAAATAGTAGCCTTTGTGCTCTCATTTGTAACTTTTGCAACTTCAGCAACCCTAATACAAGTTTTCTGATTATTGGTAAGTTTGGTGACGGCTAGGAGCATTCTATTCAATCTTTGTAGCTATTGTTCATCTCTTATCATCTATTTGGTTGTAGTTGTGATTGTTCAATACTAAAAACCCATTTTAGCTATTGGAAATCATCTTTTATTGATATTTGATTGGTTTTCTTCTCAAAACACCTTCATTAGCACTGATTAAGATCAGTGAGGACCTACACTACTCGATTTAGCTAATCGGACATCGAAACGTAATTAACTAATTGTTTTATTGATCACAACGAACAATTATAATCAGTCTAAACACTCAGAAATGACATAGAGATTACACACTGGAAAACACACACTTAGCAGATCTCACACGCTCAGAACTGACTATTACAAAGCTCAAACTTCTATATATACCCAGCTGGCCGAGCTTCGTCCGAACCCCAGGTTCGGCCAGTCCGAACTTCAGGTTCGGACATGGTTCGGCCAGTGAACCTTTGGCTTGAACTTGTACTATGTTTGATACTTCACACGATGCACATATCAGGTATCAACAAACTCCCCCTCGTCGTGTGCAGTATTTCTACTCTTCTACATCATCAAATCTATATCTTCAACCAAGCTCCCCCACAAGTGTAGAATCCGTTCGTCCGATGAAATGAATCTTCGAACAAACTCCTCCTGAACTCGATCGTAGCTTGATCTTGAATACTTGACAATGTCTGGTGTATCTCTGGTCTTTATCAACAGCTTCAGAAGACTTGAAGTTATGATCACTTGCACCTTAGCAACCTGCATCAATATTTAAATAATCTCGGCGCAAACGTCTCTTCGAGACTCCAAGATATGATTTTGAAATTTGAATTTTGTATCACGTGCTGATCAGATCAAAAATAAAACGGAAACAAAATCTTTTTGGCTTTTTGGAAGTTTATATCAAATCAAACCTAGTATCTTTTTGAGTTTTCGAAGTTTAGGCTAAAACACACCGAAAATCTTTTTGTGCTTTTCTTAAAATGAAATGAAATTGCATTATAGAATCAAACACTATTTTTGGTATGAGAAAGATCACTATACGGGATCATATTGGTCATAACGCACTGAACTACACTTCAATTTCAATTAATTGAAACACATAAGTCATGTCGACTACTGGTATAATTTATCCATCTTAAACTCAGGCAGAATCATACTCATAACATCTGGATATGTTAAGGTATTGATTAGATTTGCTTCGACTAGTGTACCCCACACTATCAGACATACTCAGCCATTTTATGTTTGACTTTCTTTTTCCTTTTGTGTGATAGCACTTGTGATTTTTCACAATGCATAGTATTTTTCATGAGATTGTCAACTGTGTTCCATGCAAAAAGAAATAAGAACGTTAAATCGTCTACCTTAAGGTCGATCTTTTGATACGCAGATAAGGCCTCGGATTTAACAAAATAAGAAAAATAAAACAAGTTGAAGTTGTATAACTCAACAACAATCAGGTCGGTACTCCCGTACACGCAGAGAAAGTCCGATGAGTTATACGAAACACCAAAGAAAATAAAGTAGAACGTCAAACGAACACCAATCAGGTCGATCTTTCGATACGCAGCGAAAGTCCGATCGTTTGACAAAATGAAGAAAATCAAACAAGTTTAAATCTTTTCAAAATGAACACATGTACACACAGGGACTTCTCATTACTATTTTCACACTTTTTTTCTTTTTGTGTCATGAAATAAGCATCAAGATGTTGTCCACATGGTCAATCATTAGTATTTAGTGTATATCACATCTGAATACTTTCTGATTTACCGAGCCTACCAAGCACATCAAACAATGATCTTATGGCTCTTTCATCTACTCTATCCATGAGTCAGATACGTAAGCCAATGTACCATCATTTCCCAATGATCAATTTCTCAAATTTTATATATTGTAAATGTATTCACCTTTCTTCTTTATATAATTGGCATGTATTCACCTTCTCCCCATAACATGCTTTTTCTCAATTACTCCCCCTTACTTACAATTCTCCCCCTTAAAATGAAAACTCTATTTTTGGATTTTCATTTTACATAAAAACAAGACTCTATTTTTTTAACTTTTTTAAGAAAAAATTGTAAGCAAAGAAAAATGATCAATCAACACAGATATTTTGCAGTTGTAGACTTTCAGAAAATATGCAGTTTTTAGAAAATTTGATCATGAAATTTAAATTAAGCAGAATACTCCTCCATCAACAACTTTGCAATCGTCGATAGGTCTTCTGGAAGTACATGCACACTAGTCAAACTGATTAGTCCATAAATGACCCAAAGCGGATCGCTTCTGGTCGACCAGTGTCCGTGTTTTACTTTGAAACCACCTTAGGTTTCCACTGCTGTTGTTGTTTTGGTAAATCAGTGTTTGATGAATCTATCACAGGTGAGTGTGGCGAGGAACCTACACTTTGAACCTTTGAAAACATAGGAACAAAACGTTTTTGCTTTTGAAAGAATGTAGGTTCAACTTCATCAGAAACTCTGCCACGTTCATCAAAGAATTTCTATTGGGCAGGTTTACCAAACACTGGTTTCTTATGAAACCTTTGTGAGGAATCAGCAAGCAGTGAACAATCTTTTGCCATATGCCCTATTCGGCGGCAAACATAACAAATTCGCTTTGCCTTGTCCCACTTTTGACGTACCTGCAAGGAATTACACATAGGAATATCTCGAACATCACCAGAATGAGAATCATATACCTGATGTCTGTGATCATGAACCCATTTAGATGTTGGGCTTCGAGATTGAGAACTTTCAGAAGAAACTTGAGCTTTCACAAAAACTTCAGAAATCTTTCGAGCATCAACACAATGAAGAGGAAATTCCTTATCAGAAAAGAGTTGATCTGAGACTTTGAGCTTGTAGAATCGCTCAGGTTGAACTTTTTCAGCTTTGAAAATCTCCTTCTTCACTTGCTTCATCTTAATGTTCTTCATCCCTGTGATGTGGATGCTGAAACTTCCTCAACTTGACCTTTCATTTCTTGAAAACCCAAGCCAACCTTCTTTCCAGTAACCTTCTTTGCAGATGTAGAATGCCCATTCTTTGCTAACCGAGAAAATTCAGCTTTCACTTCAGTCACATTCTTTTGATCATAAAAAATCTTTTCATCAAACTCAGGTTGAGACTGAATCTTGTCACTTGAACTAGCTAATTTCTCATTATCAGGTAGAAGATGAACCAGACACAAACTTTGGAGCTGGAAGAACCTCAGATTTCTTTTCCTTCTGCTTCTTATTCTTCTTGTTCTTCTTTTTCTTCACAACTTTGTCTTCCTCAGCAATAGATGATGAGACATTTGAATAATCAAATCCGGGAACTTGCTCTTTCACTTCTTTGAAAGCTTCTTTGATCTGAGCAGGGGGCGATGCAGTGTTATCAAACATCTTCTCAAAATTAGCATCATTAGCTAAGAAGCTTGTGAAAACTTGAGAATTTGAAACATTGTTGAGCAATCGATGAGCATCCAGAGCTTGAATTTTAAGATCAGAAATTTGATGTTGAGCCTCCGCGAATTCCTTTTCTTTAGCAATCAATCGCTTCGCAACTTTGTGGGTTTCAAATTTTTGCAGGCGAAGATTATCTAATCCTTCAAACAGTTCTTTCTTCAATTTATCTTCATTTCTCTTTTGAATCTCCAAATTTGCAGCTTGAACCTTGTTGACACTAACCAACTCCCGCTTCTCATCCAACAACTTTTCCATATCAACTTGATATGCTTCAATTTTAGCAGCAGATTCTTCAACACTCTTTGTAAGCAAATCAAGCTTGATTTTGGACTTATCAAACAAATTCTGGAAATCATTAGCAGTATCTTCTGCCTCATCCTTCCATTTTTTTACTTCAATCACCAACTCATCTCTTTCTTCACATAACTTTGCTTTTGCAGATTCAACATCCCGTTTGTCTTGTTTAGAAATCTCTAAAACTTCATTCAACATTTGGATCTCAGTAGTCAAACACTCATTCTTCAAAACCAACTCCTTTTCATGTTCTTTAGAAATCTTCAACTCTGAATTAACCAAAGTGAATTCCTCAAAAAGTTTTTGAATTTTGTGCAACAATGAAGCATTTTCTTTCATTAAACTTTCCAAATTCTTAGCAGATTCATAGGAACTTGGATTTGAACTAGTATCTAAACTTGTATCTGAACAAGAATCATCTGACTAAACATGAGTGACAATCAAAGCTGATGAATCATATCAAAACTGTTAACCCCAATCATACACACCATCATGTTGAACTGTTAAAGCAGTTGTCTTGCTTGCATTACTAGATGATGGTTGAGTAATTCCAAGCTTGCTTGATAAAGGAAAACCAGACTTCTGTTGACATTCTTTGGCAAAATGTCCAAGCTTTGAACACTTGTAACACTTTAATTTTGATTTATCAAAACCCAATTTCTCATTAAAGTCAAAAATATTTCTTCCATGTTTCTTGGAAAATCTTTTCGATCTTTGACTTAACATAGCATATTGCCAATACAAATCTATTTCGTCCAACTGATCATCATCAAGTGCATCAAGATCAACCCTTGTTAGTTGTGCATCACCAACATTCTTAATCATCAAACCATAGGATGATGATATTAAAGTAGAAATCATTTTGACATGATCATATGTTGATTCAGCCGAAAAAGCATTCTGACTTGATGAATTTGGAATTGTGAAACAGCAACCCCGTAATGAATTATTATCAGAATTTCCAGAACCTCCAGCCATGAAAGCAACACTTGGTGCAGAACTCAGATTTGGTTTAGATTTAGCATTTATGCTTGCAGTATTCTCACCATGATACAATTCTGGATTTTGTAAAGTAGCAGTTGACTTCTTTGAGTTTAACATTTCCATTTCTCGATTCTTTGAGTTTTAAATTTCCATTTCTCGAGCATGCAGTTTGCCAATAAGCTCGTGAAATGTTAATGCAGAAAATTCCTTATCATGAGTAAGAAGCAAAACATAATTTTCCCATTTTTCAGGTAGTGCTTCCATAATCTTTTCTTTTAAATCAGCATCAACTTTGTCAATTCCAACAACCTTTAATTCGCTAATCAGATGAGAAAATCGGGAAACAGGAGCAGTAATGTTCTCATTGTCATAATGTTGAAAATTATCAAATTCCTTATTCAACACTTTCTTCCTACTTTTCTTGTAGTCATCATTACCTTCACACCAAGCTGATAGAGCATCCCACAATTGCTTAGATTTCTTGCAAGTACTAAATTGATGAAGCAACTCAGTGGGTAGTGCCATTGTAAGATAACCAAATGCTTTTTGCTCAAGTTCATAAGCTTTTCTTTCAGTATTTTCAAATGTATCAACTTCCTTGAAATCTCCCGAATGAGTTGGATGTTGATAAAGTTTCTTGACTGGATTCCACAAATCAATATCATCGTACTTATGTAAGCCAAAAATCGTTGCTTCCAATTATGATAATCTTCCAACTTCAACAATTTTGGAACATTCTGACTTGTTCCGATTTCATTATCAAAATTCAGCATAGTTTGCATAGCACTCTGCATCGCGAAAAACGCGTGAAATTCCGACATTGTGAAAAATTTGAATTCTGGTCGCCGAACCTGCTCCGAACCTAACACTGACCTCCGAACGTCCTCCGAACCTAAATCTAATGTCCGAACTCTGTCCGAACTTGCTCCGAATCAAAATCAACTGTCCGAACTCCTAAGTAACTCCGAACTTCCACCGAAACAGAAGAAACTCCGAACACAGACCGATCTAGGACCGAACTCTCGCCGAACTTCGACCGAACTAGCTCTAAACTCGAACCTCGGAGCGGTTACTCCGAACCTGAGCTGGAAAATCCGAACCTTGAACTCATTTTTCAAAAAACGCGTGAAAATTGACTGCTTTTGACGAAACTTGTTACTGTGGATCAAAAAGACTGATAAGAAATGATTTAGGAACAGATTGACACCAAAAACTCGATAGAATTGATGACAAACACACAAACAAACTCGAGAAACACCAAAAACGCTTCAAAGATCCGAAAATAGCAACCACAGATCGGTAGAATGAACCAGATTGCTCTGATACCACTTGAAAATGCGTGAGCATCGGATCGTCTACTCGATCTAGCTAATCGGACATCGAAACGTAATTAACCGATTGTTTTATTGATCACAACGAACAATTACAATCAGTCTAAACACTCAGAAATGACACAGAGATTACACACTGGAAAATACACACTTAGCAGATCTCACACGCTCAGAACTGACTATTACAAAGATCAAACTTCTATATATACCCAGCTGGCCGAGCTTCGTTCGAACCCCAGGTTCGGCCAGTCCGAACTTCAGGTTCGGACATGGTTCGGCCAGTGAACCTTTGGCTTGAACTTGTACTATGTTTGATACTTCACACGACGCACATATCAAGTATCAACATAAAATTATCTACTCGAAAGGTCGTAAAGTCATAAACTCATACACATGTAATTCCGTAAACATGTGGACTTGTAAACTCATAAATTTCCTAACGGGTAGACTCCCCAAACACATACCTAGAGGATACACGGGATGTATAAAATGAAAGCATTTAAAACGGTTAACTTAAAAACACTTTAACAACACAGAAGAATCGTGTGCACGTAGGCTCGTAACCGCTTATGTTCCCGCTTGTTTGCATTACTGCATGTAATCCCGTAACCACACAACCTGTAAACTCGCGAACCCATCAACGAGAATTTACCCCGCGCACACACAAAAATAAGGGTCGTATAAGGAACAAACGATTCAGAATCCAAATGAGACAACACATATCAGGGTACATTAGTGCATAAAAGACATAGAACAATACGGTTTCAAATGACATCAAAATAAAGGAAATTACTAAATAGAAGGTCATCGATTTCAAACGATTCGGAATCCTCTTCCGATTTAACGTTTTGCGTGCTTGGTTTGCCGTTTCCACCCAAGTTGCACAATTAAGGGTCCCATCATGTTAACAAACTAAAATCCACTCAAAATGAATATTAATACATCGCATAGCACAAAAGGATGCACAAATTAGGTCAAAACATGCAAGTTTGATCGGTTTTGGCATACGTATAAATTTTGGGCAAATCATCAACGATTCGCGACTCGATCAAGTGTGTGATAACTCATGACATGACAATTGATTATTAAAATCCCAATTATGTTGAAATTAACATAAGATAACCAAATGCGAGATCTCCAGTAAACGACGAATCGTGTACCAAAATTGCGTAAAAACCGGAAATTGCTCTATTTTCAATTCGAGAAGTCCAATTTGATTCCAAATGATTATTGATGATATAATATGGATCTTGGATGTGCGGTCACATCCGACCCTGGTCATTAAGTCCTCTCTTGCAAGGTTATCTAGTGTATTATGCCAAGTTTGATAGGGTTGATGAGGAAGTGATTATAAGGACGGATGTGCAAGGTCGATGGTCGGATGTGCAAGTGCTAACATGAGCATGCCGGATGCTCTATAAATAGCTGAGATCAGGGCTGGAGCAAGGGTCTTCATCTTCTTTACTTTACACCTTTAACTACGTGTTTATTACACTTCCGTCTGTAATCACACTTACATCAATAAAATCATTAATTTCATCCTTATCTCAACTCCTCTATTCTAAAGATCAAAACATCTCCATCTTGTACCTCGTGAGATTATTTGTTTCTCCAGTGGCGCCATCCGATAGTTGACACGAATTTTGTTTTTATTTTGGGGATTTTAAGAGGATTTTAGGGATGCAAGGAGCTAAGATGTTTATGAAGAACAATTTTGTTCCAATTTGGTGTGATTCAAGTTCTGCAGATGATTTCTGAATTGGTAACTTTCAGATCTATAATCATTTGAGAGATACTTACGTTTATGCTTGTTTCAGGTATGAATTCCAATGATATTGTTCATAATTTTGATATTAATCTCTGAAATTTGTTTTTTGGTTTGACAACTTCTGAAGTAAATTGATTTTTTTTAGTAATTTGGTCAAACTTTTTAAATTTTTTGAGGTCAGATGATTTTGTTTTTAATAAACTCAAACGTGTACATGTGTGTGAAGAGAATTAGCATTCAGATCTCAAATTTATGTTTAAATTCTACTTCATTAAAATCATTATTTTTGTCAATATATATAAAAGGACTTTTCTAGATCAAGGAGTAGTACACAGTTGCTTGAATTTCAAATCATATTTTGCTTCTTAGGAATCAAGTCTGGGCACTGAAAATTTGAAAAGTTTGTATACCTAGAGGATACACGAGATGTATAAAATGTAAGCATTTAAAACGGTTAACTTGAAAAACAAATTAACAACACAGAAGAATCGTGTGCACGTAGGCTCGTAACCCGCTTATGTTCCCGCTTGTTTGCATTTATGCATGTAATCACGTAACCACACAACCTGTAAACTCGCGAACCCATCAATGAGAATTTACCCCGCGCACACACAAAAATAAGGGCCGTATAAGGAACAAACGATTCCGAATCCAAACGAGACAACACATATCAGGGTACATTAGTGCATAAAACACATAGAACAATACGAATTCAAATGAAATCAAAATAAAGGAAATTACTAAATAGAAGGTCATCGATTTCAAACGATTCAGAATCCTCTTCCGGTTTATCGTTTTACGTGCTTGGTTTGTTGGTTTGTCGTTTTTTTGAGATTTTCGAGTCCCGTTTCCACCCAAGTTGCACAATTAAGGGTCCCATCATGTTAACCAACTAAAATCCACTCAAAATGAATATTACTTGAAATTGCTTGAGCGTGTGGATCGTCTACTTAATCGTTATGAAATCAATGTAATACGAGCTAGAACACAAAGAGTAAATACAAATGACTTGTATTAACCACAGAGATGACCATAGAGTACACAAAGAAGATATGACCCGGAAGCTCCTGAACTCTATTACAAGACTACTATTTATAGACATTGAAACCTGCTGGTCCGAACCTCAGGTTTGGACCTGTTCGGCCCTGTCCGAACTCAAGGTTCGGCCAGACCTAATCTTGCATGTCTTCGTCTTGTATTCGATACTTCACATGACGATCAGGACCATGTATCAACAAATACATCACATAACACAAAAGGATGCACAAATTAGGTCAAAACATGCAAGTTTGGTCGATTTTGGCGTACGTATCAATTTGGGGCAAATCATCAGCGATTCGCGACTCGATCAAGTGTGTGATAACTCATGACATGACAATTGATTATTAAACTCCCAATTATGTTGAAATTGACATACGATAACCAAATACGAGATCTCCGGTAAACAACGAATCGCGTACCGAAATCGCGTAAAAACCAAAAATTGCTCTATTTTCAATTCGAGAAGTCCAATTGATTATTGATGATATAATATGGGTCTTGGATGTGCGGTCACATCCGACCCTGGTCATTAAGTCCTCTCTTGCAAGGTTATCTAGTGTATTATGCCAAGTTTGATAGGGTTGATGAGGAAGTGATTATAAGGACGGATGTGCAAGGTCGATGGTCGGATGTGCAAGTGCTAACATGAGCATGCTGGATGCTCTATAAATAGCTGAGATCAGGGCTGGAGCAAGGGTCTTCATCTTCTTTACTTTACACCTTTAACTATGTGTTTATTACACTTCCGTCTGTAATCACACTTACATCAATAAAATCATTAATTTCATCCTTATCTCAAGTTCTCTCTTACTCTCCTCTATTCTAAAGATCAAAACATCTCCATCTTGTACCTCGTGAGATTATTTGTTTCTTCAGTGGCGCCATCCGGTAGTTGACACGAATTTTGTTTTTATTTTGGGGATTTTAAGAGGATTTTGGGGATGCAAGGAGCTAAGATGTTTATGAAGAACAATTTTGTTCCAATTTGGTGTGATTCAAGTTCTGCAGATGATTTCTGAATTGGTAACTTTCAGATCTATAATCATTTGAGAGATACTTACGTTTATGCTTGTTTCAGGTATGAATTCCAATGATATTGTTCATAATTTTGATATTAATCTCTGAAATTTGTTTTTTGGTTTGACAACTTCTGAAGTAAATTGATTTTTTTTAGTAATTTGGTCAAACTTTTTAAATTTTTTGAGGTCAGATGATTTTGTTTTTAATAAACTCAAACGTGTACATGTGTGTGAAGAGAATTAGCATTCAGATCTCAAATTTATGTTTAAATTCTACTTCATTAAAATCATTATTTTTGTCAATATATATAAAAGGACTTTTCTAGATCAAGGAGTAGTACACAGTTGCTTGAATATTCAAACTCATTATTTTGCTTCTTAGGAATCAAGTCTGGGCACTGAAAATTTGAAAAGTTTGTATACCTAGAGGATACACGAGATGTATAAAATGTAAGCATTTAAAACGGTTAACTTGAAAAAAAATTAACAACACAGAAGAATCGTGTGCACGTAGGCTCGTAACCCGCTTATGTTCCCGCTTGTTTGCATTTATGCATGTAATCACGTAACCACACAACCTGTAAACTCGCGAACCCATCAATGAGAATTTACCCCGCGCACACACAAAAATAAGGGCCGTATAAGGAACAAACGATTCCGAATCCAAACGAGACAACACATATCAGGGTACATTAGTGCATAAAACACATAGAACAATACGAATTCAAACGAAATCAAAATAAAGGAAATTACTAAATAGAAGGTCATCGATTTCAAACGATTCAGAATCCTCTTCCGGTTTATCGTTTTACGTGCTTGGTTTGTTGGTTTGTCGTTTTTTTGAGATTTTCGAGTCCCGTTTCCACCCAAGTTGCACAATTAAGGGTCCCATCATGTTAACCAACTAAAATCCACTCAAAATGAATATTACTTGAAATTGCTTGAGCGTGTGGATCGTCTACTTAATCGTTATGAAATCAATGTAATACGAGCTAGAACACAAAGAGTAAATACAAATGACTTGTATTAACCACAGAGATGACCATAGAGTACACAAAGAAGATATGACCCGGAAGCTCCTGAACTCTATTACAAGACTACTATTTATAGACATTGAAACCTGCTGGTCCGAACCTCAGGTTTGGACCTGTTCGGCCCTGTCCGAACTCAAGGTTCGGCCAGACCTAATCTTGCATGTCTTCGTCTTGTATTCGATACTTCACATGACGATCAGGACCATGTATCAACAAATACATCACATAACACAAAAGGATGCACAAATTAGGTCAAAACATGCAAGTTTGGTCGATTTTGGCGTACGTATCAATTTGGGGCAAATCATCAGCGATTCGCGACTCGATCAAGTGTGTGATAACTCATGACATGACAATTGATTATTAAACTCCCAATTATGTTGAAATTGACATACGATAACCAAATACGAGATCTCCGGTAAACAACGAATCGCGTACCGAAATCGCGTAAAAACCAAAAATTGCTCTATTTTCAATTCGAGAAGTCCAATTGATTATTGATGATATAATATGGGTCTTGGATGTGCGGTCACATCCGACCCTGGTCATTAAGTCCTCTCTTGCAAGGTTATCTAGTGTATTATGCCAAGTTTGATAGGGTTGATGAGGAAGTGATTATAAGGACGGATGTGCAAGGTCGATGGTCGGATGTGCAAGTGCTAACATGAGCATGCTGGATGCTCTATAAATAGCTGAGATCAGGGCTGGAGCAAGGGTCTTCATCTTCTTTACTTTACACCTTTAACTATGTGTTTATTACACTTCCGTCTGTAATCACACTTACATCAATAAAATCATTAATTTCATCCTTATCTCAAGTTCTCTCTTACTCTCCTCTATTCTAAAGATCAAAACATCTCCATCTTGTACCTCGTGAGATTATTTGTTTCTTCAGTGGCGCCATCCGGTAGTTGACACGAATTTTGTTTTTATTTTGGGGATTTTAAGAGGATTTTGGGGATGCAAGGAGCTAAGATGTTTATGAAGAACAATTTTGTTCCAATATGGTGTGATTCAAGTTCTGCAGATGATTTCTGAATTGGTAATTTTCAAATCTATAATCATTTGAGAGATACTTACATTTATGCTTGTTTCAGGTATGAATTCCAATGATATTGGTCATAATTTTGATATTAATCTCTGAAATTTGTTTTTTGGTTTGACAACTTCTGAAGTAAATTGATTTCTTTTAAGTAATTTGGTGAAACTTTTTAAATTTTTTGAGGTCAGATGATTTTGTTTTTAATAAACTCAAACGTGTACATGTGTGAAGAGAATTAGCATTCAGATCTCAAATTTATGTTTGAATTCTACTTCATTAAAATCGTTATTTTTGTCAATATATATAAAAGGACTTTTCTAGATCAAGGAGTAGTACACAGTTGCTTGAATTTCAAAATCAACTTCAAATCTTTGTTTTCAAATCATATTTTGCTTCTTAGGAATAAAGTTTGGGCACTGAAAATTTGAAAAGTTTGTATACCTAGAGGATACACGAGATGTATAAAATGAAAGCATTTAAAACGGTTAACTTGAAAAAAATTAACAACACAGAAGAATCGTGTGAACGTAGGCTCATAACCCGCTTATGTTCCCGCTTGTTTGCATTTATGCATTTAATCCCGTAACCACAAAACCTGTAAACTCGCGAACCCATCAATGAGAATTTACCCCGCACACACACAAAAATAAGGGCCGTATAAGGAACAGAAGATTCAGAATCCAAACGAGACAACACATATCTGGGTACATTAGTGAAATACATAGAACAATACGGTTTCATACGACATCAAAATAAAGGAAATTACTAAATAGAAGGTCATCGATTTCAAACGATTCAGAATCCTCTTCCGGTTTATCGTTTTGCGTGCTTGGTTTGCCGTTTTTTTTAGATTTCCGAGTCCCGTTTCCACCCAAGTTGCACAATTAAGGGTCCATCATGTTAACCAACTAAAATCCACTCAAAATTAATATTACTTGAAATTGCTTGAGCGTGTAGATCGTCTACTTAATCGTTATGAAATCAATGTAATACGAGCTAGAACACAAAGAGTAAATACAAATGACTTGTATTAACCACAGATATGACCACAGAGTACACAGAGAAGATATGACCCGGTGTCTCCTGAACTCTATTACAAGACTACTATTTATAAACATTGAAACCTGCTGGTCTGAACCTCAGTTTCGGACCAGTTCGGCCCTGTCCGAACTCAAGGTTCGGCCAGACCTAATCTTGCATGTCTTCGTCTTGTATTCAATACTTCACATGACGATCAGGACCATGTATCAACAAATACATCACATAACACAAAAGGAAGCACAAATTAGGTCAAAACATGCAAGTTTGGTCGGTTTTGGCGTACGTATCAATTTTAGGCAAATCATCAACGATTCGCGACTCGGTTAAGTGTGTGATAACTCATGACATGACAATTAATTATTGAACTCCTAATTATGTTGAAATTGACATACGATAACCAAGTACGAGATCTCCGGTAAACGACGAATCGCGTATCGAAATCGCGTAAAAACTGGAAATTGCTCTATTTTCAATTCGACAAGTCCAATTTGATTCCAATTGATTATTGATGATATACTATAGGTCTTTGATGTGCGGTCACGTCCGACCCTAGTCATTAAGTCCTCTCTTGCAAGGTTATCTACTGTATTATGCCAAGTTTGATAGGGTTGATGAGGAAGTGATTATAAGGACGGATGTGCAAGGTCGATGGTCGGATGTGCAAGTGCTAACATGAGCATGCTGGATGCTCTATAAATAGCTGAGATCAGGGCTGGAGCAAGGGTCTTCATCTTCTTTACTTTACACCTTTAACTATCTGTTTATTACACTTCCGTCTGTAATCACACTTACATCAATAAAATCATTAATTTCATCCTTATCTCAAGATCGCTCTTACTCTCCTCTATTCTAAAGATCAAAACATCTCCATCTTGTACCTCGTGAGATTATTTGTTTCTTCTGTGGCGCCATCCGGTAGTTGACACGAATTTTGTTTTTATTTTGGGGATTTTAAGAGGATTTTAGGGATGCAAGGAGCTAAGATGTTTATGAAGAACAATTTTGTTCCAATTTGGTGTGATTCAAGTTCTGCAGATGATTTCTGAATTGGTAACTTTCAGATCTATAATCATTTGAGAGATACTTACGTTTATGCTTGTTTCAGGTATGAATTCCAATGATATTGTTCATAATTTTGATATTAATCTCTGAAATTTGTTTTTTGGTTTGACAACTTCTGAAGTAAATTGATTTCTTTTAGTAATTTGGTGGTCAAACTTTTTAAATTTTTTGAGGTCAGATGATTTTGTTTTTAATAAACTCAAACGTGTACATGTGTGTGAAGAGAATTAGCATTCAGATCTCAAATTTATGTTTAAATTCTACTTCATTAAAATCATTATTTTTGTCAATATATATAAAAGGACTTTTCTAGATCAAGGAGTAGTACACAGTTGCTTGAATTTCAAATCATATTTTGCTTCTTAGGAATCAAGTCTGGGCACTGAAAATTTGAAAAGTTTGTATACCTAGAGGATACACGAGATGTATAAAATGTAAGCATTTAAAACGGTTAACTTGAAAAAAAATTAACAACACAGAAGAATCGTGTGCACGTAGGCTCGTAACCCGCTTATGTTCCCGCTTGTTTGCATTTATGCATGTAATCACGTAACCACACAACCTGTAAACTCGCGAACCCATCAATGAGAATTTACCCCGCACACACACAAAAATAAGGGCCGTATAAGGAACAAACGATTCCGAATCCAAACGAGACAACACATATCAGGGTACATTAGTGCATAAAACACATAGAACAATACGAATTCAAACGAAATCAAAATAAAGGAAATTACTAAATAGAAGGTCATCGATTTCAAACGATTCAGAATCCTCTTCCGGTTTATCGTTTTACGTGCTTGGTTTGTTGGTTTGTCGTTTTTTTGAGATTTTCGAGTCCCGTTTCCACCCAAGTTGCACAATTAAGGGTCCCATCATGTTAACCAACTAAAATCCACTCAAAATGAATATTACTTGAAATTGCTTGAGTGTGTGGATCGTCAACTTAATCGTTATGAAATCAATGTAATACGAGCTAGAACACAAAGAGTAAATACAAATGACTTGTATTAACCACAGAGATGACCATAGAGTACACAAAGAAGATATGACCCGGAAGCTCCTGAACTCTATTACAAGACTACTATTTATAGACATTGAAACCTGCTGGTCCGAACCTCAGGTTTGGACCTGTTCGGCCCTGTCCGAACTCAAGGTTCGGCCAGACCTAATCTTGCATGTCTTCGTCTTGTATTTGATACTTCACATGACGATCAGGACCATGTATCAACAAATACATCACATAACACAAAAGGATGCACAAATTAGGTCAAAACATGCAAGTTTGGTCGATTTTGGCGTACGTATCAATTTGGGGCAAATCATCAGCGATTCGCGACTCGATCAAGTGTGTGATAACTCATGACATGACAATTGATTATTAAACTCCCAATTATGTTGAAATTGACATACGATAACCAAATACGAGATCTCCGGTAAACAACGAATCGCGTACCAAAATCGCGTAAAAACCAAAAATTGCTCTATTTTCAATTCGAGAAGTCCAATTGATTATTGATGATATAATATGGGTCTTGGATGTGCGGTCACATCCGACCCTGGTCATTAAGTCCTCTCTTGCAAGGTTATCTAGTGTATTATGCCAAGTTTGATAGGGTTGATGAGGAAGTGATTATAAGGACGGATGTGCAAGGTCGATGGTCGGATGTGCAAGTGCTAACATGAGCATGCTGGATGCTCTATAAATAGCTGAGATCAGGGCTGGAGCAAGGGTCTTCATCTTCTTTACTTTACACCTTTAACTATGTGTTTATTACACTTCCGTCTGTAATCACACTTACATCAATAAAATCATTAATTTCATCCTTATCTCAAGTTCTCTCTTACTCTCCTCTATTCTAAAGATCAAAACATCTCCATCTTGTACCTCGTGAGATTATTTGTTTCTTCAGTGGCGCCATCCGGTAGTTGACACGAATTTTGTTTTTATTTTGGGGATTTTAAGAGGATTTTGGGGATGCAAGGAGCTAAGATGTTTATGAAGAACAAATTTGTTCCAATATGGTGTGATTCAAGTTCTGCAGATGATTTCTGAATTGGTAATTTTCAAATCTATAATCATTTGAGAGATACTTACATTTATGCTTGTTTCAGGTATGAATTCCAATGATATTGGTCATAATTTTGATATTAATCTCTGAAATTTGTTTTTTGGTTTGACAACTTCTGAAGTAAATTGATTTCTTTTAAGTAATTTGGTGAAACTTTTTAAATTTTTTGAGGTCAGATGATTTTGTTTTTAATAAACTCAAACGTGTACATGTGTGAAGAGAATTAGCATTCAGATCTCAAATTTATGTTTGAATTCTACTTCATTAAAATCGTTATTTTTGTCAATATATATAAAAGGACTTTTCTAGATCAAGGAGTAGTACACAGTTGCTTGAATTTCAAAATCAACTTCAAATCTTTGTTTTCAAATCATATTTTGCTTCTTAGGAATAAAGTTTGGGCACTGAAAATTTGAAAAGTTTGTATACCTAGAGGATACACGAGATGTATAAAATGAAAGCATTTAAAACGGTTAACTTGAAAAACAATTAACAACACAGAAGAATCGTGTGAACGTAGGCTCATAACCCGCTTATGTTCCCGCTTGTTTGCATTTATGCATTTAATCCCGTAACCACAAAACCTGTAAACTCGCGAACCCATCAATGAGAATTTACCCCGCACACACACAAAAATAAGGGCCGTATAAGGAACAGAAGATTCAGAATCCAAACGAGACAACACATATCTGGGTACATTAGTGATAAATACATAGAACAATACGGTTTCATACGACATCAAAATAAAGGAAATTACTAAATAGAAGGTCATCGATTTCAAACGATTCAGAATCCTCTTCCGGTTTATCGTTTTGCGTGCTTGGTTTGCCGTTTTTTTTAGATTTCCGAGTCCCGTTTCCACCCAAGTTGCACAATTAAGGGTCCATCATGTTAACCAACTAAAATCCACTCAAAATTAATATTACTTGAAATTGCTTGAGCGTGTAGATCGTCTACTTAATCGTTATGAAATCAATGTAATACGAGCTAGAACACAAAGAGTAAATACAAATGACTTGTATTAACCACAGATATGACCACAGAGTACACAGAGAAGATATGACCCGGTGTCTCCTGAACTCTATTACAAGACTACTATTTATAAACATTGAAACCTGCTGGTCTGAACCTCAGTTTCGGACCAGTTCGGCCCTGTCCGAACTCAAGGTTCGGCCAGACCTAATCTTGCATGTCTTCGTCTTGTATTCAATACTTCACATGACGATCAGGACCATGTATCAACAAATACATCACATAACACAAAAGGAAGCACAAATTAGGTCAAAACATGCAAGTTTGGTCGGTTTTGGCGTACGTATCAATTTTAGGCAAATCATCAACGATTCGCGACTCGGTCAAGTGTGTGATAACTCATGACATGACAATTAATTATTGAACTCCCAATTATGTTGAAATTGACATACGATAACCAAGTACGAGATCTCCGGTAAACGACGAATCGCGTATCGAAATCGCGTAAAAACTGGAAATTGCTCTATTTTCAATTCGACAAGTCCAATTTGATTCCAATTGATTATTGATGATATACTATAGGTCTTTGATGTGCGGTCACGTCCGACCCTAGTCATTAAGTCCTCTCTTGCAAGGTTATCTACTGTATTATGCCAAGTTTGATAGGGTTGATGAGGAAGTGATTATAAGGACGGATGTGCAAGGTCGATGGTCGGATGTGCAAGTGCTAACATGAGCATGCTGGATGCTCTATAAATAGCTGAGATCAGGGCTGGAGCAAGGGTCTTCATCTTCTTTACTTTACACCTTTAACTATCTGTTTATTACACTTCCGTCTGTAATCACACTTACATCAATAAAATCATTAATTTCATCCTTATCTCAAGATCTCTCTTACTCTCCTCTATTCTAAAGATCAAAACATCTCCATCTTGTACCTCGTGAGATTATTTGTTTCTTCTGTGGCGCCATCCGGTAGTTGACACGAATTTTGTTTTTATTTTGGGGATTTTAAGAGGATTTTGGGGATGCAAGGAGCTAAGATGTTTATGAAGAACAATTTTGTTCCAATTTGGTGTGATTCAAGTTCTGCAGATGATTTCTGAATTGGTAACTTTCAGATCTATAATCATTTGAGAGATACTTACATTTATGCTTGTTTCAGGTATGAATTCCAATGATATTGTTCATAATTTTGATATTAATCTCTGAAATTTGTTTTTTGGTTTGACAACTTCTGAAGTAAATTGATTTCTTTTAAGTAATTTGGTCAAACTTTTTAAATTTTTTGAGGTCAGATGATTTTGTTTTTAATAAACTCAAACGTGTACATGTGTGTGAAGAGAATTAGCATTCAGATCTCAAATTTATGTTTGAATTCTACTTCATTAAAATCGTTATTTTTGTCAATATATATAAAAGGACTTTTCTAGATCAAGGAGTAGTACACAGTTGCTTGAATTTCAAATCATATTTTGCTTCTTAGGAATCAAGTCTGGGCACTGAAAATTTGAAAAGTTTGTATACCTAGAGGATACACGAGATGTATAAAATGTAAGCATTTAAAACGGTTAACTTGAAAAAAAATTAACAACACAGAAGAATCGTGTGCACGTAGGCTCGTAACCCGCTTATGTTCCCGCTTGTTTGCATTTATGCATGTAATCACGTAACCACACAACCTGTAAACTCGCGAACCCATCAATGAGAATTTACCCCGCACACACACAAAAATAAGGGCCGTATAAGGAACAAACGATTCCGAATCCAAACGAGACAACACATATCAGGGTACATTAGTGCATAAAACACATAGAACAATACGAATTCAAACGAAATCAAAATAAAGGAAATTACTAAATAGAAGGTCATCGATTTCAAACGATTCAGAATCCTCTTCCGGTTTATCGTTTTACGTGCTTGGTTTGTTGGTTTGTCGTTTTTTTGAGATTTTCGAGTCCCGTTTCCACCCAAGTTGCACAATTAAGGGTCCCATCATGTTAACCAACTAAAATCCACTCAAAATGAATATTACTTGAAATTGCTTGAGCGTGTGGATCGTCTACTTAATCGTTATGAAATCAATGTAATACGAGCTAGAACACAAAGAGTAAATACAAATGACTTGTATTAACCACAGAGATGACCATAGAGTACACAAAGAAGATATGACCCGGAAGCTCCTGAACTCTATTACAAGACTACTATTTATAGACATTGAAACCTGCTGGTCCGAACCTCAGGTTTGGACCTGTTCGGCCCTGTCCGAACTCAAGGTTCGGCCAGACCTAATCTTGCATGTCTTCGTCTTGTATTCGATACTTCACATGACGATCAGGACCATGTATCAACAAATACATCACATAACACAAAAGGATGCACAAATTAGGTCAAAACATGCAAGTTTGGTCGATTTTGGCGTACGTATCAATTTGGGGCAAATCATCAGCGATTCGCGACTCGATCAAGTGTGTGATAACTCATGACATGACAATTGATTATTAAACTCCCAATTATGTTGAAATTGACATACGATAACCAAATACGAGATCTCCGGTAAACAACGAATCGCGTACCGAAATCGCGTAAAAACCAAAAATTGCTCTATTTTCAATTCGAGAAGTCCAATTGATTATTGATGATATAATATGGGTCTTGGATGTGCGGTCACATCCGACCCTGGTCATTAAGTCCTCTCTTGCAAGGTTATCTAGTGTATTATGCCAAGTTTGATAGGGTTGATGAGGAAGTGATTATAAGGACGGATGTGCAAGGTCGATGGTCGGATGTGCAAGTGCTAACATGAGCATGCTGGATGCTCTATAAATAGCTGAGATCAGGGCTGGAGCAAGGGTCTTCATCTTCTTTACTTTACACCTTTAACTATGTGTTTATTACACTTCCGTCTGTAATCACACTTACATCAATAAAATCATTAATTTCATCCTTATCTCAAGTTCTCTCTTACTCTCCTCTATTCTAAAGATCAAAACATCTCCATCTTGTACCTCGTGAGATTATTTGTTTCTTCAGTGGCGCCATCCGGTAGTTGACACGAATTTTGTTTTTATTTTGGGGATTTTAAGAGGATTTTGGGGATGCAAGGAGCTAAGATGTTTATGAAGAACAATTTTGTTCCAATATGGTGTGATTCAAGTTCTGCAGATGATTTCTGAATTGGTAATTTTCAAATCTATAATCATTTGAGAGATACTTACATTTATGCTTGTTTCAGGTATGAATTCCAATGATATTGGTCATAATTTTGATATTAATCTCTGAAATTTGTTTTTTGGTTTGACAACTTCTGAAGTAAATTGATTTCTTTTAAGTAATTTGGTGAAACTTTTTAAATTTTTTGAGGTCAGATGATTTTGTTTTTAATAAACTCAAACGTGTACATGTGTGAAGAGAATTAGCATTCAGATCTCAAATTTATGTTTGAATTCTACTTCATTAAAATCGTTATTTTTGTCAATATATATAAAAGGACTTTTCTAGATCAAGGAGTAGTACACAGTTGCTTGAATTTCAAAATCAACTTCAAATCTTTGTTTTCAAATCATATTTTGCTTCTTAGGAATAAAGTTTGGGCACTGAAAATTTGAAAAGTTTGTATACCTAGAGGATACACGAGATGTATAAAATGAAAGCATTTAAAACGGTTAACTTGAAAAAAATTAACAACACAGAAGAATCGTGTGAACGTAGGCTCATAACCCGCTTATGTTCCCGCTTGTTTGCATTTATGCATTTAATCCCGTAACCACAAAACCTGTAAACTCGCGAACCCATCAATGAGAATTTACCCCGCACACACACAAAAATAAGGGCCGTATAAGGAACAGAAGATTCAGAATCCAAACGAGACAACACATATCTGGGTACATTAGTGAAATACATAGAACAATACGGTTTCATACGACATCAAAATAAAGGAAATTACTAAATAGAAGGTCATCGATTTCAAACGATTCAGAATCCTCTTCCGGTTTATCGTTTTGCGTGCTTGGTTTGCCGTTTTTTTTTAGATTTCCGAGTCCCGTTTCCACCCAAGTTGCACAATTAAGGGTCCATTATGTTAACCAACTAAAATCCACTCAAAATTAATATTACTTGAAATTGCTTGAGCGTGTAGATCGTCTACTTAATCGTTATGAAATCAATGTAATACGAGCTAGAACACAAAGAGTAAATACAAATGACTTGTATTAACCACAGATATGACCACAGAGTACACAGAGAAGATATGACCCGGTGTCTCCTGAACTCTATTACAAGACTACTATTTATAAACATTGAAACCTGCTGGTCTGAACCTCAGTTTCGGACCAGTTCGGCCCTGTCCGAACTCAAGGTTCGGCCAGACCTAATCTTGCATGTCTTCGTCTTGTATTCAATACTTCACATGACGATCAGGACCATGTATCAACAAATACATCACATAACACAAAAGGAAGCACAAATTAGGTCAAAACATGCAAGTTTGGTCGGTTTTGGCGTACGTATTAATTTTAGGCAAATCATCAACGATTCGCGACTCGGTTAAGTGTGTGATAACTCATGACATGACAATTAATTATTGAACTCCTAATTATGTTGAAATTGACATACGATAACCAAGTACGAGATCTCCGGTAAACGACGAATCGCGTATCGAAATCGCGTAAAAACTGGAAATTACTCTATTTTCAATTCGACAAGTCCAATTTGATTCCAATTGATTATTGATGATATACTATAGGTCTTTGATGTGCGGTCACGTCCGACCCTAGTCATTAAGTCCTCTCTTGCAAGGTTATCTACTGTATTATGCCAAGTTTGATAGGGTTGATGAGGAAGTGATTATAAGGACGGATGTGCAAGGTCGATGGTCGGATGTGCAAGTGCTAACATGAGCATGCTGGATGCTCTATAAATAGCTGAGATCAGGGCTGGAGCAAGGGTCTTCATCTTCTTTACTTTACACCTTTAACTATCTGTTTATTACACTACCGTCTGTAATCACACTTACATCAATAAAATCATTAATTTCATCCTTATCTCAAGATCTCTCTTACTCTCCTCTATTCTAAAGATCAAAACATCTCCATCTTGTACCTCGTGAGATTATTTGTTTCTTCTGTGGCGCCATCCGGTAGTTGACACGAATTTTGTTTTTATTTTGGGGATTTTAAGAGGATTTTAGGGATGCAAGGAGCTAAGATGTTTATGAAGAACAATTTTGTTCCAATTTGGTTTGATTCAAGTTCTTCAGATGATTTCTGAATATGGTAACTTTCAGATCTATAATCACTTGAGAGATACTTACATTTATGCTTGTTTCAGGTATGAATTCGAATGATATTATTCATAATTTTGATATTAATCTCTTAAATTTGTTTTTTGGTTTGACAACTTCTGAAGTAAATTGATTTCTTTTGAGTAATTTGGTCAAACTTTTTAAATTTTTTGAGGTCAGATGATTTTGTTTTTAATAAACTCAAACGTGTACATGTGTGTGAAGAGAAATAGCATTAAGATCTCAAATTTATGTTTGAATTCTACTTCATTAAAATCGTTATTTTGTCAATATATATAAAAGGACTTTTCTAGATCAAGGATAGTACACAGTTGCTTGAATTTCAAATCATATTTTGCTGCTTAGGAATAAAGTTTGGGCACTGAAAATTTGAAAAGTTTGTATACCTAGAGGATACACGAGATGTATAAAATTAAAGCATTTAAAACGGTTAACTTGAAAAAATTAACAACACAGAAGAATCGTGTGCAATTAGGCTCGTAATCCGCTTATGTTCCCGCTTGTGTGCATTTATCCATTTAATCCCATAACCACAAAACCTGTAAACTCGCGAACCCATCAATGAGAATTTACCCCGCACACACACAAAAACAAGGGCCCTATAAGGAACAGGCGATTCAGAATCAAAACGAGACAACACATATCAGGGTACATTAGTGCATAAAATACATAGAACAATACTGATGAACCACAAAATCACACCGTATGTAGATATGAGATTATAATTCAACTAAGAACGAGCTAACTAATGAAGAATAATAGATGAATCGATCACTTTATTGATATTACTATATTGGAGTACAATTAGAGAAAACACACAGTAAATGTGTAATTTTCTGGAACTGAAAGTTGTTTTGTGAATGAACAAATGAACAATTTATAGAGTTGCTATAGTCGCATCTTCGCAGGTTGATTAGATGCACTTGCGTCTTGTCCATCCGCAACTGCATCACTTCCGACTTGTTCCTTATACGGTACTTGCTCTTGAGGTCTTTATCATCGGAAATGTAGATGCTAGGCCATTTTCATGTCTGATCTTGACCTATCCTCATCAAGTCCCCCTACTCCATTGATTATTTAAGCAATAATTATTGAACTAGAAGTTAAAAAGTACCTTGCACTTCCGATAAGTTTGGAAGATTTTATCGATCACCTTCATTAGGTCCACATGTGTTTTTGATTTGTTACCTCATTAAAAACCTTGTTCGGAAAAACCCTATGGGAAAAAAACCGACACTAAGGGAAAAAAGAGTGTAACACATATCTCTCCTATGTGCAGATCATAGATTTCAAAGATCAAAAATTTTCTCAATTTTATCAACCATCAACGACTTCACAGATCCGGTGATCAAGTCCCCCTAGTCCTTATGTTGTTTTGTAAAAATGACTAAGGACTAAGTCACAAAGATCATAGTAGGAAATGCTTGTGAAACAGGATCCAATAGATCATAAGACTTTACTTCGTTAAAATAGGTCGCTTCTGCAAATGTAGTCGTTATATTCTTATAAGAATATTTAAAGTATCCATTGTGATTTTTTGTCGTTTTTGTAACGAATCGCATATGCAAGTGTAAGGAGTAA
>JBCNJP010000024.1:29119876-29224931 GCA_039602395.1 Deinandra increscens subsp. villosa
CCGACCCATTTACAAAACCCGACCCGAATTTGAACTTGTCATGCAAATCGAATTTTGATTTAACAATTACCGGAAGAATTTATCCAAAATATACAATTAAATTATGTTCAGGATACTCGATAATCATTTTTGAAAACAAAATAATACATTTACAAGATTTTAGGTTAAATGATTCAATTAAAACGAAAATAAACCAATTTTTAGTTTTTACGCGATTTCGGTATTCGATTTATCGTTTACCGGGAATCTCGGGGTTTATATTTTAAAATATATAATTTTTAAAGTCTTACAATCATCTTATAACATTAAAAACCAATTGGTTATATTTTAGATCAATTTTGTTAATTATTTCACAAATAAATGAATTTATCGTTTTTCGTGCAAATCCGTTAATAACCGGGAATCACGTAAATTGCAAAACTCATATTTTTATGTTTCTCAATATTTTATAAGGTCAATATAAGTTACTCGTAAAATATTAGAGGCTAACGAGTTAAAACGAGAACAAACGGTTAAAAATAAAATAAATATATAATAAATACGTATTTTTAAACCTCGTTATGCGTATCCCGAAACTTAGAAAACCATGGGAAAATATCCTAAACTATTTTTAGACATAAAATGTTAAGTTTCACAAAGTTTGGGGGGTTAAAATCACGCGAAAACCAAAGTTCAGGGGCTGATTTGTAAATAAAAACCTCAGGGACCAAAACTGTCATTTACCTATACTTGCCAGGCGGTACGCGCCGGTTTCCCCTCCCCCTCGGCGATACGCGACGCAGCCACAGACGCAGAAATATCCATTTCGAACTTGCAGCCTACGTTTTGCATATCCACGCGTCGAATTCGATCGGATTATCACTCCCTTACGTGTCTACAACCAGTTGCGACCCTAATCACTATAAAAACGAGCTCGGATCGTCCAGTTATACTCGCCAATTCACGATTCTTAACCTTGAAAACCCTAAACCCGCAACCGGAGCTTCATCTTCAAAATTCGATCGATTCAGGAGGTGTTAGAAGCTGATCTCCTGCAGTTGCACGTTATTGGGTATGCTCTACAAAAGCCCTCTATCAATTTCTGTTAATATCATTGTTTTAATCGAGTTCTAGATCTATGCTTAAAATTAGGGTTCTTAATATGTTTATTCAATTCTGGGTAATCGGGAAAGAGTTAGGGTCTGAATTTTTGAAGGATATGATGTTATAACATATATTAAAGAACCCCTAAGTCAATTTCATGATATCTAAATGTTTGGTATTTTATATAAAAATGGGTCAAAATTAGGGTTTTCGGGTCGTTGTTCTGCCCAAATTGAATAAACGGTTTTGAATTAGGGTTTATTATTTTAAGCAATATTATAATATATCATAATGAATAAAACCCTAAGTTTTTACAATTTTATAAATTGTTTTGATATTTATTTAATAAATACAATGAAATTAGGGTTTCCTCGACGTTATTTTGTCAAAATAAAGCAAACAAGTTAATTTTAGGGCAAATCTCTTAAAATGTATTATAAAATAATATTTTAAGTAAAAGCCCTAAGTTTATTTGATTTTATAAATTATTTTGCTATTTATTTGATAATTATTTCAAAATTAGGGTTTTGAATATGATTATTTAATATTAAACAAACCGGAAGGTATTGAAACTTGAATTTTGGTCTTAGAACATATTTATATATATAATAAGTGTATATGAGTTCAAAATTGATAAATGAATTAATTATTAGATAAATTACCAAAACCCTAATTTCCTAATGAAGGGCAAAATGGTCTTTTATCAAATAAGACCTAAACACTCCTTAAGTTCCTCGTGTCCTTAGAACTATAATCATTATCATTCCCTATGTTCATTTAGCATGTTCGTTCCATTAGGATAATCTCCGGATTGTTATCTCTCGCGATTGGTTCTATCTCTCGTTTCCGATCTACTTATCAGGTGAGTAACCACTAAATCCCCCCTCTTTTAATATTATGGGATGTGATGCGATATCAACTCTTATTATCATTAGAAGGGTGATTCCTTCAAATGATAATTTGAGTAGTGAGTAATTCACAAAACCCCCTCTTTAAATATTGTTGGTTATGACTATTCAATTCGTATTATCATTACTAATGGTGATTCATTCGAATGATAATCCGACTTGTGAGAAATCATACCTGCATTATCTTTTAAACCTTTTTGGGGTGTAACATGTATCCTTATTCAAAATCATTTATCCAAAACACAAACGCGATTATATGATGATTTGATACGTTCTATGTATGTTAAATATGTGTGGATTATTGTGATTGGTTTGATCTAGCATCGGTTACTATCTTTATCTAGCATGCGTACTCATTAACATACCGAGCCGGGGTAACAATAATAGATCTATTGGTTTGACAGCCCACTTGGCATGCTTCGCGTGTAGCGCCTTGTGATTGGAAGCCTAGTTGTCTAGGGTTTGATGCGCTTATTCATTAGCTTTAACTCATTACTTATTTGACTATACATACGAGAATATCTGATTAGACATATATCGCTGTTATTGATATTATACTTATATTATTTAAACATGTGTTTACTCACCAACTACTTTTGTAGTTGACACTTTATCTTATACATGTTGCAGGAACTTATACTTGAGCTATGTTGTGATCACGCTAGGATTGCTGGACCTAGATTAAAGACTTTAAATCAGTTAATATGTATTTTCATGTTTACTTTATTGTACAATATCTTTAGTTGATTAATGAAAAAGGGCATGTTTAAGTATTACAACTTAATGTTAGTTGTCATGTGCATCTGGACAATCATTGCGCCCCGACATATTCCGCCGTCGGTTGGGGTGTGACAGATTGGTATCAGAGCCTTGGCTATAGGGATTTAGGTTATTAGAACTGGATAACCTAGACTATATGCCTTAGGTGTCCTACATGATTAACTCATGTCTATATGCCTATTATTATATGTCTATAGATGCTGCTTAAACTTGCCTCCCTTAGATCTCATCATTACCTTAACACTTGACACACACATATATCCCTTCTGGCTTCCTAGCCTCTATCCTTAGTAATGATACCTTACGTACCATTTTAGGATTCTGAAAATTTTGATTTTGAAAATTCCGTCGGAGTTAGGTCCCTAGCAGTAGACATGTAGTAACTGGAAGGGGGAAAGCATCGGTAGTCAGAGATCTATCTAGGCAGGCATTTCGTATATAACCTGATCAACCGTGTGGACCGGGATGCCTACCTAGAAGTCTTTGATGAGAGTGTTGAAACCTATTAGGCCAAAGCATGTCAATTACTGCTACGGATCCCAATTAACTCTGATTAGTCACGGGTTATAGTTTCTCAATCGAGGAACGAAAGCCATTCCATTATGTTTTACTAAAACAACATGATTTCTCCTCTATCCCGTATTTAAAATTTCTTGATTTCTAAATTCAAATGTTTCATAAAATATTCGTCATTATGATCCCGAATTGATTATCCTATCCCTTATCTCCTAAACATTTTCCATCAGCATGAATTCTGACAATCAACAAATGGCCCGACAAATTTCTCAACAAGTGGCAGCTTTCATCTCCAACATTTTCCGACAAGCCCTCGACGATAAATTTGTTAACAATGATGCTACTAAACTACCTCAAGGATTGGAAGTCATCAAACGTTCCGGTGCCAAAACCAAGAAGAGGAAAAGGAAGGCTAAACATCTTGATGAGACAACCACACCTACAAAAGCTGCTATTCCTGCTACTCAAATAAATCCCGATACTCGGCCAGCCAAGAAACCTTATACTGGAGCTCACCCTCTTTGCAAAACATGTAAATACCATCACTCCACTCAAACCCCTTGTTGGCGTTGTCGTAATTGCGGCAAATTTGGTCATCTCATAAATGTTTGTCGTCAACCTCAGCCCCCGATGGGTCAACCTGTGATACCCGCTCAGGCTACTATATCTCCTTATCGTACTTGTTATAACTGTGGTCAACCTGGACACTTTAGAAACGCTTGCCCTCTGCTTGCTGCTGTTATTCCTAACCCTCCGGTCAACAATGTAGACCCTAGAACCCAACCTCCAATAGTTCAAACTACAGCACCAACATCTGTTCAAATTGCTACTGCTATCCAGAATACTTTCTCCTCCATGTTTCATTGCTACCATTGTGGAAACCTTGGTCACCTACCATACACATGTCCCAAACTGGCCACTAGTAACCCTCCAATGAAACCGCAACATCAAACTCCAAGCAACTACTACTTTCGCCGTGGATGATCTCTGAAGGAAGAATGATGATGATGATTGAAGATCGTTTGGACTCTGTTAATATTTGAATAAATCGATTACCCTGTAATTAAAGTTTGTAATCTTACCAATCGATGTTCATCCTGTATATATATCAGAAAATGAGTTTTATAACTCTTTGTTTGTGATCATCCTACTTACTCAATCATTTCTTATATTCATTACCCTTAAACCTCGCATTATTAATCAGTGGACAAGAAACCTATTACCCAATTTCCGTTATCCTTAATTGCAACACAATCCCTGACAAACCTATTTGCGCCTCTCGGGAAAATCAAACATCATCAAATTGAGTGTCTCAAACATCCCGTAGAATTTGTTCCTCGTTCAGATAACCCAGACTTGACTATCCGTTGTCCAGTAAATTAGAAACACGCGTCCTTCATCAAAACCCATAAGTACCTACACATGACGATTCTGGTATTATTCCTGTTGTGAAAATCACCATATCAAAAATTCATTCGATCTAATTCCCCGCTTTGAGGAACACCCATTCATTTAAAAGATGATACATCTCGAATGTACATCACCAGTCTGATGGACTCAATCACCAAATATCAAAACTCTTATATTAACGACATCTTCAAGAGAATTCTCAGAATCGTCTATCTCCTCAAGATCAATTCTCGTTATTAACGTTATCCCTATACGAGATAATTATTCGTTAAGTGATTCCTGAGCTTTTTCAAAACCATGATTTAATCTGGTTTTGGTTCCCCTGTGGATCTTAATAAAGGAAAGATTATGATACCTGATTTGTGTTATCTTTTGAATGGTGATTCATTCAAATAATGATATGCATTTCGATATCAAGTGGTCAATTCATATTAACATTTGAATGGTGATTCATTTAAATGGTAATTTCGTGTTATATCACTATCTTTTCCTCAAATGGATTAATCAAGTATCTCTGTTAAAAACGCTTCTCTCACATTATCACCGCCGTAAACGACGATGATTGAATTTGCCCTAGATAATAAAGAATCATTAATTTCCTTGGCCAGTCCAAGACTTATACGTACTACACCTAAACACTTGTGTGTGATGCTAGCTTAGCATACATTTGGTTTTGGTCATAGACGTTAACCTTGGGTTTTAGCCAATTTCTAATCCAGATTATTAACAAGACCTCGCGTCCCGTAGGTGAATTAAATGTGGCTCGCTACCCATTTAGCTCACCAATACTCGACACGTTCTCTCGTTAAGAAATTTGTGATTCCATTTAATTGTATGGAATGATATTTTTGACTTAAATGTCAAAATATCAGTTTCAACAATTTGAAAATAAATCATGTTACCCCCACCACTCTCTTCATATTCCACCGGTCTTTTCCCTGAAGTAGGGGAGACGGTGATAAATCAAATCCATAATCTGTTTATTCAGTTGCTCGTATAATCATAATCTTAGCTTTAGAATCTAATCATCTTACAATCCATCATATCTGATGTTATTCAATCTCTATCACGATCTTAAAATCATTCGTTATTATATGGAAATGGTAGTTCTTCGTAAGATGACTAGCGCATTCTTAAAGTATTATAGATGTGGTGGGTTAGCTGCGGTACACCCTATATATAAGCATCGAAGATACTTTAAAAATGAATTAGGAATCAAACTTAGAACTGACCATTGGTTGTTTGGTTGTATCAAATTCCCTATCACCATTGATATATTCTTCCTCTTAACTCGAAAATCTCTTCTAATTTCGGGACGAAATTTCCTGAAGTAGGGGAGACTGTAACACCTGTGTCCGACCCATTTATAAAACTCGACCCGAATTTGAACTTATCATGCAAATCGAATTTTAATTTAACAATTACCGGAAGAATTTATCCAAAATATACAATTAAATTATGTTCAGGATACTCGATAATCATTTTTGAAAACAAAATAATACATTTACAAGATTTTAGGTTAAATGATTCAATTAAAACGAAAATAAACCAATTTTTAGTTTTTACGCGATTTCGGTATTCGATTTATCGTTTACCGGGAATCTCGGGGTTTATATTTTAAAATATATAATTTTTAAAGTCTTACAATCATCTTATAACATTAAAAACCAATTGGTTATATTTTAGATCAATTTTGTTAATTATTTCACAAATAAATGAATTTATCGTTTTTCGTGCAAATCCGTTAATAACCGGGAATCACGTAAATTGCAAAACTCATATTTTTATGTTTCTCAATATTTTATAAGGTCAATATAAGTTACTCGTAAAATATTAGAGGCTAACGAGTTAAAACGAGAACAAACGGTTAAAAATAAAATAAATATATAATAAATACGTATTTTTAAACCTCGTTATGCGTATCCCGAAACTTAGAAAACCATGGGAAAATATCCTAAACTATTTTTAGACATAAAATGTTAAGTTTCACAAAGTTTGGGGGGTTAAAATCACGCGAAAACCAAAGTTCAGGGGCAGATTTGTAAATAAAAACCTCAGGGACCAAAACTGTCATTTACCTATACTTGCCAGGCGGTACGCGCCGGTTTCCCCTCCCCCTCGGCGATACGCGACGCAGCCACAGACGCAGAAATATCCATTTCGAACTTGCAGCCTACGTTTTGCATATCCACGCGTCGAATTCGATCGGATTATCACTCCCTTACGTGTCTACAACCAGTTGCGACCCTAATCACTATAAAAACGAGCTCGGATCGTCCAGTTATACTCGCCAATTCACGATTCTTAACCTTGAAAACCCTAAACCCGCAACCGGAGCTTCATCTTCAAAATTCGATCGATTCAGGAGGTGTTAGAAGCTGATCTCCTGCAGTTGCACGTTATTGGGTATGCTCTACAAAAGCCCTCTATCAATTTCTGTTAATATCATTGTTTTAATCGAGTTCTAGATCTATGCTTAAAATTAGGGTTCTTAATATGTTTATTCAATTCTGGGTAATCGGGAAAGAGTTAGGGTCTGAATTTTTGAAGGATATGATGTTATAACATATATTAAAGAACCCCTAAGTCAATTTCATGATATCTAAATGTTTGGTATTTTATATAAAAATGGGTCAAAATTAGGGTTTTCGGGTCGTTGTTCTGCCCAAATTGAATAAACGGTTTTGAATTAGGATTTATTATTTTAAGCAATATTATAATATATCATAATGAATAAAACCCTAAGTTTTTACAATTTTATAAATTGTTTTGATATTTATTTAATAAATACAATGAAATTAGGGTTTCCTCGACGTTATTTTGTCAAAATAAAGCAAACAAGTTAATTTTAGGGCAAATCTCTTAAAATGTATTATAAAATAATATTTTAAGTAAAAGCCCTAAGTTTATTTGATTTTATAAATTATTTTGCTATTTATTTGATAATTATTTCAAAATTAGGGTTTTGAATATGATTATTTAATATTAAACAAACCGGAAGGTATTGAAACTTGAATTTTGGTCTTAGAACATATTTATATATATAATAAGTGTATATGAGTTCAAAATTGATAAATGAATTAATTATTAGATAAATTACCAATACCCTAATTTCCTAATGAAGGGCAAAATGGTCTTTTATCAAATAAGACCTAAACACTCCTTAAGTTCCTCGTGTCCTTAGAACTATAATCATTATCATTCCCTATGTTCATTTAGCATGTTCGTTCCATTAGGATAATCTCCGGATTGTTATCTCTCGCGATTGGTTCTATCTCTCGTTTCCGATCTACTTATCAGGTGAGTAACCACTAAATCCCCCCTCTTTTAATATTATGGGATGTGATGCGATATCAACTCTTGTTATCATTAGAAGGGTGATTCCTTCAAATGATAATTTGAGTAGTGAGTAATTCACAAAACCCCCTCTTTAAATACTGTTGGTTATGACTATTCAATTCGTATTATCATTTCTAATGGTGATTCATTAGGATGATAATCCGAGTTGTAAGAAACCATACCTGCATTATCTTTTAACCATTTTTGGGGTGTAACATGTATCTTTATTCAAAATCATTTCCCTAAACACAAACGCGATTATATGATGATTTGATGCGTTCTATGTATGTTAAATATGTGTGGATTATTGTGATTGGTTTGATCTAGCATCGGTTACTATCTTTATCTAGCATGCGTACTCATTAACATACCGAGCCGGGGTAACAATAATAGATCTATTGGTTTGACAGCCCACTTGGCATGCTTCGCGTGTAGCGCCTTGTGATTGGAAGCCTAGTTGTCTAGGGTTTGATGCGCTTATTCATTAGCTTTAACTCATTACTTATTTGACTATACATACGAGAATATCTGATTAGACATATATCGCTGTTATTGATATTATACTTATATTATTTAAACATGTGTTTACTCACCAACTACTTTTGTAGTTGATACTTTATCTTATACATGTTGCAGGAACTTATACGTGAGCTATGTTGTGATCACGCTAGGATTGCTGGACCTAGATTAAAGACTTTAAATCAGTTAATATGTATTTCATGTTTACTTTATTGTACAATATCTTTAGTTGATTAATGAAAAAGGGCATGTTTAAGTATTACAACTTAATGTTAGTTGTCATGTGCATCTGGACAATCATTGCGCCCCGACATATTCCGCCGTCGGTTGGGGTGTGACAAATTTCTTATCAGAAAATCACGATCAAAGCTTCGTAAGGCAACTATCATTCGGATCAACATTATCATCAGCATCATCATGATCTGAATACGGACTATCATCAGATTGATTCAGTAATGGAAATACCGAAGTTTTCTCACTAATTTTTCCAGCTGATCCTTTCGAGCTGTGAATATTTTTTGGTGATCCTCCTAGATCAAAAATTGACTTCTTCTTCACTGACTCATCCGATTGCTTCTCCATTTTTTGCCAATTCCCGAGAATACGGATGGCGCCAATTGATGAACCACAAAATCACACCGTATGTAGATATGAGATTATAATTCAACTAGGAACGAGCTAACTAATGAAGAATAATAGATGAATCGATCACTTTATTGATATTACTATATTTGAGTACAATTGGAGAAAACATACAGTGAATGTGTAATTTTCTGGAACTGAAAGTTGTTTTGTGAATGAACAAATGAACTATTTATAGAGTTGCTAGAGTCGCATCTTTGCAGGTTGATTGGATGCACTTGCGTCTTGTCCATCCGCAACTGCATCTCTTCCGACTTGTTCCATATACGGTACTTGCTCTTGAGGTCTTTATCATCGGAAATGTAGATGCTAGGCCATTTGTATGTCCGATCTTGACCTATCCTCATCAAATACGGTTTCAAACGACATCAAAATAAAGGAAATTACTAAATAGAAGGTCATCGATTTCAAACGATTCAGAATCCTCTTCCGGTTTATCGTTTTGCGTGCTTAGTTTGCCGTTTTTTGAGATTTCCGAGTCCGGTTTCCACCCAAGTTGCACAATTAAGGGTCCCATCAAGTTAACCAACTAAAATCCACTCAAAATGAATATTAATACATCACATAACACAAAAGGATGACAAATTAGGTCAAAACATGCAAGTTTGTTCGGTTTTGGCGTACGTATCAATTTTGGGCAAATCATCAACGATTCGCGACTCGATCAAGTGTGTGATAACTCATGACATGAAAATTGATTATTAGACTCTCAATTATGTTGAAATTGACATACGATAACTAAATACGAGATCTCCGGTAGACGACAAATCGCGTACCGAAATCGCGTAAAAACCAGAAATTGCTCTATTTTTAATTCGAGAAGTCCAATTTGATTCCAATTAATTATTGATGATATACTATGGGTCTTGGATGTGCGGTCACATCCGAACCTGGTCATTAAGTCCTCTCTTGCAAGGTTATCTAATGTATTATGCCAAGTTTGATAGGGTTGATGAGGAAGTGATTATAAGGACGGATGTGCAAGGTCGATGGTCGGATGTGCAAGTGCTGACATGAGCATGCTGGATGCTCTATAAATAGATGAGATTAGGGCTGGAGAAAAGGTCTTCATCTTCTTTACTTTACACCTTTAACTATGTGTTTATCGTCAAGGATTGCCCGGACCTGAGCGTCCGGTGAGATACGAAATATTTCCTTAAAACATACAGATTCTTAATGATAATTGAAACAAAACTTAGAAGATACGCTAAGATAAAAGGAAAGGGATTTGGAGGTGCTAATGGTGAATAATACCAAAGCACGAAAATCTAAGAGTTGGGTCGCAAGGCAGACATAACTCAATAATTATGATGATCAAAACTCGATTGGATAGATTGATACCAGTACGTGTATAAAGTTATCTACTTGAAAGGTCGTAAAGTCATAAACTCATATACATGTAATTCCGTAAACATGTGGACTTGTAAACTCATAAATTTCCAAACAGGTAGACTACCCAACACACATACCTAGAGGATACACGAGATGTATAAAATGAAGGCATTTAAAATGGTTAACTTGAAAACAATTTAACAACACAGAAGAATCGTGTGCACGTAGGCTCGTAACCCGCTTATGTTCCCGCTTGTTTGCATTAATGCATGTTGAAGAAACAAGAATTCCTCGGATCGAATTGCCGTAATCGAACTAAATGAAGATCGAATCGATGAATAAGAACAAGCTAAACGAATATAAAAGTTGAGAGAATTTTATTGATTATGTCACATGCGATTACACATAGTTAAAGTGTAAGAAATGCAACATCCCTATTTCTGTCAATAAATGCTCTATTTATAGGAACTTCAGGCTCTCGCTCTTCCGATAAGCACATCCGTCACTTGCTCTGCAAGTGCCAGCCTTTAAGTACCATCCTCCAAGAAAGTACCGCCTTACCTGTCCTGAAATACTTAAGACAGAAAGGGACTTAATTTCAATGGTGTCGGATGTGTATCACATCCAACACTTATAATATATCTTTTGGTATCAACGATCTACAAGATTTCAAACACAAAACGTACAATATTAATATCTTCCAATTTCAAAATTACAAAAGTTTTTAACACTTCCAATTTTCCTCCATACACAATACCCTTTCCGGCCATCTTCTTTTAAATGTTGTACTTCCGCAAATGCACTCCATTCCATGTTCGTGGAACGACACTTCCATCTGAATTACCTAATACATAGGATCCTTTGTCTAAAACCTCCAAAATTTGATACAGCCCTTCCTAATGTGGTGACAATTTTCCTCCAGGTAGAACTCTACTTGCGTCATTATTTCGAAGGACCAAATCACCCACCTTGAACTGAAAAGATTTCACATTCTTATCATTGTACCGAGCCATGCTTTGTTTCTACTTCGCTTCCCTAATGGCCGCTATCTCCCTACGTTCTTCCAATACATCCAAATTTTCCCTCAAACCACTTTCATTGTCAATTACCTCTACTACTCTCCTTGTTGGAACTCCTACTTCCACTGGGATGACAGCCTCGGTTCCATAGGTTAGGCTGAATGGAGTCTCTCCATTACTTGACTTTGGCATGGTTCTTAACGACCATAGCACATGTAAAAGTTCGTCAACCCATCCACCACCTATCTTGTCCAACCGCATCTTAATCCCCCTCCACAATACTTCTATTCATCCTTTCCACCTGCCCATTGGCATGAGGATGGGCCACATGTGTAAAGGTTTGCAAGATTGACAATTCTTCACACCAATCACGGAAAGGATTATCAGCAAATTGTTTCCCGTTGTCAGATACAATACATAGGGGTAGACCAAACCGACAAATTATGTGCTCCCAAACGAATTTCTTTACCTGTTGCCCAGTAATTGATGCCAACGGCTTTGCTTCTACCCACTTCGTAAAGCAGCAACTACTAAAAATTTTACCCTTCCAGAAGCCTCTGGGAAAGGTCCCACTATATCTAAACATGTGACTGGAACCATCGCATGTTTAGACTTTAAACTTACAGGGGCATGCCTTTGGCACTCGTCACACTTCTTCAATTCTTCTGTAACTGTTCTGTGCATTCCTGGCCAGTAGTGACCTAAACCCACCAGCTTTGTTACGACTGACCGCGCCCCTGCATGACTTCCACATATGCCGCTATGAATCTCAATCGTAACTTTTAATGCTTCTTCAATTGTTAAACACCTCAACAATGGTCCCAAAAATGTTTCCTGTATAAGACACAATTTTGAAACTGATACTGAAAAGAATTTACGTACACCTTTCTAGCTTCTGCCTCGTCTTCTGGTAACACTTCGTCTCTAAGATAGGCAACCAATGTATCCATCCAGGTCCCTTGTGATATTTGTACATCTGACACTTCCGAAATTGACACAGATAGACTTTCCAATACTTCCACCCGAACTTCCTTAGCCAAATGTTTAAAAGCAGTTGAGGCTAATTTACTAAGCACATCCGCTTTTTTATTCTGATATCTTGGCACATATATTACTTCACAACTTGAAAATTCCCCCATCATCTTCTTCGCTCGTGCTAGATAGAGAGCCATGTTTGAACCCTTGGCCTCATAATCCCCATTTACTTGATTAGCTACGAGTAAGGAATCCACATGTGCCAGAACTCTTTTAGCTCCTAGCTGCTTGGCCATGCGTAAGCCTGTTTTGCAAGAACACTTCACTGTTAATAAAATTTTATACAAACAAAAGCAAACAAAAGTTAGTTTAACTAACATCCTCATAAAACCTGCTAAAAACGCCTCATATTTAGCTTCGTTATTTGAAGTATCAAAATTAAACTTCAACGCATGTGTTAGCTCATCCCCTTCTGGGCTTACCAACATTAAACCTGCACCAACATTGTTTAGAATTTCATAGGAAATATTTCATAATTCATACCAAACTAAAGTTACCTGCACCAGATCCATCACTTCCAGCAGAGCCGTCAGTATATAACCTCCACAGGGGATCCACCCCATCCGATTCATGCGACAATAGCACCCCTTTTTCAGCTTGTGGAATTTCCGCCAAGAAATCAGCAACAACCTGTCCTTTGACAGATGATGAAGTAAACGATGCTCCAGATGTGTGGTACACATCCGATCGCTTATTTCCAAGTCCTTCGCATGTGATGTTTGCCAGAAGTGTTTGTGCAGGAAACAGATACATGCGACTCCTACAGATGCAAGGCTGGAAGATTGTTCTTGGAGCCTATAAATAGTTGAAAGTTAGAATAGTTTGGGGACACTTGTACTTTCTGTATTACACATGCGATTGTACTTTCTCTCTCTATGAATCAATGAAATCTTACTTTCTTCTCTAATCACTTAGTACCTTTCTATTATTCTCGAACCTGAAATGGCGGCAAATTATCTCCGGTGATTACTTGCTTTTTCAGTGGCGCCATCCGATAATTGACACGACTTCAGAATGATGGAATCGTCTAGTGATTTGGAGAAATCATTGATCAATTCTTCATCGGGAGGTAAGAACGTCGAAGGAAATTCGTTTAGAAATGAAATGTTGACAGATTTGTCTTTTACTCCAAAAACGAAGCAGTCAGCAACATTGCAAGCTGAGAAGAATGTCATCGTACCAAATTCGAGGTTATTTTCGGAACCTGGATCATCTGGTAAGAAAACGCAGGAGGACGATGGCGCAGGTACCGGCTCGTCAAAACGTTTTGTTCTGGTCAATAAAAGTGATAGAAATAGAGATTCGCATGCGACAAAATACGATGATTTGGATGAGTTGGATGTTGAATTCTTATTACGAAACAAGGAATTATTGTTACAGTTGAAGAAGAGACAGTTACGAGAAGATTTACAGAAGATAGAAGAGGATACAGTACGGAAATATGGAGAGCGAAAAGTATGGAATTAGTGAAAGAGTGGGATGATCAAATACATCAAAAGGAGTATATGCATGAGGAAGATGATCTTATACGAACACTGGATAAACACAATGTTAACAAATTTGCTACGGTGAAAGGTACATATTTTTCGATAAACTAATTTCTCAACATAATGATATGAACGATTAAATACGATTATAATTTAGTCACGTTTCATCGTAAAGCCATTTATTATAAATAAATGTTTTGTCGAAGTAGTATACATATTTAACTTTATACATCTTATATTACAAGTTTTTATATTTGTGAAAAAATATATGATAAACAGATGTAGTGGTACCGTACATTCCTCAATCAATGAGGTCACAGTCGAAGTTTTCATTATGGATCTCTGAAGCGGGTTTTCCAAAAAAATTAAAATTACCTTCGGTTGTGAGGAAATATGGAGGTTTGACTGATCCGGATGACCATATTTTTGAATTTTATTCTGCGGCTCGTTTAGAGCAATGGTCTGAGGAGATATGGTGTCACATGTTTGTCCAAACTTTCACGGGGATAGCTAGGGTTTGGTTTGATTCCTTACCAGCAGGAGAAGTGGATAGTTTTGAGGACTTAAAAAATAAGTTTTTGCGTCAGTTTAATCAACAAAAAAGATGTATGAAAGATCCGACGGAAGTGCACAATATCCGAAGAAAGGATAATGAATCAATAGAGGATTTCATTACAAGGTTTAATAAAGAGAGTATGGGAGTTGAGGGCGCTGGTGATCAATTGCGGATATCTGGCTTTTGTTATGGGGTAAAATGCGCCCAACTTGTGGAAAAGTTACATGAAGATTTACCGAGGTCAATGGATGTGTTAATGGATAAGGCAAGAGCATTTGTCAGGGGTAAAAACGCATGTGCTTATTTAAGCAATGTTAATGGTGGATCTGGACAAATGCGACAGAATTCTATGGTCACTGGGCGTACAAATGGAGGACCAGTAAGGGCAATGGGTCATTTTTCACAAATAAATGGGCGAAAGGTTTCCATTCAAGAGGAAAGAATTTTGGTGGATCCTCAGGACATGCGCATGGGGATTATAAGGGAGCAAAGTTGATAGAGCTGGTTAAAACCCCCACGCAGATTTTGGCAACAGAAAAAGTAGATTTACCCGCACCACCAAAGATGCGAAATGCACCCACAAGAAATTTGGATAAGTATTGCGAGTATCATAAGGACAGAGGTCACACTACAGATACATGTTGGACGTTAAAAAAGGAAACTGATAAAGCGGTGAGATTAGGAAAGTTAGGACATTTGGTGAAGGTAATTAGAAACAATTTGCCAGGAGGGGATGCACCCGTGATTAATATGGTGCAATTACAGGGGTCGGATCAGTGTAGGAATGTCAGAGGAAGGAGTAATAAGCAAATAGATTGGAAGTACCAGGAAATAACTTTTCCTCCTATACTGGAACAAATGGCAACAAAGGAGCCAGTAGTTGTGTCCGCAAGAATTGGGGGGTTCATGGTTAAGAGAATTCATGTGGATTGTGGAAGTGCAACAGAAATTATGTACGAACAGTGTTTCCGACAGATGGGACCTACCACATGTGCGCAGTTGCGGTCAACAACGGTACCTTTAGTGGGATTTGCAGGTGAGGTACTTAAACCAATTGGAGAAATAACTTTACCTATGGTAATTGGGAATGGTTTGCAGATGCGACAACTGGAAGTTACGTTTTTGGTAGTTTCGGCTTCATCAGTACATAATATTATTTTGGGAAGACCAGTGTTGAGAAGATTAGGTGCCGTGATATCTGTGATGCATGGAATGATTTGATTTCCAACACCAGGGGGAGTTGCTACTTTGTCAGCAGATCCGGGGGTACAGGTATGCAACGTGAATATCCACACATGTTTAGATAAGGTGGATAAGGATGAGATAGGAAAAGAAAAGTGGGTAATCAACTCGAAGTTCCCAGATCAAAAGTTGCAGATAGGAACCGGTTTATCAGAAAAAGCTCGAGAAAGATTGTATGCTTTATTAAAAAAGAATGTGGATGTATTTGCTTGGGAACCGTCGGATATGACGGGGGTTCCTAGAACGTTATCTGAGCAAAAGTTGGCCTTATATCCAGGAAGTAAATCTGTGCAGCAAAGACAAAGAGGAATGGACACCGAAAGAGCAAATGCTGTCAATGAGGAAGTGGCAAAATTAGTAGAAGCTGGAATTCTTAGAGAAATACAGTATACAGATTGGGTGTCAAATCCGGTGTTGGTAAAGAAACCGGATGGATCTTGGAGGATGTGTATCGACTTTAAGGATGTAAATAATGCATGTCCTAAGGACTGCTATCCACTTCCCGAAATTGATTTGAAAGTTGATTCAGTGGTTGGCTTCCGGTGGAAGTGTTTTTTAGATGCGTATAAGGGATATCATCAGATCCAAATGGCGAAAGAGGATGAAGATAAAACTGCATTTATTACAAGAAAAGGTATGTTTTGTTATACCAAAATGCCTTTTGGTCTTAAAAATGCAGGTGCAACTTATCAACGCCTAATGGATTGGGCTTTTCAAAAACAAGTGGGTAAAAATTTGGAAGCTTATGTGGATGATATAGTTGTTAAAAGTAGAAGTGAAGATGACATGTTCAAAGATATAGAAGAAACATTTGCGAAGCTTAAAGAAATAAATATGCGTTTGAATCCTAAAAAGTGTTCTTTTGGCATGAGTACTGGAAAATTCTTAGGAATGATAGTAAATAATGAAGGTATTAAAGCTTGTCCAGAAAAAGTGGATGCGATACTTCAAATGGGATCTCCAGCTACTGTTAAGGACGTGCAAATTTTGAATGGAAGGCTTGTGGCATTACAAAGATTTGTATCAAAGGCAGCAGAGCGATCGTTACCGTTTATGCAAGTGTTAAAGTCAAGTATTGGAAAATCAGATTTTTGTTGGACCGTGGAAGCAGAAGATGCATTCAAACAGTTAAAAGAGTTTTTGATAACCCTTCCCACATTAACTGCACCAATTGTGGGAGAGATTTTGCAAATGTATTTGGCGGTGTCGGAGGGTGATGTTACCTCCGTTTTGGTTGCTGAAAGAAGCAGATGCCAATTTATTATGTAAGCAAGGTCTTGAAGGATTATGAGATGCGATATTCGCTCATGGAAAAACTTGTATATACGCTCGTTTTGTCAGCCAGGCGTTTGTGGCGTTATTTTTAGGCGCATACGATAGAAATTTTGACAACATCCTCTATAAATCAAGTGTTAAGAAGACCTGAGGTGTCTGGGAAAATGGTAAAGTGGGCTGTTGAATTGGGGCAATATGATATCCAGTTTAAACCTCGCACAGCAACCAAGGGACAGGTGGTAGCGGATTTTCTTGCGGAAATGCCTGTTGGAAATAATATAGCGCATATGACTAAAACCAATTCAAACATATCCGAGAATGCATCTAAGGAAGTTTGGAAGTTGTTTACAGACGGGTCCTCAGGAGAAAATGGTGCAGGGGCAGGTTTGTTGTTTTCTTTTTAATTCCCTATTTAAGAATTTGTTAGTATAAATTTCTTATGGACATGAGCATATCCTATGTATTTAACAGGGTTGCTATTAATTAGTCCGGAGGGGGATGAGTTGACATATGCTCTCAAATTCGATTTTAATATATCTAATAATAAGGCAGAGTATGAGGCTTTATTGGCAGGTTAATAGCTCATACATCGAAGCTGTATTTTTTATTTAAATATTAAGTAACATAAGAAGAATATGTCAGAAGGGGGTGTTGGGTAAGCTAAATCTTTGTGTCACCTTTGTGTTGAGTTTACAGGTTTGCGACTGGCAAAAAGGATGGGTGCTGCTGATGTGAAATCGCATGTTGACTCCCTATTGGTAACTAATCATATCAAAGGAGATTATGAAGCCAAAAGTACTGTTATGGCTTTCTATTTGGCTCAGGTCAAGGATCTAATGAATTATTTTGCAAGTTGTGAGGTGGAATATGTTTCAAGAGGGAAGAACAAGAAAGCGGATGTGTTAAGTAAGTTAGCATCTACTTCGTTTCAACATTTGGCTAAAGAAATAAGAGTGGAAGTGTTAGAAGAGTCGTCGGTCTTAAATCAACAAGTAGGAGAGGTATCTGTTATGATGGGAGAATGGTTTTGGCCTATCTGGAAGTACTTGAGCGAGGGATGTTTACCTGAAGATAGAGAAGATGCGCGAAAGGTTAAGGTTAACTCATTACAATATCAGTTGCAAAATGGTATCTTATATAGAAAGACATATCTGGGACCATTGTTACGATGTTTAACAATGGAAGAAGCAAAAAGAGTTGTTCGGGAGGTACATGCAGGTATCTGTGGTAATCATATGGGACCTCGCATGGTTGTAAACAAGTTGGTAATTTTGGGATATTATTGACCTGGGATGCATAAGTTAGTCACTGAAGAACTAAGAAAATGTGACAGTTGCCAGCGGCATGCTCCGGTTAGTTTGAAGGCAAAGCATAATTTAGTACCTGTTACTTCTGCATGGCCTTTTCAAAAATGGGGAATAGATATAGTGGGGCCATTTCCGGAAGCTGCAGGATGGGTCAAATTCCTTATTGTCGCAGTAGATTACTTTACGAAGTGGACAGAAGCAAAGGCGGTGGCAAGCATAACAGGACAACATGTTAAAAAGTTTGTGTGGGAGTACATTGTATGCCGATTTGGGTTACCATTACACATTGTATCAGATAACGGCAAGCAATTTGCTGATGATCCATTCCGAGGATGGTGTGAAGAGTTGGGCATAATACAGGTTTTTGCATCAGTTGCTTATCCGTAAGCCAACGGACAGGTTGAGCGTATTAATCGAAGTTTGATAGAAGGAATTAAAGCTCGTTTAGATAAGGCGGGTGGGGGCTGGGTTGATGAGTTGTCACATGTGCTGTGGGCGCATCGGACCATGCCGAAAACCAGTAACGGTGAAACCCCATTTAGTTTAACATATGGAACTAAGGCTGTTATCCCAGCAGAGGTTGGTTTACCCACTCAAAGGATGCTTGAACTAAGGGATAATGATAAGGAATTAAGGGCAAATTTGGATGTGTTGGAGGAACGAAGGGAAATGGCTTCTATTAGAGAAAGTAAATACAAGTCTGAGATGGAAAAATATTATAACACTCATGCTAAAGTATATCAGTTCAAATAAGGAGATCTCGTTTTAAGAAATAACGATGTTAGCAGAGTTGAGCCAAAAGGAAAGTTAGCTGTTCAATGGGAAGGACCCTATAAAATTTCCGAGGTGCTAAATAAGGGATCCTATCTACTTGAAGATGGAAATGGTAATGTGTTGTCCCGCCCCTGGAATGGAGTGCATTTGAAGAAGTATTATCTGTAAATGGATATGTTCCATTCTTTTAGTAAAACTTCCTGTAAAAATTGGATATGTTCCATTTTTTAGAATAAAATTCTTTTGGTTGCCATGTGCGATAACCATTTTTCTGAAAAAAGAAAATCTAGACATACGTATGCGATAAAACTCAATCCACAGGGTTGAAGTATGGTTGGCCACCATGCATCTTAAAATAGATGCGGTTCAATAGAACCAAGGAAATTGATCAATATATGCATCTTTTAGGATGCGACCTATGGGGTCATAAGAGGTAGTTATGCACTATCCACACCTCCGAACAAAAGTAAAAAATCGGAGGTAGTCCATATGACTAAAGAAAAATAGCTATGAGTTATCAATTAATGAAGACTTAGAAGATGTGCATGGTTACAATTAAAAACTTAAGGTGATGGCATGGACGCATGTGATCATTTAGGTTGATAATGTAAATCATACACATGTAACTAAGCAAAGTAAAAATCATACTTATAACAAAGATATAGTAAGATCATAATAAACCATTCAAAATCACACATCATCATCCATCACAAAGCATTCATAAGATGCATAAATATAAACTGTTTTCAAACAAAAGAAGCCCTACACATAACGGGCACAAAAGAAGCAAGTCCGCTCGCAGGCGGCGCAAAGGTGATATTGTTTTTAGGAAAGTTGATTAAAGGAAAAGATTTACTTGAAAGTCTTCAGATGCGGGGAATGCTGGCAGGAGGAAGGTCAGCTGTGAGGATCTTCTTAATCTCCTCCAAGGTGGCATCTTGCAAATCTTTACAAGCTTCAACAAAAGGAAAAGACAACTTTTGGAAGTTGGTAGTGGCATCATTTAGTTTTTTGGGCACTTCAGCATCGAATCCTCTGCAAGATGTAGCCGTCACCATTGGGTCGGTAGATGCAAAGAAAACCCCTGCACGCATGCCCTCATTAAAGCCACAAGCATTCATGGCGTTAAGGGCATCAGTAATAGCTGATTTCAAATGTGGACCTTTCAGAACTTTGTCAATCGCTGCAGGGATACCTTCGCTGACTAACAACTTCCTTTCCATCAGCAAATTCTTCTTTTCCTCTTCCAACACATGCTTTTCCGCATCAAAGGTGGATTTGACAGTATCAAACTCTGATTCAATAAGTAATTTGGAAAAAGTATGGTAAGAGTTATTTTTTTTTAATAGAAATACATGAGCAAATATGCATAAAAAGCTAGGTGGTACCTGAATTCCTCTCTTGAAGGCGGAGTTGCAGGGCTTCCAATTTCTCATCTTTTTCCTTTAGACTTTGCATGTATTCGGAAAACTGGTTTTGTTTTTGCTTTTCTAAGCTTTCCACCAGGTTTATCGAACTGTTCAAGGATTTTTCCACATCCGACAGTCTGGAAGAGATGGCAGTGTTTGAATGAGTTAGCTCCTGATTCTCTTTTTGAAGCATTTGGTTTCTCTCTTGCAAATCAAACTTCGCAACAGCAGCCAGTTTAGCATTCAGTGTTTGTACTTGAAACTCGGCTTTTATCCAGCGGTTATACAGTTCCGGAATGAGAGTGATGTTTGCTGTATATGTTGACACAATCTTCGATGCAAATTCTAGAGCAGACATTTCCTCAGATCTTCTCACGTCGCCTGGACCAACAACCTTCAGGAAAAAATCTTTTTCACAAACAGGATCCACCACACTGTCGCGGTTGGTAATGTTCCAGGTGGGAATAAACAACTCATCCAAACCTACAGGAGATTTCTTGCGAGTGCCCATAAGCTTTGCTTCATTGCGAATCCACATCGCATCAGAAAAGGTATGATGACTGAAAGATGGTAAAACGCTTGATGACCCACTGTTGTAAAGTTGCGTAGCAAGTGGGGTTGATGAAACAACCGGTGAAGGCACCACAGCTTGAGTAAAAGAGGGTGGTAACTCACATCCAGGGGTAGAAACAGTGGGTGATGGGTTACTTACGAGATCAATAGTCTGACTAGGGGATCAGATAAAATCGTCAAAGGAAGTGCTCACAAGATGTGCCAAGCTGGGGGGAGACATAACCGGTAAACTATCACCATCGGATGAAGGGGCGGTGGATGAAGAGGCTTTGCTAAATTGCAGTTGGCTAAAATCCTTTACCATCAATGCATCTGATAGATCCATGGCTGCACAAGAGAAACAAAATTTGTTGGTAAGTTACAATAAGGACGAAAATGTATCAAGAAGAATCATAAAGGAGACGCACTTTCTTTCCCGCATAAGATAACGGGACGCATCCTAGGGAAAAACCAGTTTCTACTGATTTTAGCAAGAACCAGCATCTCTTCCTAGATGCGGCGAATAGGATGCACAAAGTTACTAATAAGATCATATGTCGCCTTATGAACATCGGCTTCTTCAGGAATGACATCGTGAACAGTTAGGCGAATGTCACGCCACACCATTGAAGCCGGGAGACAGGAGTCATCAAGGTAAAAGAACTGATTCTTCCATTGGCGATTTGTGGGGGGCTTCCTAGTGTACAAAGGGTTAATATTTCTGCGCTTCTCAAAGGTGTAGCAGTCACCAGACATGGTAAGACGGTAAAAAGCTCTGAATTGAATTAGTTGCGGTTCTAGACCAAGGGCTCTACAAGAAAGTTCAAAGTGACTCAAGATTCCTAAAGCAGGAGGGTTACATTGTGAGAAATGGATTTCAAAATAGGCTAAAGCTTCAAGAAGAAAAGGGGTAAAAGGAATTCGGTAGTTATACACACTGATAGAGTCAAGGTAAACACCAAATTTCTTTTCAAGAAACGGATAGATTGGTTTCCCTGGTGTTGCAAGTACAAGATTTAGGTTTCCAGGAATTCTAAACTCTCTCACGAAATCATCCAAATCATTTTGGGTGATTATAGAATATGAAATCGAAAGATTGTGTTTCGATGGCACTTTCTGGGTGGTTGCCATAACAGAGTATTGATAACAAAGTGAAAAAGCAAAAAAAAAGAGGTTGGAAACGCTGACCTTAACACTTTGCTCTGTGAAGGAAATGCAGGGAGAAAATGGCGGAAAGTGTTTAGGTTTGTGGTAAAAAATTTTAGGGAAAGGAGAGGGTCTATATATAAGGAATAGAAAGCAGTTTTGCAAGGCGGTTTTTACGGAGGACAATTTGGGGAAGTCAAATCTTAAACATTTTGAAAAGATTGCTTTTTCATAATTATGATTGCGACAGGTAACTGCTTTGGGGCGGAAGGCTCGACGCGTGGCATTGAAAGGACGTCAAGATCATAATTACAATCTCGTGTGACAGTTCAAACCAATGCAAATGTCGGATGTGTAAAAACCGTTTGTATTCAAAAATAAGTCTATTAACTTCATTTTATTTACTTAATAGACTTGGGGGACTTGATGAAGTAAACGATGCTCCGGATGTGTGGTACACATTCGATCGCTTATTTCCAAGTCCTTCGCATGTGATGTTTGCCAGAAGTGTTTGTGCAGGAAACAGATACATGCGACTCCTGCAGATGCAAGGCTGGAAGATTGTTCTTGGAGCCTATAAATAGTTGAAAGTTAGAATAGTTTGGGGACACTTGTACTTTCTGTATTACACATGCGATTGTACTTTCTCTCTCTATGAATCAATGAAATCTTACTTTCTTCTCTAATCACTTAGTACCTTTCTATTATTCTCGAACCTGAAATGGCGGCAAATTATCTCCGGTGATTACTTGCTTTTTCAACAGACACCCTTGGCCTAAACACAATATCAAACTGCCCTAACTCAATAGCCCATTTCGCCAATCGTCCGGACATTTCCAGTCTTCTTAAAATTTGATTGATTAGAAACACAATGTACACTTCCACACAATGTCCCTGAAAATACCTACGCAAGTGCCGCGTTGCTACCACCAATGCCAATACCAACCTTTCCAATGGAGGATACCTTCCTTCATAATCCTTCAACACTTTGCGAACATAATAAATCGGAACCTGCTTTTTACTTCTTTCCGCCAACAATACTGCACTTATAGCCCCCGCAGAGGTTGCAATATACATCTAAAGACATTCCCCTTGCTCAGGTGCAGTGAGCGTTGGAAGGGATACCAGTATTTCTTTTAACTTTGAAAATGCATCCTCCGCTTCTTGCGACCAGCAAAATTCACTTTTTCCCGAATAATCTTTCAACACTTTCATAAATGGCAAAGACATATCAGCAGCTTTTGCCAAAAATCTATGCAAGGCCACTAATCTTCCATTTAACACCTGAACCTCTTTAACAAAAGCCGGAGATCGCATGTTTAGCACCGCTTCAACTTTGTCTTTACTAGCCTGAATTCCTTCCTTCGATACAAAAACCCCTAAAAACTTTCCGGAATCCATCCCAAATGAACATTTCTTCGGGTTTAACTTCATATTAATGGATCTCAACCTACCAAATGTTTCTTTTATATCCAAAATCATTTCCCCCTCTGTTTTACTCTTAATAACTATGTCGTCCACATGCCTCCAGATTCCTTCCAACTTGTGGCTGAAATGTTTTATCCATCAAGCGTTGGTATGTTGCCCCTGCATTCTTCAATCCAGAGGGCATTTTCATATAACAATACGTCCCTTCCCTTGTTATAAAGGCCGTTTTGTCTTCATCATCCACTGCTATCTGAATTTGGTGATAACCTTTGTAAGCATCCAGAAAGCACTTCCAACCAAAACCTGCCAACGCATCTACTTTTGAATCAATCTCGGGAAGGGGATAACAATCTTTAGGACAGGCATTATTTAAATTCTTAAAATCAATACACATTCTCCACGACCCATCTGGCTTTTTAACCAATACCGGATTAAGCAACCAGGATGGATATTGCACTTCCCTTAAAATTCCTGCTTCGACCAACTTATCAACTTCCTCTTTTACTACTGCTGCCCTCTTAGCATCCATCCCCCTTTTGTGTTGATGATATGGCTTTCTATCCGGGTATGCATTTAAACAATGCTCTGACAACTCCCTTGGAACCCCTGTCATATCCGAAGGCTGCCATGCAAAAACATTGACACTTTCTTTTAAAAGTTCAAATAACTGTTTTCGCACACCTCCCTGAACAGCACTTCCACCCTGTATTTTTTGATCCGGGAAAGCATCATTTATCACCCATTTTTCAGAAAATATCACTTCCTCTTCTTTCCTCTTGTCCTCATCCCTTTCAGCCCTTACTTCCATTATTCTTACACATGCATCAGAAATTACCGTAGCTACCCCCTGGGTGTTGGAAACTAAACCATACCATGAACAACCGATATAACCGCTCCCAACTTTCGCAATACTGGCCTTCCCAAAATTACATTATGAACAGACACAGCTTTCACCACCAAAAATTTAACCTCCAAAGTTCTCACACAACCACCATGCCCCAAAGTTACCGGCAAAGTGATTTCTCCCATAGGCCTAACCATTTTCCCTGCAAACCCAATTAACGGAGTCTTAGACATAACCATCCTACCCCGCACATCCGCGTTAAACTGGCTAAAACATGACTCGTACATGATCTCTGTCGCACTTCCACAGTCTATATACACTCTATGCACCTCAAACCCCCCAATTTGAGCCGTTATCACTACTGGCTCTTCAGTTGCAACGTCTTGTCTTATTGGCGGAAAAACTATTTCCTGACACATCCACCCTGGCACATCCTCCACTTTTCCTCTAACATTTCTTTCTATAAAAGTACCTTGCCGCATGTGCACCATATGTATGACTGGCATTGTTTTATCATCCTGTTTTCCACCCTGAATAACTTTCACCAAACGTCCCAACTTTCTTGATTTAACAGCCTTATCAATCTCTCGCTTTAAAACAAAACAACTGTCTGTAGTGTGACCTTTGTCTTTATGATAGGCACAATATTTATCGAAATTTTTATTTGAAGCTGGACGCTGCCTTGCTGGAACCGGAAGGTTCACCTGCTCCGTTGCCAAGATTTCACTTGGTGTTTTTATCAATTCCACATACTTTCCGTTCCTACCGTTGTTATAAAAACCACCCCTCTGCTGATAACCATATTGACTATCCCTTCCACCTGACGTTCTATTCCAGCTGTTCCATGTACCATTTCTTTGGTTACCCCGCATTGGACCACCACCTTTAACATTTTGACTTACCCCAACTGTCTTTGCCTCGGACTTCCGATTTTCCATCTCCCACATATTACTACATGCATTCTTCCCTGACGAAAGCTCTTACCCGATCCATTAACGACTCCATAGATGTTGGTAAATTTTCATGTAATTTCTCCACTAACTGAGAGTTTCGCACCCCATGACAAAAACCAGATATCCTTAGTTGATCCCCAACTCCAACAATCCTCATACTTTCCTTATTAAAACGTCACACAAAATCTTCAATATTTTCATTATCCTTCCGCCGGATGTTATGCACTTCCGTGGTATCCTTTATACATCGTTTTTGCTGGTTGAATTGGCGCAAAAACTTTATCCGCCAGTCCTCAAAACTCTCGATTCCACCAGACGGTAGTGCATCAAACCACACCCTAGCCAGACCTGTGAATGTTTGTACAAACATATGGCACCACGTTTCTTCTGCCCATCCTTCTAACCTTGCCGCCGTATAAAATTCAAAAATATGATCATCCGGATCGGCCAAACCCCCATACTTACTAACTGTTGATGGCATTTTCAACTTTTTTGGAAAATTATCATCAGCGATCCACTTAACAAACTTAGAATGTGATGTCATAGATGCCGGTTTATACGGAATTATTAAATCTGCCAACGAATTCTCACAAAAATTATCACATGAAACAAATAATTTTTTCAAAAATTACTTTATAAGATAAACAATCAGCACAATATGTTAACTGCTTTGAGCATGTAAACATCTCATTAGGTGTACGAAATCATATGATTAACCATTGAATTATAACCAGAAAGTTATATTAAAAACATACCTTGACCTTTTCCTTTCTCCGAGTATTGATGTTTGGCTGTAAATCTATTATGATACATTTCGTCATCCCGACGCCGCTCGTATTCTTCGCCGACACCTTTAGAGTCTTTTTTCTCAAATTCCTCACCATTTTTGTACACAATTAACTGCTTTCCGTCGACAGCAACGAGTTGTTCTTTACCTGACGCCTGCTGCTTCTTCAATGAACGCAACAATTCTTGGTTACGCAATAGGAATTATCGATCAAATTCCTCAACCTCAACTATCTCGTTTGCACTACTCTTACTCGTTCCATCATACCGAGCAGATTTATTTATCTAATCGCGCCGCCGGAATCGAAAGTTTGGAACTCGGAGTTGTAGAATCCCCAAACTTCGATCCTGCCACCGAAAACGAAGGAACTGAGCTATCCAACTGGAATTCAGTACGAAGTTCACCATTATCCCTGTCAATTTCACGCTCAAGCTCCTCCACCTTTTTCTGATCACCGGTTTTCTCCATCGGTAACTTCATTTAGATCGCACTAACAGAAAATAGTCCACTAACGGATGGCGCCACTGAAGAAACAAGAATTCCTCGGATCGAATTGCCGTAATCGAACTAAATGAAGATCGAATCGATGAATAAGAACAAACTAAACGAATATAAAAGTTGAGAGAATTTTATTGATTATGTCACATGCGATTACACATAGTTAAAGTGTAAGAAATGCAACATCCCTATTTCTGTCAATAAATGCTCTATTTATAGGAACTTCAGGCTCTTGCTCTTCCGATAAGCACATCTGTCACTTGCTCTGCAAGTGCCAGCCTTTAAGTACCATCCTCCAAGCAAGTACCGCCTTACCTGTCCTGAAATACTTAAGACAGAAAGGGACTTAATTTCGGTGGTGTCGGATGTGTATCACATCTAACACTTATAATATATCATCACATGTAATCCCGTAACCACACAACCTGTAAACTCGCGAACCCATAAACGAGAATTTACCCCGCGCACACACAAAAATAAGGGCTGTATAAGGAACAAACGATTCAGAATCCAAACGAGACAACACATATCAGGGTACATTTGTGCATAAAATACATAGAACTATACGGTTTCAAACAACAAAAAAGTAAAGGAAATTACTAAATAGAAGGTCATCGATTTCAAACGATTCAGAATCCTCTTATGGTTTATCGTTTTGCGTGCTTGGTTTGCCCTTTTTTAAGATTTACGAGTCCCGTTTCCACCCAAGTTGCACAATTAAGGGTCCCATCATGTTAACCAACGAAAATCCACTCAAAATGAATATTAATACATCACATAACACAAAAGGATGCACAAATTAGGTCAAAACATGCAAGTTTGGTCGGTTTTGGTGTACGTATCAATTTTAGGCAAATCATCAACGATTCGCTACTCGATCAAGTGTGGGATAACTCATGACATGACAATTGATTATTAGACTCCCAATTAGTTGAAATTGAAATACGATAACCAAATATGAGATCTCCGGTAAACGACGAATCGCGTATCGAAATCGCGTAAAACCCGGAAATTGCTCTATTTTCAATTCGAGAAGTCCAATTTGATTCCAATTGATTATAATTAAGTATTTGGTTTTGATAAACGTCTACAGTTCATTTAAATCGATTAATTGGGGTATAAATACCCTAAAATTCTTCCGGTTCGCAATAACTTGCAAATCAGTAAATCGTGAAAGTTCAAAACGGGTCGGGATTCTTAATCGGGTATTTTACAAATGTTACACCGGCGGACGCAAGGGAGAGAGAGGGGATATTTATGGTTCTGACGTTTTAGGATTTCTGTATATTTAGGGTTCAGGATTTAACTTTATTTATAGGAATACAAGTTACAATCTGGTCCCCTAAAATACTATATTTTTTTCAAAGAAAATATCCTGATATTAATTGTTAATTACATGTAACACCAACAAAAGTATATATGTTCTAAACAAACCCAAAATATCTTATATATTTAAATCAATCTCCACGTTTTAGTAAACTTCACTTTTACTAAAACGTTTCTCCAGATAATTATTATTAACGTCTTAATAATATTTCTTTTATCCGTATTAACTTATTTCTATAAATTTAGTCATCTCGTTTACGTTATTAAAATAACGTATTAATATTATTGCAGTCAAAACGTCTTTTGACGTAATAATATTCCCTTATCAAATTGTTAACTGCTTTAACAATTTTATCCTTGATGATAGACTATGGGTCTTGGATGTGCGGTCACATCCGACCCTGGTCATTAAGTCATCTCTTGCAAGGTTATCTAATGTATTATGCCAAGTTTGATAGAGTTGATAAGAAAGTGATTATAGGAATGGATGTGCAAGGTCGATGAACGAATTGCAAGTGGTGACATGAGCATGTTGGATGCTCTATAAATAGCTGAGATCGGGGCTGGAGAAAAGATCTTCTTCTTCAATTTTACACCTTTACTATGTGTTAAATCAAACACTTGATGTTTGGAACAACTAAGTTGTACTATACATCTATGTTGGTGCTCAATTGAGTACAGAGTGGAAAACTAATGTTTTCCCTAAAAGCCGACGGACGAGCTTATATGGTGAAGTTGATAAAATGCATCTAACCATATCCAGTACATCCATGAATATAGGATGTGGCACAGAAAATTTTTGCAAGTGTTATTCCATTTATTAAATGGATGTGCCAATAAAAAATACTTATGCTATAAACATTCCAGTATAAAAAAATGCATAATGATTCATGGTTACTGGGAAAAATTTAGCAGAGTATTAAGAAAAAGAAAAGTTAGGCACATGGACGCATGTGCAATATAACAAACCATTGTTTATTCCAAACCCTTATAATTTATGGACTTTAAAATATTCTACTTAAGTCATTCGCATGTACATGTGTCATAAAACACATGTAATGCATATGTAAAATTAACTAACACCATTCTGTAGTAGGTAGAAAAATCACATACGAATAGTCAGATTGCTTTTTCTAAGGAAAATGATGATTCAGGAAGTAAGATGCTTTGATATCTTCAAGAATGGTACTTTATATGGAAGCAAGTGATGAATCTATCACTTCCAAGTGCTCAACAAATATGAATTATTAGCCTTTAGAATCATATGAAAGATCCCTTTAAAACTTCAGAAGTTTACAACATTGATTACTTTGATTATTATCTAGGCGAGATTATTTCTCAAGTATACTTCTTTACATGTTTTCTTCGTGCCTATCGTTAGAAAGTGCATTTCCTTTCCTTTAAGGATATCACATATCTAGGAGTTCTCTTCTTCTTAAATTGACGCTTGCTCTTTTCTACAAAGAATTTTATGGATACTTGTTTATTTGATTATTCAATAATGGATGTGTTATGGGTTAGCATCGGAAAACATTACCGGATGTAAAAGTGAACAAAATCTTGCTTCTACTTCGTCGAAGTATGGTGGCTAGGACCAAGTGTGAAGATGTCTATCAATTGCAAGTGTTGAAGATGTTTCTGATTAGTTGAGAGGTAGTTATGATCTTCTTAAAGAGCTTTGCATTAATACTTGCTAAGATGAAGATTATGAGTCTAGCATGATGTAGTTGACACCACATCATACTAAACTGGGGGCTTGATGAAAGATATGATTGATAATTCGCATGTGCTTACTAAAGGAGGATGTGTAATAAATAAGCACTTGCGTGTAATAAGTGAGTGTTGATCTTGGTGGTAAGGCAGAGTCCGCATGTGCGTTAGGTATGATTGATTACAATCCACTAGCTTTAACAAAAGTATACGCCATTGGACTAGGGGGTGGGGGGCTAGATGAGGTAAGGCTTTTAATAAAAATGCTTCGGCTATAACTAAAAGCTTGTTTAAAGTTGAATATGTTTTAGTGATGTGTGATCAGAATTTGAAATTGGAATCGCCTACACATGCAGTATAGAAAATGATAAAATGTATATTTTACTTATGTAATGCAAACAGGAAAATATATCGGATGTGTATTTTTTAACCTTTAAGTCTATTAACTTCACATAGACTGTCTCAGTCAATATACTTGGGGGACTTGATGATATACTATGGGTCTTGGATGTGCGGTCACATCCGACCCCCTGGTCATTAAGTCCTATCTTGCAAGGTTATCTAATGTATTAGCCAAGTTAATTTGACAGGGTTAACAAGGAAGTGACTATAAGGATGGATGTGCAAGGTCGTTGGACGGATATGCAAGTGCTGACATGAGCATGCTGGATGCTCTATAAATAGCTGAGATCAGGGCTGGAGCAAAGATTTTCTTCTTCTTCTTCTTCACTTTTACACATTTACTATGTGTTTACTACACTTCCATCTGTAACAACACTTGCATTAATATAAAATCACTAATTCTTATCTATTCTCAAGCTTTCTCTTGTTTTCTCCCAACCGAAAGATCCAAATCACCTCTATTTCATATCTAGCGAGACTATTTGTTTCATCAATCCTCGTTTACATCTTAAATGTTCACCAATTTATTTGTACATTTTAATTGTTTCTTCAAACAATTTATTATAATCATTATTTCAACAATTAATGATTTGCCTAATATTCGTTCTTGTGATCAGCAGTATTAAATATATATATGCAATATTTAAATACTATGACTTGTTCGTCATTCAGAGTGTAACTCTAGGATCGTACCTTTATGGTTACGTTGTGTAATCGATTGTCGGACATATCAAAATCCAACAACTTTGTGGGTTCCCACCTTAGTAGTTAACGGGGAGATTGAAACTCTCAAAAATAGGATGGCAGGACCACTTTAGGTTAAATTTTCATAAATCTTGGAAATAATCCGGCATGCTATGATCTTTTTACGAAAGCAAATCCGAGATTAGTTGCACCTCGCATTCCATTATTTCATCTAGAGCTTTATTTACTAATTAATATGCATAGTTAATAAAAACCAATACTCTATGTGCTTTCCTGTGGGATCGCGACTTGCATGCTGCACCTATGGATGAGGTTTAAGATTGAAGCTTACGTGATACCCTTTGGGATGGTTCAGGATGCACTGTTAAGTGGATATTCTTATCTAAAAAAAGAAAAAAAAGAGAAAATTTAACAAAAAGAAAAATTATATAAACTAACAAAAAAACTGTCTTTGGCTCTGGTCAACAAACTAGGGGCATGTTTGGTTCAAGGATTTCCACGGGATTTCTATGGAATTGGAATGTTTTCCAATAAAAAACATGTTTGCTTGAGAGAAAGGGAGATATGAATTGGAAAGTTTTCCTTCAATTGTGGATTCTAACATTCCTTCTATTTGGTGATGGATTTCAAAAACATTCCGATGTAATGTTACTCTGACCAAAATAACCTCATCTTTTCTAAACAAAGAACCCCATGAAACCCAGTTCCAAAACTCTTCATCGTTTTCCGTCAAACTGGAACAAAAAAAAGACGAATCCATGAAACGGAAGACCAAATGAACAACTCATAAAATTCGAAGCATAAGAAACCATCGCTCATAATTTTCAGCTACTTATCAACACTTGTGATGAAATTGAGAGACGAATTGAGATAGAAACCATTGCTCATCATTTTGAGCAAATGAACAATTCGTAAAGAAATGGATTATCTGCAATCAAGTAGAAACCGAAAGCAAAAGAAGTTACGAATGATCGACACACATCGGTGGTGGTTCCTCTTCTAATGGCGGCGATCGAAACATCGACATAGGTGATAATGAACTACCGTGACTATTTTAGGAATTGTGTCTGAGATGGAATGAAGATGTGGATATTTTGTGTTTGATTTTATGTTTGGGATTTTGGTTATTAACCATGAATTATGACAGACGATAAATGAGGGATGAGCAAATGGATAAATTAGGGATGAGATAAGGACAATTTGGTCTTTTAAATTTTTGTACATTCCAATTCCCTTGTAAAACTATCAACCGTAGGGGTGTGCATTGGGACGGACCCGGCCCGAACCCGATCCCGCCAATTGTCCCTAAATAGTCCCGAGTCCCGACCCATGAATTAAAATTCGGGTCGGGTAATTTCACGGGAATCCGGTCCGGTTTAATGGGACGTCCCAAGTGTCCCGAATTTTTATTAGCCCAAAAAAAGGCCAGTTCTTTTGTCCGAAATTAGCCGGAAAAAAAAGGCCCAGTTCTTTTGTAAACAATCCATGTATGCTATGATTAACACAGAATGCTAAAACACAATATCACCTAATCTACATCATGTTTAAACACAGATCTAACACACAAGCAGTATCTCCAAGTTTGACATGATGATTGATGATCGTATATAGAAAAAAAAAATCGAACCATGATTAGCGTACGTATCTAGATGATGAAAATCGAACCATACTAACCTCTTGTGGCTGCGATTTCGATTTGGAAGACATGATGATCCCTGATTTCGATTTGGAAGACTGGAAGTCTGGAAATCTCTTGTGGTTTACTTGGAGTAAAACCCTAGACACGCAAAACTGAAGCGACGTCCGATCGTATATATGATATATCACCTAGGAACTTGGAGATCTATTTTATTTAATTAAGTAATTAACTATTAAAATTCGGGATTCACGGGACAGTATCTATTTTTGTGGGTCGTACCTGTCCCGACCCAAGTCCCATGAATGTTAAAATCTAATACCCGAGTACCGACCCGCCAATTGAAATCCGGGACGGGACGATCCGGTTCGATTCGGGTTGTCGGGATTCGCGGGACATTCCCGGTTTCTGCACACCCCTAAATTCAACCGAACACAAACTTATTTTTTGTTAGAATCAGTTCCAATTTCCTTAGATTTTCTTTTGAAACATTTCAATTTCTTTATAAAAATTCTACGAAACGGGGCCTAAGTTTTTAAACATTGTATTTTTCCTTTCTTAATTTCGAGTATATAGGGCCACTTTGACGTCGCATTACTTCTAGGACGAGATCTGATTTATCTCATCACTGGATCGATCTACCCCTTTTCTCGATCCATTTCCGCCACCAGATCTGGTTATTTCGCCCGGAGGTAAATCCGGCAACCCCTTACATAGGTATTTACACTTCAGGTGACTGCCTCCACAATCTCTCATTCTCATCCTACTACTACTACTACTACATATCTATTTATATGTTCAATTTTGTTAATTCTATATGTGATCGCTAGCTTATGTCCGTTTCGTGATTTTATTTGTAAATATGCGAATTCGCTAAAGTGTTATGGAAGTATATATGTTCTGTTGATTCGCTAGTTCAGTCGTATTATTTGCAACACGAAATTATGCCTTTAGAAGGGCAGATCTAATAGATTTTTCGATTGCAATTTGTATCCTTTCGTCTGAACTCAACACTTGTATGTCATGGGAGTTGATCCATTACTTGGACGTGTTGTATAAATGTTGACCTCGTAATGCTGTAATAACCCCTATGGATTTTCTCTGTGTTATCTTGCAATGGCTTGAATGACCTCAGAATCTGGATGTCCAACCGTTGGGCATTCAGTAACTGGTCTCAAGTTAGCTGAACAAGCCTAACACATGTAATGTTAGCTGAACCCTATATGCTGTTAATTTGTAAATTAATTATTATTGTTCCAATTCAATTGTTCTTGGTAATATGTTTTCGACGGATAGTTATGCTGCCTCCCTTACACAGAAATATATTTGTTTAGTACTTGCAATTTATGTATCTAATACTCTCAGAAATATGATCTTGTATTAAAGATGGAACATACATGAAGGATTTAAATCGCTTTTTGTTTAGATTTTTTTTGTAATTAAATGACGCTTTTTCATGAGAGACACACTTAAATGCCATTCGGCTATCAAAGCTACTTACGAGTAGCCCAAAATACGACGATTTTATATCTAACTATGAAAAGTTAAGTCATTTGTTTCAGAAGGGATGGAGAAAACATGCTCTCTACTTGTCCACTTTGACAAAGGAACCCCTGCACTTGCCAATGAAATCAAGGAAGCTCTTGAAGGAAGTGACGATGCTGCAAAGATTGATGCCATGAAAAAAGCAGTTATGCTTTTACTGAATGGTGAAACACTGCCACAGCTTTTTATCACAATTGTCCGATATGTTCTCCCTTCAGAGGATCACACTGTTCAGAAGCTACTGCTTCATTATCTAGAAATCATTGAGAAAACAGACTCAAAAGGAAAGATATTGCCTGAAATGATTTTAATCTGCCAAAATTTGAGAAACAATCTCCAACATCCAAATGAATACATCCGTGGTGTTACTTTAAGGTTTCTTTGTCGTCTGAATGAGACAGAGATTATTGAGCCCTTAATCCCATCTATACTGGCTAATCTTGAACATCGGCATCCATATATAAGAAGGAACGCAATACTTGCTGTAATGGCAATTTACAAGCTACCACAAGGTGAACAACTTTTAATTGATGCTCCAGAGATGATTGAGAAAGTTCTCTCAACAGAAGCAGATCAATCAGCCAAAAGAAATGCTTTTCTCATGCTTTTCACCTGTGCACAGGAACGTGCTGTTAATTACCTTCTGACCCATGTTGACCGAGTGTCTGAATGGGGAGAATTGCTGCAAATGGTTGTGTTGGAGTTGATTCGTAAAGTGTGTAGAGCAAACAAAGGGGAAAAGGGGAAGTATATAAAGATTATTATATCTCTATTAAACGTTCCTTCTGCTGCTGTTATTTATGAATGTGCTGGCACACTCGTATCGTTATCATCTGCTCCTACTGCAATCAAGGCTGCAGCCAATACCTACTGCCAGCTACTACTCTCTCAAAGTGACAACAATGTGAAACTTATTGTGCTTGATCGTTTAAATGAACTCAAAGTTTCTCACAGGGAAGTTATGGTTGATATGATAATGGATGTACTCAGGGCTCTTTCAAGCCCTAATCATGATATTAGAAGAAAAACACTTGATATTGTTCTTGATTTAATCACCCCACGAAACATCAATGAAGTCGTTCTTACTTTGAAGAAAGAAGTTGTGAAAACTCAAAGTGGAGAATTAGAAAAAGATGGCGAGTATCGGCAAATGCTTATTCAAGCAATTCATTCATGTGCTATCAAGTTCCCCGAAGTTGCAAGCACGGTTGTGCATTTGTTAATGGATTTCTTGGGTGATAGTAATGTTGCTTCTGCAATGGATGTAGCTGTTTTTGTAAGGGAAATTATTGAAACAAATCCAAAGTTAAGGGTTTCAATTATAACGAGATTATTAGACACTTTTTATCAAATTCGATCTGCTCGTGTTTGCTCCTGTGCTCTTTGGATCATTAGTGAGTACTGTCTTTCACTATCAGAAGTTGAAAGTGGGATTTCAACTATAAAACAATGTCTTGGAGACTTACCATTTTACAAGGCTTCTGAAGAAGGGAATGCCGATGATTCTTCTAAGAAATCTCAACAAGTTAACTCGATTACCGTTTCCTCTAAAAGGCCAGCTATTCTTGCTGATGGCACTTATGCGACTCAGAGTGCAGCTTCTGAAACCGCTTTTTCACCTCCTGCTGTGGTCAACACAACTTTGACCTCAGGGAATTTGAGATCTCTTCTTCTGACTGGTGATTTCTTCCTTGGGGCCGTTGTAGCTTGTACATTGACAAAACTTGTGTTGCGTTTGTCAGAGGTACAACCGTCAAAAAGTGAAGTTAATAAAGCATCTACTCTAGTTTTGCTGATTATTGTTTCAATGCTACAACTTGGGCAATCTTCATTTCTTCCACACCCAATTGACAATGACTCTAATGACCGAATAGTCCTTTGCATAAGATTGCTTTGCAATCCACGTGAAGAAATCAAGAAAATATGGCTGCAGTCTTGCCGTGAAAGTTTTGTTCAAATGCTTGCTGATAAACAACTGAGGGAAACTGAGGAACTTAAAGCAAAGGCTCAGGTCTCACATGCACAACCTGACGATCTCATTGACTTTTACCATTTGAAGAGCAGGAAGGTAAGATTATCCTCGCTATTCATTGTTTATGTCTGTTCTATGGCATCTGTTATTTTAGATATGATCACATTTAGCAATTAATATTCAGGACAAATAATCTTTTCACATCTACCTTTACTATTAAGTAAACTTGAAGTAAATAGTTCTCTCACCATATTTTCTTTCAAGAGATTGGATCAAATTCTCACGCTTCATCATGAGATTTCATCAAACTTCTTGCAATTTATAAAGATTTGACAAAACTCCCATGCTTTATCACTATTGACCAAGTTCTTGTAATTTATTAAATTTTCAATTCTTATGAAATTCTGCTTAATTAAATTTATTTATATCGAATTTGGGTTGTTTGGGAATTTTAAGATGTTATTGAAAAGGCTGAGAGATCTATTAAAATTTTAGTTAATCGTTCTAATGAGGTTCTTATTCAGGTTTTGGGTGGGGCTTAAAGAAATGCCTTAGGCTAATATAAAGCGACAAACTAAACAAAACTTTGGTTCCACCTGAACCTGGATTACACAAATTGGGTGACCTGATTTTATTAGATGTCGGGTTTTCAGCCCCAATCATGCACACATCTATACCTCAATAGGTTAGGTGAGGAGCTCATGACTGCTGGGTTTAAAAAGCGTGCCTCGGGCGAGCTGAGGCACGAGCAACATAAGGCGAGGGCTGTGCATTAAGCGCTGGTGAGGCGCACTTTTTAGGGAAAAATCAGCATAAGGTGCAAATCTGAAGCGCGCTTTTCGTACAGGGTCTGGATTTATGATTCATGACGTTGTGCATCAAGCTTTCTAGGTTGTACATACAATTTGTTTAGATATTAAGCCTTATATAGAACTTATATGTGTCTAAATGGGTAAATGACGCTAGAAACCTATGAGAAATATACTAAAATTTATATAATGTATTGTGTGTCCTGTGGTATCGACAAGTATACTCCCGGTAACATCGGGAAGAAGAGGGTGTTAGCATTGATTCGGACCACGTGTTGGTGCCTTTGGAAAATGAGGAATGAGGTAGTGTTTAAAGGGGCTAGGGCTTCGGCAGATCGGATTGTCGTGGACTCTATGGTGATGTCCTATTGGTCATGTCAGATTGGTATTGATTGGGTCTCTCGGTGGTCTTTTGGCGTGGGTTAGCCTGTGTGGTTTGGGTAGTTTGTCTCCTTTTGTTGGTGGTGCTGTTTGGTGTTTGTTTCTCGTCGGGTTTTATTTTCTTGCTAGCCCGTAACAAAATTTGTTTACCGTTAAAAAAAAAAGTGATGGTACCTCTCTTCTGAATATGGCAATATGCTTGATTTATATTTGCACCCACTCATTTTAATCACACTTTGTCAACTTTAAAGGGCATGAGCCAGCTGGAATTGGAGGATGAGGTTCAAGATGATCTAAAAAGGGCCACTGGGGAATTTATCAAGGAAGGAGACGATGCAAATAAACTGAACCGTATTCTTCAACTAACTGGTTTTAGTGATCCAGTGTATGCCGAAGCTTATGTTACTGTTAATCACTATGATATTGTGCTTGACGTAACTGTTATCAACCGAACCAAAGAAACTCTCCAGAATCTCTGCTTGGAATTGGCAACTATGGGTGACCTTAAACTTGTAGAACGTCCACAGAACTATACTCTTGCCCCCGAATCAAGCAAGCAGATAAAAGCAAATATCAAGGTGTCATCAACTGAGACTGGGGTCATTTTTGGCAACATAGTGTACGAAACTTCAAATGTGATGGAGCGTACCGTTATTGTCCTCAATGATATTCATATTGACATTATGGATTATATATCCCCGGCTGTCTGTAGTGATGCGGCTTTCAGAACTATGTGGGCCGAGTTTGAGTGGGAAAACAAGGTAACACGTGCTCTTAATCCGTCTTGGTTTCTAGTAACTTTAAGAGGTGGCAAAATGGGCTGGGGTTGGCTTTGTTGCATTTGGTAACCGGTCGAAAATAAGCGGTAATGTTTAATATGGGTTGTAATTCATGCTATTTATTTAGTTCAACATGCATATGATTAGGGTTAGAACACAAGCACCAATGTGACTGTATATTTTCTGAAAGATCATGCATTTGTATATTCACAAGTGAAGTAAAAGCATGTGTTGCAATCATCTCTTTAACTTTGTTCCAAAAAGAATCATTTCTTAACTCATCAAAGATAGTTTTATCATGTTTTAATTGCTTTCTTATCTGAGGTACTAATTACCAGGTTGCTGTCAACACTGTAATTCAAGATGAGAAAGAATTTCTTGATCATATTATCAAATCCACCAACATGAAGTGCCTCACTGCACCGTAAGTACTCTATCCTTACTTGTAAGCAGGGATTTTTTTAATCAGTAACAAAGCGGTTAGGTGCATATATGTCATGTGTTTTCTTGCTCTTTATTGGACTCAATAATGTGAAGTTGTAGTTGAAGACTGTTCTTTTATTCATGTCATAATGTAAATAACATAAGCAACGGTATATATATGTTTTGAAGAAGGCGGCCCGACTTAATTACTTATAATAGCATGTGTTCTGCAGTGAAGATAACTTTTAGAATGTTTATATTTTTTGAACGCATGATTGAATATTTGGGGTGATCAGGTCTGCACTGGAAGGTGATTGTGGGTTCCTGGCTGCCAACTTATATGCAAAGAGTGTTTTTGGAGAGGACGCTTTGGTAAATTTGAGCATTGAGAAGCAAGGAGATGGTAAGCTGAGTGGATATATTCGTATTAGAAGCAAAACACAGGGGATAGCTCTAAGCTTGGGAGACAAAATCACTCTTAAGCAGAAGGGAGGTGTCTGATCAGCCCCCATGGTAAAGCCTAAATAGTCAAATGGGATGGAGTAAAAAGACATGACTTTTATTTTTATTTTATTTTTCCAAAATGCGTTAACTTTATCATCTTGTCAGGTTTGGATAGTAAGAGGAGGGCTTATATGTCACATACAGAAGAATAAGACTGATATATTTTTGGATTTGGACTTTGTTTATGATAAGGTGATTATTGTTTACTGTTTTGTTTGATGTAAGAAGCTTATATTGCTTGTTGCTTGCTTATCTACTACCAAAATTGATGTTCAAAATCTTATAATCACTTTCTAAAAAAGGTAGAGTTTTTATTTAATGTTTTTTTGGCCCTCATTCGGCAATTTGATTGATAGTTCTTATTAACAAGAGCACCAGGAATGCATCATATGTTAGTGTTCTGTAGAAAAGTCGGTTTGTAGATCAATACAAAAATCATGTGATCTGCCAACGGATCTCTAAAACCCTTTTTGCAACTTAATTGCTTCCTCCTGAAGCTAAAATAACTGAATTTAACCATAGAGCTTCAGCTTTCTTAATATTCAATGACGTGTGCAAGTAGAGGTGCACAAATCGTTTTTTTTAAGAACCGGTTCCGGTTCCAAACCGGTTTCGGTTCCACAGGTCGACAAAAAAACCGGTTCCGTCTAAAACCGGTTCCGGTTCGGTTCAGGGGCGAAAAATCCGGATCCGATAGGACTGGTTCCGGTTCGGTTCCAAACCGGTTCCAAAGAACCGATAAAAAAAACCAGTTCCAGAGAACCGGTCGCTGTATTCGTTTTTTTTTAAATTTTTTTATTTTTAGTTTTTTAACACTTTTTTACAGAAACAACACCTAGAAAACAAACTTCAAACTTCATTAAAAGTTAAAACTACCATAGTCCATTACACGGTTACATAAGTTACGAGTTCGGAGTTCGGATCGAAATAAAAACACACCATTACGAAAACAAATCCTACGAGTTACGAGTTCGAATCAATTAAACAAACAACTACGAAACATTAAGCAAATAACTTCTTGTCTTCATCTTCATTCTTCATCTTCATAACTTCATCTTCAAATCATCTTGATGTAGTCTCATCTTTGGAACTATTCGGGCCAATACGAACCGCCGCATCATAAGCATCTTCATCGGAAAGACCAAGCTCAATCTCGTTCATGTGAATCCTTTCTTCAAGAGTAGTTTCGTCTTCAAGAGTTTCCATGTTTTGAATACGATCCGCCGCATCCAAATGATCTTTCAAGCAAATGCACATCTCGATTGAAGCCGGAGTCAACCGTGTTCGCCTTATCGATAAGACCCTACCACTCAAAGAAAAAGCACTTTCCGAAGCTACCGTGGAAGCTTGGACGGTTAGTAGATCTCGGGCAATAGCGGATAGGATTGGAAATTGACTTTCCTTTGCCTTCCACCATGCCAAGATATCAAAAGACTCAACTTCCTCCCGAGTCATCATGGAAAGAAAATCGCTTCCCATATACCTCCCAAGCTCACTAGTCGGTGTGGTTCCCCTTTGACACTTACTATTTTCCGCCCTCAAATAAGTGAAAAAATCATTTTGACCACGACTCGAGCTACTAACGGATGACATTGAGTGGTGGATGTGTGTTGTTGGACCATATCGAGTCAAGTAAACATTAAACAAGTTTTGAATACAAGTATGAAAAGTAGCTTTTGTTTTTGAAGCAAAGTCGACATCTTCCTCATACATTTCCAAATACTCCGCTATCCTTTCAATAGCGGTTTCAACACCCGTAACGTTATAACATGGGTTCAAAAAGGCGGCACAAGTAAAAAGGGGTGGTATCTCCTTGAAATATTTTCGAAACTTGATTTTCATAGGCGTCACCATAAGACTAAACATTTCACTTTTAAATTCAAATTCACTCATTGTTTGTGACATTAGAAAAAGATTGTGGAGAACAAAAGAACTAGTGGGATAATAAACCCCCGAAAGTTGTGTAGTTGAATCGTTAAAAACTCGAAGAAAATCCCTCATTTCTTCAATACACTCTCAACTCTCATCCGAAAAAGGTGTAGCTCGTGCACGAGATGCAAGATGATCATGAAAAATCTTTAGAGTGTCATTTTGTTTTAACGCACTTTCAAACATTATGAACGTCGAATTCCATCGTGTAGGAACGTCCCAATTCGGTCCTAAACATGGAGAATTCGTATTCGTACACAATTTTCGGTATTTCATAAATCTTTCTCTACTTTTTTTTTAAATGGAATAAATCATGGTTCTAAAAGCGTCTTTAATTTCACAAACCGACCCAACACTAAGACCATCTTGAACAACCAAATTGATAATATGAGCCACACAACGACTATGAAAAAACGCCCCGTTACAAACCGGTTTATATTTCAATTTTAGTTTCTCGACCGCTACGGTGTTATTTGAAGCGTTATTAAAAGACATAGAAAAAACTTTTTTTTCCAACTTAAATGTTCGAATAACATAGTCTAATAGTTGGAAAACATTATCACCGGTATGTGGGTATGGAAACAATTCAAAAGCCACCATACGTTTCATCATTTGCCATGATGAAGGACAAACCCAATGAGCGGTCACACAAAGGTATGATTCCGGTAAATGGTGTGGAGCCGACCAAACATCGGTGGTCAAGTTCACACCGGTTTCCAAGTTTTCAAAAAGTGAAATTAACTCTTTTTTTTTTGCGTTTGCCCATAGTTTTAAACAATCCCTTCTAAGAGTGGTGCGACTTACTTGGGTATATCGAGGTTGGAGAGTGTCGTGAATCATACTTGTTAAGCGAGCGTTGTCGAAGTGATCGAAGGGAAGAGCTTCTTGAATCACGAACTTTGCCATTCGGTCTCGAACCGCCATTAGATCGTAATTGAATACGTCTCCATGACTTCCCATTTGTGCTTGACCCTTAGAAGGATTAGCCTTCAACGTGGGACATGATTGATTAAGATGCTTCCTCAACGTTGAGTTTCCTTTCGGATCAAGTAAAGCCCTGCATGCCTTGCAACGAGCTTTTTCCTCACCGTTTGACATTTCGCATAAGTCCATATGATCCCAAACATCGCGTGATCGGGTACATTCAAGTACCCTAACAACAACGTTGCTTGAGCTTTGCTCATCAACGGACTCACTCGCTTGTTTGCCTTTGCCTTTGCGGTTGCCACCGGCCATCGAAAACGTGAGAGAATGTGTGTGTTTTTTGAAGTGATATTTGTGATTTTTGAGTGTGGAATTAACCCATAACAATTACCTAGTATTTATACTACATTGTAGGTTGCATGGGGGGGGGGGGGGGGGGGACGGGCAAAAAAGGACAAAAAAGGGCTATAAAACCGTTATGCAACGGCTAGTTTTTTTTGCACAGACCGGTTCTCGTTTTCGGTTCCAGAACCGGTTCCGGTTTCGGTTCTTCACCCACAATGTATAACCGGTTTGGAACCGTCGGATTTTATAGGAACCGAACCGGTTCCGCCAGAACCGGTCCCAAAGCGGTTCGGTTTGGCGGTTCCGGTTCCAGAACCGGTTCGGATGTGCACCTCTATGTGCAAGTGATGAGAATGATCTTCTTTTTTTTTTAACAAGAGAAGAAATATATTAAAAAACCACCACTAGCAAGAAGCTAGAAGAGAAAAAACAGTACAAATAGGGAAATACATGAATATAGCCAAAACATGAAATTAAAAAATTACAGCCAATACTGCGGGTTGCGTTTCCAATGATGCAAAACAAGGTCTCTGAACTTTGAACGGGAGGACAACCATAAGTAAGTCTTGGATTTGATTTTGTCCAACAGTCTTCCTGTATGGGTGTTGCGGCCCTCAAATTCTTTTCCGTTTCTAGCTTTCTAAAGCTCCCAAACCGTTGCCGCTATGATTGCCTTGAGAGTTTTACTGCGACGGGAGTTGGGACCAAAGTTCCGGTTATGACAATAGGCTTGTTCGATGGAGAGGGAAGGGGTGATGAGATTGTTAGTCCAGGAGGCGAACAGATCCCAAGTGTGACAACTCGTACATTCCAGGTATATATTAATATTATATTTATGTGCAATTAACTGTGAATCTATGCGCATTAGACTTAATTTGTCCGAATTAAGTGACTATACGTGCAAGCATAGACAATCTAGGTCTGACAACAATTACCCGTAGTGGAAATCAACTTAAGTTCTGGGTATATTCAAGATGGAACTTCAATAACAAGGAATTACATAAAATACTAGTTGTGGAATTTTAAATATAAAATGAACATTTTATAAAACTATTACGTAATCACAAACGTAATTCGACGAAATGTTTATTCAAACGACAATTCAAGTCAAACAATTATTAATTTTATTCCTAAAACTATTTCTATGTCCAAACTATATTTTATTTTATCAAAATAAAACGTTAAACATTGTCGCCAAAAATTCCAAACAATAAACGCTCACATCGAGCGGAACTAGTATTTCTCAACATTAGTACATCATTAAGTGCATAAATCAACGACAATAATCAAGACTTGTGACATTCCCGTTCATTCAAAATTAAACACGACGCTTAACTATTTTATTGATTTATATATATACATAAATCATTTGTTCTCGAGCCAAAAACCGACTTTTCAACCGTTTATCCTTTTGACTCAAACGAAGTGTCATTGGACTCGTTGGATCGACCCGGACTCAACCCGACCCGACCCTAGACCTGATTCGGCCCAACAAGCCCAATGGGCCTACCGGCCCAAGTCTTCCTTCTTTTCCTTCTCTTTCTTTTTCCGCGGCCCAAACCCCCGGCCCATTTCCCTTTCTCTCCCGGCCCGTTCTTTTCTTCCTTTTTCCGGCCCGCAGGCCCACGAGCCCGCCCGCCTTCCTCCTTCTTCTTTTCCGATTTGGGCCAAGCCCAATCCCTCTCCTCTTTCTCTCCACCGGACCCGAGTTCGAGACCCATCTCCCTCTCTTTTCCCTTTTTCTTTTTCCGGTTTTTTTCCTCCCTCTCTCATTTGTTTCCAAACGAATCCCCTAACCCAACCAACCAAACCTCTTGATCACTAGTTGGATGTGAATTCATATGAGCACATGTTTAAACCATTTTGTCATCTTGATATTAAACAAATTTGTAGGCTAAGTACAAGACCACACTAAAAACCATTGGTTAATCCATTTAACCACTTACACAACCAACAAAGTTGTCCCCTAGCCACCTTGGTGTTTCCTTGTTCCCTTCTCCTCCTTGGCCAGTTCTAATGACCCACAAACCCACACATTTTGCTTCAATTCTCAAGCCACAACCAAGAGAGCTCAAGACCTTGGTTCACCCTTTCTCCTCTTCTCTTGTTCTCGGCTAGACCACCCCAACCGAACCCCCTCTTCGGTTCAATTAAAACCGAGACCAAGCACCACCATTAACCTCCTTTTATAACACTTAACCATCTCATTCCACACTTAAACCATTCAAGAACCAACACTCTCATTCTCTCAACTCTCTCTCTCTCTTTGCTCTCGACAACCAAGAGAACCGCCACCACCACCATCTTTCACCATCAACCACCACTTGAATCAAGCTTCTAATACTTTCTTTGATCAAGGTAAACCATCAACAACTCTTATTTCATCATCTTTCTTTTAATATTTCTTTCTAATCTTTCAAGAACAACCAAACTAATCTCTTCTTTCCTTGACAAAATCCATGATCTCTCTTTCATCCTTTCATCATCATCGTCCAAACCAAAGATCAAGGGTGGGTTAGGAGCTAAACGTGGAAGCTTAATCAACAACCCATCAAGTCATTACCGATCCGGTTTAAGTTTAAGTGAGGAAATCTCCTTCTTTTCTTAACTTATTCCATGATTTTATCCATATAATGTCACAAGTTCATGTTCATAATTTGGTCTTGATTGTGTTGTTGGATGACTTACTAGCAAACTTGTGTGTTAGTAGCAATTTGTGCCTTTGATGGAAACTAGAATATTGTTTGAACAAGTTACATGGAAAAATATAAACATAAAATGTATATTTATGTTAAATGCTTCATATTTGGTGAAAAGGTTTATAAATCATAACATATTATACGTTTTGAATGTTTTAGTATGTTTGTTTTAGTGGAAATTCATAAACATAATATTTGGAATACAAGTCTTAAAGAAAATATATACTATGTTAAAAGTGACAAAAGATGACACTCATTTTGTGTGTCATAAAGATGTAGTCATCCTAAAACAAATATATTTTTGCAATCTTAGAAACACCTCATGAAAATGACTTAAAATCTTAAACCAAATTTGTTATAAAATGATTTTGAGTCATTAAAAGTGTTGTTGAGGATTTATCCATGAAATTTCAAAGAAATATAAAAATAGAATTCTTATGGTATAAATATCAATTATTATCATAAAAATTAAGTGAAAATACTTGTGACCAACAAATGACTACTTAGGACTTGTTAAGTATGATTTAGGGCTGCCAAAATTGTTTTCCAAACTTACCAAGTGATTCGGGAAGTTAAACACTTGAAAACGGAACAATCGGACACCGTAATACGACTTTTCGACGAAAAATATAACTTATTTTTAAATAAGAATTGAATCTGGTCCAGAACATAAAACATACTCATTTTGACATATAAAAAATGCCTCCTAAGGTTCAAAAGTGGAAAAACATGTTTTAGGAGTAAACCGGACCAATACTGTAACTTTCGGTAACTCGGAAACGTCAAATTTTACAAGTTAAACTCCCACCGGCACACTTGGCAACTTAAGACCCTAAACCACATTAAAACAAGTTTATTAACAAATCCTAAGTGTTAAGGAAAATTAAAAGTCATAAAAAGTGTCAGAACGGTCAAACCGGCGAAATCGGCTAACCACCGGACTAACCGACACTTAATTTTAGAAAAATATAATTTCATATATCTTTAGTAACATTTCTTCATACAAATAGACATATTTTCAAATACCAAAATTCTTTTCGTAAAACGTGACTTATACCGTGTAACAACGCGCGGTATAACACGCGCGTTCGAACCTTAATAAATGGAAATTTTCTTTATTAAATTAAAGGGTTCAAAACCTTACAAATATTTAATGAATTAAATATTTACAATTTTCATAACGTTTAATGAAAAATAAGCCATATTATTCAATATTTATTTTTCAAACGTGAAAATCTAATTACTATTTATTTTATTCAAATAAATAATAAATTCCATCAAATTCAATTTTATTTATTAGCCAATAAATAATATCATAGGATTTCCATCACTGTCATCGGGTAATAACAATCGAGACTTAACCTTGAACATTGAGTGACGTATTCACTAACTCAAGATAGCCAAACCCTAATACGTCATAACATTACCTTGTAGACGTTTGCTAGGCTAAGTTCAACCAATCATACCTGTCAGTCCATCTTCAAAGAAGTGAGTCTTCAAGGTCCCTTTTACATTTCTGTTTTTTAACTTGGGGGAGAATTCAATGAATGCCTTTCAATTTCATTTTTGTCAGATATTATGATAACTGTAAGAAGTATTGATTTCATGTTCTTTTCATATCCCTAAATCTGTGTATTCATGTTTATTCATGTTATATGCCTAAGTCCCACTATTAATTGAATTCAATTAGTTCATTCGAAACGATAGCTTGTGAATAGATCTATTTGGGTTGACGACCCTGCCCTGACTTGGTCGCTCCAGTTATGACTCCAAGGTTATAGTCAAGGGGTATATTTGTGATTCTGGTCATTCGGTGTCCTTGGGGAAGAACATCAGGAGTGGGTAAACAGTTAGTTTTGAATTCAAGGTTCATGATTGATCTTTACAACAACAGTGTCAAATAAACTAATATCTTGACAGGCTAAACATTTTCAAACATAATTTCCAACAGTTCTAGTGTCACAAAACCTGTGAACTCACCAAAAATTATGTTGACTTTTTAAATTCCTTAATTCTCAGGTGATTAGAGACTGCAACTCCTTGTTTTTCTGTTCCGATCATGCTTGTCATATCATGGTCTACCTGCCGTGTGTTCATGCATTTCATTTTGGAGATTTAGACGCATAAAACAGTAGTTATGTTTATAAATCTCATGACATTGTCTTTTGAAAACTTTATCATGTAACCACTACTTAATTTCCGCTGCCATGGTTTTAAATATTTCAATAAATGTTTGAGACTCATATCTTCGAAAGACAAATGGTTAATTAAATATTCATTTTGAAGTCAATCATTCGTAACCATGACCATGATGCCAAATCAGTCACATGCCCACATTCAGTCATTTCTCGGGGTGTGACAGACGTGGTATCAGAGCCATGGTTATAGTGAATTAGGATGCATCAGTCTGCACCTAGTCTATAACTTAAGCTCTGCATCAATCATTTGTGTGTGTGTGCATTCATGCATTGCCTTGTATGTGTGCCAACTTGCAAACCAATGTGCTTTCTTTTAGTTGATTGCCTAATAAGTATTATATATATTATTGTTATAACTTGGAATTGTCACAGCATGACAAAAAAGGAGACCATCGTGATACCATCTAACTCTGAGCCAGAGCAGGACTACACTCCATCTTCTCTTGAGCAGGCACCACGATCACCGGAGTATACACCTTCTTCACCAGTCCCAGAGACTGCACCTTTCCCCGACCATTCGACTCAGACTGACACTACGAAGGACAACTGGGATCCGATTACGTCAGATGAAGAGTTCTACGAGGATGAGCCCGAGGAGACTATTCTCGCTACATTCTACCCTCCTGTCGCAGTGATGTCCATTCCTGACCCCATTGTCTCTATTCTTGACCCTCCTATGTCTCACCCTCCTGCACGTGTCCTTGACCCTTCGTCTTCTGCCCCTGCACCGTCACATCGTCTTTACTGTCTTTCTCCAGGTGGTCATAGGTTAAAACATACGCCTAGGAAATCAGTGATCCGCACTCGTCCTATGACTACTGCCCCTGCTGATGAGCCTGCCCCAAAAAGGCAGTGCGTCCCTGAACCACCATTTGTTCCATCTGTCCCTGAGCCACCCTTTGTTTCATCCGTTCATGAGGTAGGAGAGACATCTGCCTCAGCTGCTGCTCTTACTGCTCCCATCTATGATGGTGTTCCTGTCCTTCTGCCTGACCTCCTTTCCATCCAGTCTCGTTTGTCTGGGCATGATGATGCCATTCGTCGTGTTATTGTTGAGCTTCGTTCATTGCTGTCTTATCACACTATTCAGACTCTAGAGACACGACTGACGTCCATCGAGGATCGTGCCATTGCTACCGGTTTTGCTTTGGATTCCCTACACGCAAACCTTACAGATGTTTCTAACTTGACCACTACCACAATGCTGACTATGGAGATGTTCGAGATACGCATGCAGGCTATGGAGGATATGATGATGATGTTTCAGACATTCATGGCTACACTCAGCCAGGCTGCTGGTTTGTTCTTCATGCCACCACTGCCGCCATTTCCCAGAGGCCTGTACTAGTGATACTACCCAGTGATGCTTTTGTATCGTGTTTAATTAGTTTATGAAAACTATGATGTATTTTGACAAATGGAGCTGCGCCTCCGACTTTTGAAACAATTATGGTATGTTCGTACTAAAATTGTAGTATTTGTCATGATGGATGTTTTCGGATATTAATTAACTATGGTTGTATTACTTTTATTGTAGCTTCTTATGGATGTATGGTTGTTATGGTTGTTATGCATGTATGGTTGTTCATATTAGATATGTAGACTATGTATTGTCATATATTGTCTAATTATATCTCTTGTTTACTTTCGTGAATTAAGAAAAACATATCTGGACGCCGAGGATGCCTGCGAGCCAACCGAGCTGATTCACCTCCACCCGCACCATTGAACGCTGATCAAGCTGAGGCCTTAGTCGCCCAACGTATTGCTGATGCCATCGCTGCTAATGAAGCTAATCGCGCCGCTGGAGGCCACCCTGAAGGTGCTCCTGGTGGTATGACCTTCGATAAATGTTGGAAATCCGAGAATATAAATTCCCCCGAATTGTTTTCAAGGTTATGTCTAACGTTTCAGGTGCCCGTGAATGTACCTATAAGGACTTCATGAATTGTAAACCCATCAATTTCAAGGGTACCGAAGGTGCTGTTGGTCTTATTCGTTGATTCGAAAAGACTGAATCTGTCTTCCGTATCAGTAACTGTCCCGACCACTCTAAGGTCAAATTTGCTGCTTGCACATTCATTGATGGTGCTCTCTCATAGTGGAATTCACATGCTGAAACCGTCGGAACTGACCAAGCGCACGCTATGCCTTGGGAAGAATTGAAACAACTACTGAGAGATGTATACTGCCCACGTGAAGAACTTCAACGCTTGGAAGTTGAATTCTGGGGACTCACCATGAATGGATCTGATATTGATGGATACACTAAGAGATTCCATGAACTTGCTCACCTTTGCTCTTCAATGGTAACTCCACCATATAAGAAGATTGAATGTTACATTTGGGGTTTAGCACCCAACATCCAAGGGAATGTGATGTCTTCCAACCCAACTACTTTGCAAGCTGCCGTTCGTTTGGCACATAGCCTGACCTACCAAGCTACACGCCAAGGTACTTCCTTTGCCAGGAAGGCTTCTGATCAATCCAAACCTGTTGTTGATGTCTGTTCACCTTCTTCTTGATCTGGGAAGAAGTTTGATCGCAAACGCAAATGTGTTCATTTTGGTAAGAAGAATTCTGAGAAGCGATCCGAGAAGCAACCTGAAAAAGATCCTGAACCAGTCAAGGATTTTGTTGCTTCTGCATCTTCTCAAGAACCAAGGAAATCTGGCTACACAGGAAATCAACCACTATGCCCAAAGTGCAACCTTCATCACACACTGGATTGCAGTAACGTTTACTGCAGCAACTGCAAAACCAAAGGCCACATTGCCAAAGACTGCCCGTCCCGCACTTGTTATGGTTGTGGAGCTATTGGACACATGAAGAACCAATGCCCAAAGAAAAATCAAGCTGTTGGAATTGCCCGTGGAAGAGCCTTTGTGATGAATGCCGGAGAAGCCCGACAGGACCCAAATACTGTCACCGGTACGTTCATCCTTAACGATTATTATGCCTCTGTTTTGTTTGATACCGGAGCAGAGAAAAGCTTTGTGTCTACCGATTTTTGCCCATTACTTAAAATCGATCCATGTGCCTTAGACACTAAGTACACCGTAGAACTAGCAGATGGTAGTTTAATCGAAACTGACAAGTTTTTCGAGATTGTTCCCTACACCTTTCCGACCATTCGTTTAACATTAACTTGTTGCCCGTCGAATTGGGAAGCTTTGATATCGTAATCGGCATAGACTGGTTATCAAAGAATCGTGCGGAAATCATTTGTCATCTTAAGCAAGTCAAAATACCGCTGGAAAATGGCGAAACTCTAGTCATTCAAGGTGAAAACAGTGGAACCAAGCTAGATATTATATCTTGTATGAAGACACGCCGATATCTTCGCAAGGGTTATCATGCTATTCTAGCCCATGTTGTGGGAAAGGAACCAAAAGAGAAAACACTGAAGGACGTTCCTATCGCCCACGAATTTCCTGAAGTATTCCCTGAAGAATTGCCAGGACTGGCACCAGCCAGGCAAGTAGAGTTTCAAGTCGATCTTGTACCAGGTGCTGCACCCGTAGCCCGTTCTCCCTATCGTCTCGCCCCTTCTGAAATGCAGGAATTATCCAATCAGTTGCAAGAATTGGTTGGATAAAGGATTCATTCGACCCAGTTGCTCCCCCTGGGGTGCTCCTGTTCTTTTCGTCAAAAAGAAGGATGGATCATTTCGCATGTGTATCGACGATCGCGAGCTCAACAAGATGACTGTGAAGAACCGTTATCCAATTCCAAGAATTGACGACCTGTTCGATCAACTTCAAGGATAAAGCTATTATTCAAAGATCGACCTGCGATCCGGTTATCATCAGTTGAGAGTTCGTGAAGAATATTTTGCCAAGACTGCTTTTAGAACCCGTTATGGGCACTATGAGTTTCTAGTGATGCCATTTGGCTTGACAAACGCACCCGCCGTATTCATGGACTTAATGAATCGTGTGTGTAAACCCTACTTGGACAAGTTTGTTATTGTGTTCATCGATGATATTTTAATCTACTCCCGTAGTAAAAAGGAACACGAGCAACATTTGAGACTTATCCTAGAGTTACTCAAGAATGAGAAGTTGTACGCGAAATTCTCAAAGTGCGACTTCTGGCTTCGTGAAGTACACTTCCTAGGTCATGTAGTTAACGAGAAAGGAATACACGTTAACCCTTCCAAAATTGAAGCAATCAAAGATTGGAGTGCACCTACTGCTCCAACTGAAATTAGACAATTCTTAGGTCTCGCTGGCTATTACCGAAGGTTTATCAAGAACTTTTCAAAGATAGCTCAGCCGCAGACTGCTCTCACCCAGAAAGACAAGAAATTCGTCTGGGGTTCTAAAGCCGAATCGGCCTTTCAATTGTTGAAACAAAAGTTGTGTAATGCACCAATTTTGTCCCTGCCCGAAGGAACAAATGATTTCGTGGTATACTGTGACGCCTCTCGCCAAGGTCTAGGATGTGTCCTTATGCAACGAGACAAAGTCATTGCTTACACCTCCTGACAATTAAAGATTCACGAAAGGAACTACTCGATTCACAATCTTGAGCTTGGAGCCGTTGTTTTTGCTCTAAAGATTTGGAGACATTACCTTTACGCACTGACCATAAGAGTCTTCAGCATATATTCAATCAGAAAGAGTTGAACATGAGACAACGTCGTTGGATAGAATTACTCAACGATTATGATTGTGAAATCCGTTACCACCCAGGTAAAGCCAATGTTGTCGCCGACGCATTAAGCAGAAAAGACCGAGTGAAACCTCTCCAGGTATGTGCCCTCAGATTGACCATTCATTCCAATCTCATTTCTCTTGTTCGTGATGCCCAAGTCGAAGCCCTCAAAGATGAAAATATCCCTAATGAAGGCTTACGTGGAATGGAAAAGCAATTAGTCAAAAAGACTGATGAAGCTTATTATTTCATGGAAAGACTGTGGTTACCGAATTTTGGTTCTGTGAAGAAATTAGTCTTAGATGAAGCTCATAAGTCTAGGTATTCATCCATCCTGGTTCAGACAAAATGTACCATGGTCTGAAAGAGTTGTACTGGTGGCCTAACACGAAGGCTGAAATCGCCACTTACGTTGGTAAGTGTCTGACTTGCGTAAAGGTCAAAGCTGAATACCAAAAACCCTCTGGTTTACTCGTTCAACCTAAAATCCCAGAATGGAAATAGGAAGGAATTTCCATGGATTTCATTACCAAGTTGCCAAGGACTCGAGCCAGAAATGATGCCATTTGGGTTATCGTCGATCGTCTGACTAAATCTGCTCATTTCCTACCCATTCAGGAATCTTACACCACTGAACAACTTGCCAAAATTTACATGAAGGAAATTGTGTCTCGTCATGGAGTACCTATTTCTATTATCTCTGATCGAGATAGCCGCTTTACCGCCCAATTTGGGCAAACCCTTCAGAAAGCTTTGGGTACTCGCCTTGATATGAGTACCACATACCATCCTTAAACTGATGGCCAAAGCGAAAGAACCATTCAGACTCTTGAAGACATGCTTCGTGCTTGTATCATCGATTTCAGTAACAGTTGGGACGAACATCTGCCGTTAGCTGAGTTTTCTTATAACAATAGCTATCACACTAGTAGTCAAGCCGCCCCTTTTGAAGCCCTGTATGGAAGAAAGTGCCGTTCACCACTTTGTTGGACTGAAGTTAGTGACAACCAACTCACAGGTCCCGAACTAGTACATGAGACTTCTGAGATAATCTCCCAGATTCACAACAGACTGAAGGCTGCCCGCGATCGGCAGAACAACTACGCTGACAACCGCCGTAAACCGTTGAAGTTCTTCAAAGGAGATTGCGTCATGTTGAAAGTAGCACCATGGAAAGGTGTTATTCGTTTCGGAAAACATGGAAAGCTTAACCCCCGCTACATCGGTCCCTTTGAAATCATCAAGGAAATTGGACCAGTGGCATACCGTCTTCAGTTGCCTCCCGAACTCAGTAAAGTTCATGACGTGTTCCACGTCAGCAACCTGAAAAAGTGCTTATCTGACGAATCAGCCATCATCCCCTTAGATGAAATCGAGATTGACAATCGTCTGCACTTCATTGAGACCCCTGCTGAAATCTGCGATCGTGAAATCAAACGATTGAAGAAGAGTCGTATTCCCATCGTAAAAGTTCGTTGGAACTCACGCCGAGGTCCAGAATATACATGGGAACGAGAAGATCAAATGCGTGAGAAGTATCCGCATCTCTTTGCCAATGCTACCAACCCCGCTGGTTTTCAAGACTAAATTTCGGGACGAAATTTCTCTAACCGGGGGAGTATGTGACAACTCGTACATTCCAGGTATATATTAATATTATATTTATGTTCATTTAACTGTGAATCTATGCGCATTAGACTTAATTTATCCGGATTAGGTGACTATACGTGCAAGCATAGACAATCTAGGTCTGACAACAATTACCCGTAGTGGAAATCAACTTATGTTCTGGTATATTCAAGATGGAACTTCAATAACAAGGAATTACATAAAATACTAGTTGTGGAATTTTAAATATAAAATGAACATTTTATAAAACTATTAAGTAATTACAAACGTAATTCAACGGAACGTTTATTCAAACGACAATTCAAGTCAAACAATTATTAGTTTTATTCCTAAAACTATTTCTATGTCCAAACTATATTTTATTTTATCAAAATAAAACGTTAAACATTGTCGCCAAAAATTCCATACAATAAACGCTCACGTCGAGCGGAACTTGTATTTCTCAACATTAGTATATCATTAAGTGCATAAATCAACGACAATAATCAAGACTTGTGACATTCCCGTTCATTCAAAAATTAAACACGATGCTCAACTATTTTATTGATTTATATATATAAATAAATCATCCGTTCTCGAGCCAAAAACCGACTTTTCAACCGTTTATCCTTTTGACTCAAACGAAGTGTCGTTGGACTCGTTGGATAAACCCGGACTCAACCCGACCCGGCCCGAGACCCGATTCAGCCCAACAAGCCCAATAGGCCTACCAGCCCAACTCTTCCCTCTTTTCCTTCTCTTTCTTTTTCCGTGGCCCAAACCCCTGGCCCATTTCCCTTTCTCTCCCGGCCCATTCTTTTCTTTCTTTTTCCGGCCCGTAGGCCCACGAGCCCGCCCGCCTTCCTCCTTCTTCTTTTCCGATTTGGGCCAAGCCAAATCCCTCTCCTCTTTCTCTCCACCTGACCCGAGTTCGAGACCCATCTCCCTCTCTTTCCCCTTTTTCTTTTTCCGGTTCTTTTCCTCCCTCTCTCATTCGGTTCGAACCGAATCCCCTAACCAAACCAACCGAACCTCTTGATCACTAGTTGGATGTGAATTCCTATGAGACATGTTTAAACCATTTTGTCATCTTGATATTAAACAAATTTGTAGGCTAAGTACAACACCACACTAAGAACCACTGGTTAATCCATTTAACCACTTACACAACCAACAAAGTTGTCCCCTAGCCACCTTGGTGTTTCCTTGTTCCCTTCTCCTCCATGGCCGGTTCTAATGACCCACAAACCCACAAATAAATCATTCGTTCTCGAGCCAAAAACCAACTTTTCAACCGTTTATCCTATTGACTCAAACGAAGTATAGTTGGAATCGTTGGATCGACCCGGACTCAACCCGACCCGAGCCGAGACCCGATTCGGTCCAACAAGCCCAATGGGCCTACCGGCCCAACTCTTCCCTCTTTTCCTTCTCTTTCTTTTTCCGCGGCCCAAACCCCCGGCCCATTTCCCTTTCTCTCCTAGCCCGTTCTTTTCTTCCTTTTTCCCGCCCGCGGGCCCACGAGCCCGCCCGCCTTCCTCCTTCTTTTCTGATTTGGGCCAAGCCCAATCCCTCTCCTCTTTCTCTCCACCGGACCCGAGTTCGAGACCCATCTCCCTCTCTTTTCCCTTTTTCTTTTTCCGGTTCTTTTCCTCCCTCTCTCATTCGGTTCGAACCGAATCCCCTAACCAAACCAACCAAACCTCTTGACCACTAGTTGGATGTGAATTCCTATGAGACATGTTTAAACCATTTTGTCATCTTGATATTAAACAAATTTGTAGGCTAAGTACAAGACCACACTAAGAACCATTGGTTAATCCATTTAACCACTTACACAACCAACAAAGTTGTCCCCTAGCCACCTTGGTGTTTCCTTTTTCCCTTCTCCTCCTTGGCCGGTTCTAATGACCCACAAACCCACAAATAAATCATTCGTTCTCGAGCCAAAAACCGACTTTTCAACTGTTTATCCTTTTTTACTCAAACGAAGTGTCATTGGACTCGTTGGATCGACCCGGACTCGACCCGACCCGACCCGAGACCCGATTCGGCCCAACAAGCCCAATGGGCCTACCGGCCCAAATCTTCCCTCTTTTCCTTCTCTTTCTTTTTCCGCGGCCCAAACCCCTGGACCATTTCCCTTTCTCTCCCGGCCCGTTCTTTTCTTCCTTTTTCTGGCCCGCAGGCCCACGAGCCCGCCCGCCTTCCTCCTTCTTCTTTTCCGATTTGGGCCAAGCCCAATCCCTCTCCTCTTTCTCTCCACCGGACCCGAGTTCGAGACCCATCTCCCACTCTTTTCCCTTTTTCTTTTTCCGGTTCTTTCCCTCCCTCTCTCATTCGGTTTCAACCGAATCCTTAAGCAAACCAACCAAACCTCTTGATCACTAGTTGGATGTGAATTCCTATGAGCACATGTTTAAACCATTTTGTCATCTTGATATTAAACAAATTTGTAGGCTAAGTACAAGACCACACTAAGAACCATTGGTTAATCCATTTAACCACTTACACAACCAACAAAGTTATCCCCTAGCCACCTTGGTGTTTCCTTGTTCCCTTCTCCTCCTTGGCCGGTTCTAATGACCCACAAACCCACAAATTTTGTTTCAATTCTCAAGCCATAACCAAGAGAGCTCATGACCTTGGTTCACCCTTTCTCCTCTTCGCTTGTTCTCGGCTAGACCACCGCAACTGAACCCCCTCTTCGTTTCAATTAGAACCGAGAACAAGCACCACCATTAACCTCCTTTTATAAAACTTAACCATCTCATTCCACACTTAAACCATTCAAGAACCAACACTCTCATTCTCTCAACTCTCTCTCTCTTTGCTCTCGGCCACCAAGAGAACCGCCACCACCACCATCTTTCACCATCAACCACCACTTGAATCAAGCTTCTAATACTTTCTTTGATCAAGGTAAACCATCAACAACTCTTATTTCATCATCGTTCTTTCAATATTTCTTTCTAATCTTTCAAGAACAACCAAACTAATCTCTTCTTTCCTTGACAAAATCCATGATCTCTCTTTCATCCTTTCATCATCATCGTCCAAACCAAAGATCAAGTGTGGGTTAGGAGCTAAACTTGGAAGCTTAATCAACAACCCATCAAGTCATTACCGATCCGGTTTAAGTTTAAGTGAGGAAATCTCCTTCTTTTCTTAACTAATTCCATGATTTTATCCATATAATGTCACAAGTTCATGTTCATAATTTGGTCTTGATTGTGTTGTTGGATGACTTACTAGCAAACTTGTGTGTTAGTAGCAATTTGTGCCTTTGATGGAAACTAGAATATTGTTTGAACAAGTTACATGGAAAAATATAAACATAAAATGTATATTTATGTTAAATGCTTCATATTTGGTGAAAAGGTTTATAAATCAGAACATATTATACGTTTTGAATGTTTTAGTATGTTTGTTTTAGTGGAAATTCATAAACATAATATTTGGAATACAAGTCTTAAAGAAAATATATACTATGTTAAAAGTGACAAAATATGACACTCATTTTGTGTGTCATAAAGATGTAGTCATCCTAAAACAAATATATTTTTGCAATCTTAGAAACACCTCATGAAAATGACTTAAAATCTTAAACCAAATTTGTTATAAAATGATTTTGAGTCATTAAAAGTGTTGTTGAGGATTTATCCATGAAATTTCAAAGAAATATAAAAATAGAATTCTTATGGTATAAATATCAATTATTATCATAAAAATTAAGTGAAAATACTTGTGACCAACAAATGACTACTTAGGACTTGTTAAGTATGATTTAGGGCTGCCAAAATTGTTTTCCAAACTTACCAAGTGATTCGGGAAGTTAAACACTTGAAAACAGAACAATTAGACACCGTAATACGACTCTTCGACGAAAAATATAACTTATTTTTAAATAAGAATTGAATCTGGTCCAGAACATAAAACATACTCATTTTGACATATAAAAAATGCCTCCTAAGGTTCAAAAGGGGAAAAACATGTTTTAGGAGTAAACGGACCAATACTGTAACTTTTGGTAACTCGGAAACGTCAAATTTTACAAGTTAAACTCCCACCGGCACACTTGGCAACTTCAGACCCTAAACCACATTAAAACAAGTTTATTAACAAATCCTAAGTGTTAAGGAAAATTGAAAGTCATAAAAAGTGTCAGAACGGTCAAACCGGCAAAACCGGCTAACCACCGGACTAACCGACACTTAATTTTACAAAAATATAATTTCATATATCTTTGAAAAAAAATCTTCATACAAATAGACATATTATCAAATACCAAAATTCTTTCCGAAAAACGCGACTTATACCGTGTAACGACGCGCGGTATAACACGCGCGTTCGAACCTTAATAAATTAAAATTTTATTTATTAAATTAAAGGGTTCAAAACTTACAAATATTTAATGAATTAAATATTTATAATTTTCATAACGTTTAATGAAAAATAATCCATATTATTCAATATTTATTTTTCAAACGCGAAAATCTAATTACTATTTATTTATTCAAATAAATAATAAATTCCATCAAATTCAATATTACTTATTAGCCAAAAAATAATATCCTAGGATTTCCATCATTGTCATTGGGTAATAACAATCGAGACTTAACCTTGATCATTGAGTGACGTATTCACTAACTCATGATAGCCAAACCCTAATACGTCATGACATTACCTTGTAGACGTTTGCTAGGTGTTAGGACCGATTTTCACATCAAGAATCTCGATCTTGAGCAAGAACATGGTTCGGATGAGAAAAACTCATAACAAATGAAGAAGATGATGATGATGAATCATAGATAATCAACATAAGAAGAAAGATGAACAAATCGAATGAATTCATTAATCGAAAGATTACAATAAATGAATCATGAAGAACACTCTCTCTCTCTAGAATCCATGACTCACTCTCTCTCTAGAATGGAAATCTCACACTCTACAAGAAATTCATCATCTCCCCATGCGGAGACTCTTTTACTTGTAATGAGCACCCTCACTATATATAGTGAGGGTGACTGACAACAGAAAAACATAACTGAATAATCGAAATTACAAGTAAATGAGATAAAGATAAATATTAATTAAATCAAAGTTGATTTAATTAATCCGAAGCTTGACTCGCTCGAACCGATCTTCCGTTGACTTTTACGTTGACCGTTGACCCGAACGGTTGACTTTTCCAGAAAACGGTCTTCGGTCCAATCTTGCAAGCCTCGAGCATCACAACTCAGTCTCTAAATCGATTCACATGGATTCTTCAGTCGAATGCTTCGGTAAACAGATTTGATGGCGTCAGTCACATAAATTTTTGTTCTAACAATTTCCCCCTTTTCTTTAGTGTTAAGTGACTTATTTCATGGATATAGTCATAAAATCATGATAACCCTTCTTTCATGACTATAAAAAGTGATGTTTTGCGGTGTGAGAGCGTCAAGGTCAGAGTTTCCTCAGCAGATGACCTCTCACTTTATTTGATGGAATGAATGCGTAAGAACACAAGGTCAGAGTTTCCTCAGCAGATGTGTCTTAGCATTATTATATGGCGGATGAGAACTCAAGGTCAGAGTTTCCTCAGCAGATGAGTCTCATTGAGCGCCATCAAATGTCCTTTGTATTAATAATACATTTAGGAATTTGGACAGATGATGTGCTCGGTTTTGAAATAAGTCAACTTAATACTGAAGAAACAAAGGATGTGTGATTAGAGTTTTCTTACTAAGACTACTGAGTCGGGCTAATTTAAAGAATATGTGACTGTTTAAACTTCCGTGGTCCACATTTCTCAATGAAATTAGTGTGTAATCACAGAGAGTTGTTTACTTCTTAGTATGTTGAGCCTACCGACACATCAAATGATAGAATTACCGATCGATTGGATCATATCCTATGGTTAGATCGACAAGACCAGAATTATATCATGTTCCTTACATATTGTCCGACCACAGACCAAAAAGTTTGATTTTTCATTGTTTTTGCCAATCCTCAAAAGTCTTGTTGACTTGAGTTCAAAAACACTTATTTGAAGACAGAAATAACACTAAAAAAAATTTGATAATAAATTTTTAATGTTTTTTGGTTTATCTTCACAATGCAGGAACGGCAGACAGTCACAAAATCACAAGTAAATTAGAAAAATCTTTTTGATCTAAAAAGACAGACAAAATTGACACTAGACAACCACAAACAAAAAGTTTAGGTCAAATCAGGGTCAAATAAAGAGAAAATAAAAGTAAAATTTGTAACTAAAGAAATCAGAGATAACACTTCTAAGTAGCTAAACCTATAAAGTTAAGATACTAACATACTAGAGAATGGAGAAAGCCTAGTCATAGTTTATCATGCCTACTGCACTAACCAGAAAATTAAACCTAGACATATCAAAGGGTTTTGTGAATAGGTCTGCTAACTGGTCGTCGGAGCTAACATGGACTAAAGTGACTAGCTTCTTCTCGGCACAATCCCTAATGAAATGGTATCTAATCTCTATGTGCTTAGTTTTAGAATGCTGAATAGGATTTTTAACAATAGAAACAGCAGCAGTATTATCTATATGAATAGGGGTACCCATGAAGTTCAAACCGTAATCCAGAAGCTGATTCTGAATCCAAAGCACTTGAGAGCAGCACGATGCGGCAGCAATGTATTCCGCTTCAGCCGTTGAGACTGACACCGTTGTCTGCTTCTTGCATTGCCATGAAACTAACCATTTACCCAAGAACTGAGCTCCTCCCGTTGTCGACTTACGATTGAGTTCACAACCAGCATAGTCACTATCTGAGAAGGCTCGAAGATCGAAGGACGGGTCTTTAGGATACCAAAGTCCTTTGTTTTAATTGGACCTCAAGTAACGAAAAATCCTTTTCACAGCTAGTAAGTGCGATTCTTTCGGCTTGCATTGGAATCGGGAACATAGACACACTCCATACATGATGTCGGGACGGCTGGCTGTCAGATACATGAGAGAACCAATCATTGACCTGTAGAGATGCTCATCCACACAAATACCTTCCGGCATCCTGATTGAGTCTATGACGCGTAACGACGGGTGTAGAAAAACCCTTAGAATCATTGAAACCAAATTTCTTCAGGATTTCTTTGACATACTTCCCTTGGCTGATTAAGATACCATCCGGTGTCTGCTTCACTTGAATTCACAGAAAGAATGTCAGTTCACCCATAGCACTCATCTCAAACTTCTTTTTCATCAGTTCCTCAAATTCGTGACAGAGAGCAACATCTGTTGAGGCAAAAATGATGTCGTCAACGTACACTTGTACTAACAGCTTGTCTTCACCAACATGACGAATGAAGAGAGTCTGATCAATGACACCCCTTTTGTAACCATTTGACAGCAGATAAGTTGACAATGTCTCGTACCATTTCCGCGGGGCTTGGTGTAGACCATAAAGAGCCTTATCCAGCTTGTAACATTTCTTGGGAAAAGATTTGTTCACAAACCCCGGAGGTTGGTCTACGTACACGTCTTCGTCAAGCTCACCATAGAGAAAGGCGGTTTTCATGTCCAACTGATAGACAGTGATGTTCATTGACGCAGCATACGCCAAGAAAATCCGGATTGCCTCTAGACGAGCGACTGGAGCATATACATCGTCATAATCAATGCCATCGATTTGCTTATACCCTTTTACTACTAAACGGGCTTTATTCCTTATAATGATTCCACGGTCATCTCTTTTGTTCTTGAAAATCCATTTGACAGGAATGGGTTCCAAACCTTCTGGCGGGTCCACCAAGTGCCAGACCTTGAGCAGTTTGAACTGAAGAAGCTCTGTTTGCATCGCATCAATCCAATTTTCATCAAGAAGGGCAGCAGCAACAGTAGTAGGCTCTTCTTGTGATATGAAACAAGAAAACAGACATGTGTGCAGATCCTTGGTTTTACTCCTAGTAAGACGCACATCAACAGGACCAATGATCTGACTAGTGGGATGATTCTTATGAATTCGAGTCTCTTCAACAGCAGGTGCTGGAATAGACGATTCAAGATTCCCAATTTGAAGATCGTCGCCTGGGGTATCTCCAGTTTCAATTTCAGATATGTCATCTGAATCTGACTCATGAGTTTCTGCTTCATTTCCAACTAAGTTTTCTGCCTCAGTTGTTGCTTGTGCTGGTTCTATCTCCACAATTACAGGCTCGAGAGTCTGAACTAAAGGCTGATCAGGTAAAGAAGTTGTTGTTGTCGCTTCAGTGACATCAGTTGATGGTGTTGACTGTTCTCCCCTTGATATCGTCGAAGTATCAACCGAATAGATGGAATCCAGGATAGACGAAGTAATTGGAGCAAACATATCAACAGAAGGAAAAACTTCTTCATTTACTTGTTCAGCTTGATTTAACAAATTACCTGCAACATCAGACTCAAGCATGTTAAAAGTAGAAGAAAAAGTCTCAAGGTCATACATGCTATCAGGAGCAGGATCTCTAGTATTCTGAGCATGCTCGTTAAAAGTAACGTTGCACGATTCAAGAATCACTTGAGTTCTTCTGTTAAACACTCGAAATGCTGGAGAGCTCATCGAGTATCCAACAAAATAGCCTTCATCCACCCGAGGGGCAAATTTAGCTAACTGTTCCGACTGGATTAAAACAGTACAAGCGCATCCAAACGGTTTTAATCGTTTTAAGTTTGGTTTTTCTTTTGAAAACAGCTCGAAAGGCGTCTTGTTAGCATGTTTAACCAAGAGAGTTCTATTTAGAACATAGCAGGCTGTATTCACAGCTTCTGCCCAAAAAGATAATTTAAGGTTGGAATCAGCAAGTAGAGTTCTGGCACACTCAATGATTGTTCTATTCTTCCGTTCTGCAACGCCATTTTGTTGAGGCGTGTACGGTGAACTGAACTGTCGAAATATGCCCTTTTCATTGCAGAAAGCATCAAATGTCTGATTCTTGAACTCTGACCCATTATCTGATCTGATGACTTTAACTCGCTCTTTGCACCGATTCTCGATCCGCGTTACAAAATCCTTCAGGATCTCAGCTGTCTCAGACTTCTCTCTCAGGAAGAACACCCACGAGTATCTGGAGTAATCGTCGGTAATAACCAAGCAGTACGACTTTCCCCCTAAACTGTAGACGTTCACAGGCCCGAAAAGGTCGAGATGGAGTTGTTGAAGAATTGCCGTAGTCCTTCCAGGTGGCTTTGGCTTGTGAGACGTCTTGCGCTGCTTACCTTTCAAACACGCCACACAGTTATCGGTATGGATGAATTCCTTCTCCGGCACACCGACCACATGTTTTCCTCTTACAAGGCGGTTCATGTTTCGAAAGTTCACATGTCCCATTCGCCTATGCCATAAAGTTGAGTCATCTTCCGAAGCCTTTGCCAAGAAACACGCCACTGAACCAGTTGGCCTTGCAGCAGACATATCTAATGCGTACATATTCCCATTTCGTTTTGCACGAAATAGAATTTGATCTTCGGGAACCTTGAATCCCGGCTTCAGGATATAACACTCCTTATCATCGAATAACATCGGCATTTTGTTGTCGCAAATCTGCGATACACTGAGCAAGTTGAACTTCAGATTAGAGACCAGATTCACTTTGTCAAACGAAATTTCTCCATTAGATAAAAGACCGTTTCCAATTATTCTACCACCACGAATATCACCCCCAAAGGCAACAGAACCGCCATGAGTTATCGTTTTGACATCAGATAGCAGGTCCTTGTTCCCTGTCATGTGCCTAGAGCAGCCACTGTCCAAGTACCATATGTTCATAGCACTCCGGGCCGTTCCCTGCACATGAAAAAGAAAGTGATTAGTTCAAGGATGGACCCTGGCCAAATTGACCAGGAGCCTTCTTCTTAGGTGCTTTCGAGGTGGAAGGAGCAGTTGGTGCGTTCACAACAGCAAGAGAGGCAGATGAAGCAGCCTTGAATGTAACAGATGGTCGAGGAGCCGTGACAGGTTGTTGAACCATGAGAAGCCTAGGAATGAATCCCGGCCTAGGTCGAGGCGTCCAAGACCTAACAGGAAAAGTGTTTGGTGCAGCCATTCTCATTTGTTGTTGAACGTTTGGCCTGAACGTATTCACACCCCTACCGAGACCACGTGGCACATACGGGGCCTGATTTGGAATGTAGGGCTGATTTGGGTAAGACTGTTGAAACATGGTGTCAAGACGCTGATCCACGTAATCTTCCCCATAATTCCCATAATACATTGGAGCCAATTGGTTTCCTTGCGGACCTACTTGCTGCTGTTGGTAGAAATGAGCAGGAGGCACTGGAGCATTGTTGAAGTCAGAGTATCCCGTATTGTAGACACAAACCCTGGCATCATGATGCGGGTTTCCACAGACAGAACACCCTCCATTCTCGACAGTACCATTAGCAGGAATTGCAGCAGATTGTTCAACTGACTGAGGAGCCAATTGTTGAGGCTCACTTGAGGTAACACCCTCACCCTTCTCATTTTCAGCAACTGGCTTCTTCTTCCGTCTCCTTGTCTGTTTCTTCTTCTTTGGTGTAGTTTCATTTTCAGAAATGTTCAAAATAAGCTCACTTTGCTCAACCGACTGATACTGATCTTCATTATCATGTGGAACAGTGATAACTAGATCACTTTGAGGTCTTTTGTTCTTTGGATTCCCAGTCTTCACAAGAATCACAGATGAAGTGCCAGCTTCATTGGAAGCAGTATGAGCAGATGATCCCTTTTGCTTAAGAAATGATGGCTGAGGTACAGCTTGTGCAGCTGGAGATGTTGCGATTGGAACAGAAGCAGGAGGCTTTTTCTGAACAGATGTCACCTTACCATCGGTGATTGTAAGACCGGCTTGTGTGTGCATGACAGTCTTACCATGTTTTAAAGCCATTTCTGCGAATGCCTTCGCAAAAGCATCATCATCGACAACTTGCTGCGAATCGAGTTTCTCATTTTCAACACTCACTTTGGGCTTACGCCTCCGAACAGTTTTTATCCTTTTAGGAGCTTCATTAGTTTTGAAAACATCAAAATTTTCATCAAACAAAAATGATTGACCATTTGAGGCATTTTGAGTACAAACATTTAGAAACTCAGATTCAGCAGCCTTTTGGACACACGCTTCAGAAACTAGCGAATCAACAGAACTAACAGAAAAAAGATTCAAAGTCACCAAACTTCAAAGTTTCATCAATCGGCGGGAGCCCAGAGCCAGTTTCAGTGGCAGAGAGTTGGGCTTCCATCGATTGGATATCAGAAGCACTCGGAATCATGCTTGGATCAATGAACTTAATATGACTTTTGGGGTTGATTTTAGTTAACTCAGGGATTGTCAGATAATTATGATTAAGTGGATGTTCAGCTGCACTATCACAAATTTCCCTTAAGAAACCCAAACCAGTTCTTAACCGTGCCATGATGTCTTTAGCAACAGCATTACCCAAGTTACCAGGATTAAGTTTCATCAAATCAATAGCTTCACGAGCTTTAGCATATTCATTTCTCAAAGAGGTTTGATTTTTCAAAAGATCCTCAATTTGAATTTTTAAAGTTGATTCGGTGTGCTTCATGATATCAATGTCATCTTGAAGTGACTTGATTTTCTCAAGGAATTTTTCCTCATTTGCCTTGAGGATTTCAACCTGACTTTCGCTTTCAGCCGCCTTAGCATGCAATTCTAGATTGTATGTGCGGTATCTAGCGACAATTTCAAGGCAATTTGCAGAACATAAATTTTCTTTTACCTCATCGGGAATGGATCCACGTTGGAGTTCAAGAAGTCTTTTGCTAGCTTCAGATTCGACCTCATTTTGACTTACAGCAGTGGCTGAACCAGTAGAGGGAGAAGATCCAACAAGATCTTCATCAATACCGGCCATCAGACAGAAGTTGGTGGGGAAAAGAGGGTCAAAAACAACAGACTCAGAGTCCTCTTTTCCGTCAGAATCCACCACAAGAGCGTAATCAGGCTGGTTTGCAGAATGAGATGGTGCAGAAGACGTCCAATTGTAGTTCCCATCCTCGAGAGATACTAAAGCTTTTCCAGTGCTATCAACTCTTTGTGCAGACGATGAGCTTGACGATCCTTGATGAGAGACATTTGAAGTGGTATGCTGTGGCTTCTGGTAGGAAGAGTTGCCAGTTTTCTGGTATGACTGGTTACTATTTCCACCCTGCTTCTGATAAGTGTGGTTGCTTCCACCCGAGTTGACAGGAACATTCCAAGTTTTGGGCTTAGGACATTCATGGGCGAAGTGACCGAGCTCCTGACAGTTGAAACACTGAGCGTTAGACTTATCAAAGCCGATGTTAGCATTTGAGGCAGGTTGAAACAGCTTCCTTCCAGTCTTTTTGAAGAACTTTCTTGTCCTGGCAGAAATCATTCCCATCTGCCACTTAATATCGATCTCTTCAAGATCATCAGCAGAAATCTGGTCAAGATCTTCTTGACACACAGTCATAGTCTCAATGTTGCCTGACATCTGAGAGTTCATGCAGGCAAGGAAAGCATTACACAGATCTTGATCCATGTTAATGGAGTTTGAAGAAACAGGAGCTGACGAATGACCATAATACCCAGAAGATGGAGCTTGAACAAATGACACACTTGATGGTTGATGAGTTGCATGAGATACTTGTACTTCAGGCTGATTTGGAGTCGGAGTTGGAGTAGAGGCAGGAACAGGTACACTGGGACCAGATGATTGAGAAAACTGATGACTATCCTCATACATGGCAGCAGCAAATGCAGCATTGGGAGCATTGGATGACGAACCCTTAGAGGTCACATTACCCATGAGTGACTTTCCTGTGCGTTCAACTGCTCTAACCTCATAATCACGAACTTTATCAATCATGTCCATGTAATCAGCGTTGAGGAGATCAGTGCTGTCAATCAGATAGATGACATAGGAGGCAAACTCTTGAGGAAAAGAGTGCAGAATCTTCCTTATGATGTCGCCAGTATCTGGACGAATCTTCTTAGTGGTCATCTCAGTGATGATCCTGCAGAATCGTGTGACATGTGTCTCGAACGACTCTCCAGGCCTGTGAGCAAAAGTATTGAAAGCGAGTTTGAGTTTCTCAAGCCTTCTCTCCTTTGTTGCTGGATTGCCCTCATACTTCTTCTCTAGGCCTTCCCAAATCTCATGTGCAGAAGTAGCATCCCGAAACTGATGCAACAGATCATCATTAATGGCCATCTTGATACAACCCAATGCACGCCTATCAATTTTCAGCTGAGCATGTTCAGCTACAGTCAGCTTGTCCATGGGCTTTGGGAGCATCCTCTTCTTAGTGTTAGGTGGGTCAGCAACAGTAGGAACTGCAACACCAACAGCAGGAGTTGTAGCTTCTTCAACTTCAAACACAGCTGGACCATTGAGAACTGAAGTAAGTAGGTCAAAATCCAAGTATTCCAGAAACAGTATGAACTTCCCTTTCCAGTCATCAAAGTCACTAGCACCCATGAGTTTTGGAGGGCGGTTGTTTCCTTGCATGACCGGAGTGAAATGATTTCCTTCAGACATCTCAGATGAGACAGAAACAAAATTTCAGCAAAAGTTGCTAAAACGGGCCAAACGAAGAACAAGAGCTCCAAATTGCTTGTAAACACGAAGATTGCTTGAATTCACACAAATCCTGCAATCATAAACATTAATGGAGTAATTAAACACTAATATTTAGGTGTAAACAGCAAAAATTGAAAAATTCAAATTTTTGGACTTAGTCAAAATTTTGAACAGCTTGTTCTTGAGCAAGTTTAAATCACCAAAAATCAAAGTTCATAAAAATGATGTTTGATGGCATCATTAGATGCGAAATCATGTTAGGATCAATTGCTTCAACTAACACAAACCTCAAAAATCACTCTAAGTGACCGAGAATCAATCAAACAGTGATTTTTTTGTGAAAAAGTTTCAAAATCACGAAAAATTGCCCAATAAATCTTCAAAACTTGATGTTAGAAAGCGAAATCAATGCCAATGATTTCGGTTTTACCATGCTAACAATCGAAAATCATCAATTTCATCAAGGAATCATCATAAAAACAAATTTGAAAATTTTTACTCAAGAACAGTGAATATTCGGACCGAACCAAAAACTCACTGAATTCAAAAATTGACAATCATAACTTGAAATAAACAGAAATCTAAGCATGTTTTGAGTTCCTATAGTGATTTCTACCAAGAATCAACTCTTAGATCTAGCAAAAACAACCAAAATTGATAACTCAAATGAGATTTCTTCATTTTTGAGAAAACTTCAAAAAATGAAGAACATGGCTCTGATACCATTTGTTAGGACCGATTTTCACATCAAGAATCTCGATCTTGAGCAAGAACATGGTTCGGATGAGAAAAACTCATAACAAATGAAGAAGATGATGATGATGAATCATAGATAATCAACATAAGAAGAAAGATGAACAAATCGAATGAATTCATTAATCGAAAGATTACAATCAATGAATCATGAAGAACACTCTCTCTCTAGAATCCATGACTCACTCTCTCTCTAGAATGGAAATCTCACACTCTACAAGAAATTCATCATCTCCCCATTCGGAGACTCCTTTACTTGTAATGGGCACCCTCACTATATATAGTGAGGGTGACTAACGACAGAAAAACATAACGAATTAGCGAAATTACAAGTAAATGAGATAAACATAAATATTAATTAAATCAAAGCTGATTAAATTAATCCGAAGCTTGACTCGCTCGAACCGATCTTCCGTTGACTTTTACGTTGACCGTTGACCCGAACGGTTGACTTTCCCAGAAAACGGTCTTCGGTCCAATCTCGCAAGCCTCGAGCATCACAACTCAGTCTCTAAATTGATTCACATGGATTCTTCAGTCGAATGCTTCGGTAAACAGATTTGATGGCGTCAGTCACATAAACTTTTGTTCTAACACTAGGCTAAGTTAAACCAATCATACCTGTCAGTCCATCTTCAAACAAGTGAGTCTTCACGACCCTTTTTACATTTCTGTTTTTTAAATTGGGGGATATTTCAATGAATGCCTTTTAATTTCATTTTTGTCAGATATTATGATAATTGTAAGAAGTATTGATTTCATATTCTTTTCATATCTCCAAATCTGTTTATTCATATTGATTCATGTTATATGCCTAAGTCCCACTATTAATTGAATTCAATTAGTTCATTCAAAACAATAGCTTGTGGATAGTCAAGGGGTACATTTGTTATTCTGGTCATTCGGTGTCCTTGGGGAAGAATATCAGGAGTGGGTAAACTGTTAGTTTTGAATTCAAGGTTAATGATTGATCTTTACAACAACAGTGTCAAATAAACTAATATCTTGACAGGCTAAACATTTTCAAACATAATTTCCAACAGTTCTAGTGTCATAAAACCTGTGAACTCACCAACAATTCTGTTGACTTTTTAAATTCTTGAATTCTCAGGTGATTAGAGACTGCAACTCCATGTTTTTCTGTTCCGATCCTACTTGTCATATCATGGTCTGCATGTCGTGTGTTCATGCATTTCATTTTAGAGATTTAGACGCATTACGCCTTAGGGTAGTTATGTTTATAAATCTCATGACATTGTCTTTTGAAAACTTTATCATGTAACCACTACTTAATTTCCGCTGCCATGGTTTTAAATATTTAAGTAAATGTTTGAGACTTATATCTTTGAAAGACAAATGGTTAATTAAATATTCATTTAGAAGTCAATCATTCGTAACCATGACCATGATGCCAAATTAGTCACATGCCCACATTCAGTCATTTCTCAGGGTGTGACACCAAGTTTGGGAAGCGAAGATGCATTCGAAAAGGAGATGGTTCGTTGATTCAGTGAAGGTGGAGCACCAGGAACAAGAGTGGACCGGTAAAGAGATGCCACGTTTTAGGAGTTCTGTTGATACATAGTTCCTGATCGTCATGTGAAGTATCAAATACAAGACAATGTTGCAAGATTGCTATGATCCGAACTATAGGTGAAATCAGAGTTCAGACGCATACAAACATGGTTCGAACCTGAGGTTCGGCTGATCGGGTTTTGGCTTGTGTAGTTAAACTATAAATAACATTGTCTTGTATAGATTTAGGGACTTCTTGGTGAGATCTTGTATGTGTACTCGGTGCTGTTTCTCTGTGGTCTAATACAATTTACTTTGTATTTACTCTCGTGTTCACTCGTTTAAACATTGATTTCGATACGATCTAGTAGACGATCCACCGCTCACGCATTTTCCAGTTCAGATTTGACCAGGATTCCGTGTAAAGCCACTTTCCAGACGAAGATGCCAACTTTATGAGGAACCCAATTTGACCATTGGTGATTGAAAGAGAAGATGGCCTAAGATTGCTCCATCCTTTTGCGGATACCGCTGGAAGAGAAATGGAGCATGTTGCATCCGAGCCAGACCCAACTATTGGGACCGAAGGAAAAAGTGAAAGAGTGAAGGATGGAGGATAGTTGTGATAGTGAGTTCAATTCAGATGTGGTGGAGGGGTGATATTTCCAGTTCCATGTCGCAGATGTTGTGCCGGTGGTGGAGGTGAAGACCATGGCACTTAGCAGACACGATTTGGATTTTTCAATCCGATAGAGATCAGGAAACAAAGATTTCAGGTTCGTGTGGGTAAAGCGAAGTGTCGTCCCAGAAAAGACGGATGAGCCGACACCCGGGGAAGCTTTGATATCCTCCCAGAAGTTAATGCCTTCATCCATGAGATCCTTAAAGACGTTGGTAATTGGTTTCCAGTAGCCAGCGATGGTTTTACGAAGGGGAAGGGAGTCGTGGATCCTACGAGATGAGTGAATTGCTTTTATTACAGAAACCCAGAGGGCTGACTTGTCGGTTTTGAAGCGCCATCCCCATTTAGAGATTAGTGAGAGATTGGCAACCCTAAGACTTCCTATTCCGAGACCATCATTGACTTTTGGAGCAGTGATCCTTTTCCACGCTACCAACCGGATTTTTTTTGTAAGCCGGCGAATTGCCCCATAAGAAATCTTTGCGCATGCGTTCTAGTTCTCGGATTATGGATGAAGGGGCACAAAAGAGTGATAGGATGTTGGAACTTAAAATCTTTGTGACTGACGCCATCAAATTTGTTTACCGAAGCATTTGACTGAAGAATCCATGTGAATCGATTCAGAGACGCGGGTTGTGATGCTCGAGGCTTGCAGTTTGGACCGAAGACCGTTTTCCGGAAAAGTCAACCGTTCGGGTCAACGGTCAACGTAAAAGTCAACGGAAGATCGGTTCGAGCGAGTCAAGCTTCAGATTAATTAAATCAACTTTGATTTAATTAATATTTATGTTATTTGCCTTTCTTGTAATTTTCAGTTATGTTATGTTTTTCTGTTGTTAGTCACCCTCACTATATATAGTGAGGGTGCCCATTACAAGTAAAGGAGTCTCCGAATGTGGAGATGATGATTTTCTTGTAGAGTGTGAGATTTCCATTCTAGAGAGAGAGTGAGTCATGGATTCTAGAGAGAGAGAGAGTGTTCTTCATGATTCATTGATTGTAATCTTTCGATTAATGAAATCATTCGACTATGTTCATCATCTTTCTATGTTATGAATTCATGATTCATCACCATCATCTTCTTCATTTGTGTTTGAGTTTTTCTCATCCGAACCATGTTCTTGCTCAAGATCGAGATTCTCGTAGTGAAAATCGGTCCTAACAAATGGTATCAGAGCGGGTACCGATCAGATTCATCTCACCGTGAATCTGGTCACTCGAATCTGGATTTTGAGCTTGAATGGTGAAGATGAGAAAACTTATTTTTTAGAGACTTTTTCTTATTTTTTCATCATTTTCGGATGGATTCTGATGATATGAATGATCGATTCATGTTTGGGAGTGCATCTGGATGTTATTTAGTGCTTTACATCTTCAGATCTGGTGGAGAAATGAAGATCCGAAGTTATTTTTGGAACTTTGAAGTTTTTCCCGTATTTGAAGATTTTGAAGATTTTTTGCTTTGATTCTTCGTTTTCTGGGCTTTTTTTCATGGATTTGGATGATATGAGGTATGATTCTCAGTGGAAAACGCGTTCCGGATCCATTGGAAGCATCCGTTTTGTCTGAATCTCAACAGTTTGAGCGGATCTGGAAAAACACACACTGACGGTGTAACTGTGTGTTCTTCGTGTTCTTGAAGATTTCCAGATTTGGGAGCTGATTTGATCCGAGTTGCTGCTGTTTATGTGTTGTTGGTGGCCACAACACTGTCGTGAATGGTTTAGCTTCATATCTCGTGCATCATAACGGGTTTTCTTTATGTTTTTGGACAGATTCGAGTTCACCAAGTAAGTTCTTCATGTTCATCATATTTTCCAGATTTGTTCATCAGTTTTGAAGATTTGAAGATTGCCTTAGCGGACTTGTTCAAGTTCTTAGCGTACTTGTTCTCCTCTTAGCGGACTTCATCAGTTTTTAGCGAACTTGAAGCTTGTCTTAGCGTACTTGTTCTGTGCTTAGCGAACTTGAGTCCTTAGCGAACTTCATGTTCGTCGTAGCGGACTTCTGGTGGCTTTAGCGGACTTGTTTCGTTAGCGAACTTGTTTCTGGGTTTTTATCCGAGTTCGTTTCAGTGAGTTTTGTTCGTCAAGGGTTGTAGAGCTCGACGCTACGAGTCCAGTGATGAAAAATTCGTCAAAAATGGTTGAGTTTTGGGCAAGTTATGAGAGAAATACGGTTTTCCGGCGAAGGACCTCGTTTTTCCGGTGACTTCTAGGGTTTTCTGGTGGTGTACGCGTTTTGTGGAGAAGAAGCTGACGTGTCAGGCGCTGTGTGGTCAGAAGGGAATTTCTCTCTCCTGATTTGTCGGCTGACTTTATCAACCTCTTTCCGCTGTCTTGTTTTCATTGGCTGGATAGAGAATTCGCGTGGGACCACCAAGCTGAAAAGAACCGTGGTTTTCTTTTTTCCTTTTGTCGCTGTCGAAATTCTATTGGTCAAGGATAAAGCGCGTGGGAGCCGCCCACATGAGAGAACCGTTGACAGCACCTGCGCTGTTGCCATGCTATTGGCTGTGTTGGATTCGCGTGGGTCCCAGGAGAGGTCAAGAGGACCGTTGGAATCTGCTGCGTTGCTGGCTTCTCATTGGCTCCTGCCCCTTGCACACGGATCACAACCTACCAGCCGTAAGATTAGGTTAATCGTTGCCGTTGGATATCCTTTTTGTGTTTTCTCAGCTGATTTTTCATTGGCTAGCCGCCAACCTTCACGGATCACCATCTGATCCGTTGGATCAGTTTATTTTGAGCTGTTGGATCATTTCATAAGCTTAAATCTGATTGGTTAATGGGAGAGCACATGGATTATGGTTTTCCTTGAGAGATTTATTAAACTAATAATTATTTTTAGCATTTCGTTAAATGCGGGTATTTTCTTATCAGTTTCTCAACAAGACTCACGAGATGACGCCCGAACGGAATTGCGAACTTTTTTTTTGGTTAAGGATTTAATTCCGATTTATTTATTGGGGTTCTCGTTTATTGACGTCGCGCAACGTTTGCTATCGACCACTGACGGGCTATCTTTATTATCCGGTTAATTACGAAGCTTTCTCGTTATGTCTTACGGTTTTGTTTGTAGCTGATGCAGTGCTGACGTCAACTAACCGGATTAACTGGAATCTCAGTTAAATATTGGAATATATCCGATTAAATCTCTCGGATGACCGTTTCTTGAAGAAATTTAAAGATTATTTTATATTTTCGCATCCAACCTCAGTCACGCGGATTATTCACAACTGTCAGCATCCGGCTTCCGGTTTTTCGCAAAATTGTCCGTTTTCAAGATTTTTGCACCGGTTTCTCTAGGCAACCGATCGCGACGGTTCGACTCTCCGCATCTGATTTTACGCTTCCGACTTGATGTTTTTGGGGAGATTCAGAGAAAAAGGGGGAATTATTATGAATTTGGATATCGGGTCGATTATTCGGAGTTAGAGCATGTTCAGTGTTTGACTGGTTTATCTGATTCATTCTGTTGCGGTTTGGACTCCGAGATGTAGCATTTTCTCAGTATTGTACCCGACCGTGTGAACCGAGTGAGCGGAACACTTGGATCTCGAACTGGAGCAACACGAAAAGAAGAAGCTTATTCAGAGGTGGAATTTCTACACCAGATTGTCTCCGGTTTATCAGTTTCTCATTGAAGATGTACGGCATAGCGATTCTTCAGCAGTTGAACAGATTTGAAAGCATCAGTCAAGGGGGAAATTGTTGGAACTTAAAATCTTTGTGACTGACGCCATCAAATCTGTTTACCGAAGCATTTAACTGAAGAATCCATGTGAATCGATTTAGAGACGCGGGTTGTGATGCTCGAGGCTTGCAGTTTGGACCGAAGACCATTTTCCGGAAAAGTCAACCGTTCGGGTCAACGGTCAACGTAAAAGTCAACGGAAGATCGGTTCGAGCGAGTCAAGCTTCGGATTAATTAAATCAACTTTGATTTAATTAATATTTATGTTATTTGCCTTTCTTGTAATTTTCAGTTATGTTATGTTTTTCTGTTGTTAGTCACCCTCACTATATATAGTGAGGGTGCCCATTACAAGTAAAGGAGTCTCCGAATGTGGAGATGATGATTTTCTTGTAGAGTGTGAGATTTCCATTCTAGAGAGAGTGAGTCATGGATTCTAGAGAGAGAGAGAGAGTGTTCTTCATTATTCATTGATTGTAATCTTTCGATTAATGAAATCATTCGACTATGTTCATCATCTTTCTATGTTATGAATTCATGATTCATCACCATCATCTTCTTCATTTGTTTTTGAGTTTTTCTCATCCGAACCATGTTCTTGCTCAAGATCGAGATTCTCGTAGTGAAAATCGGTCCTAACATAGGAACTATGTCGGAAGAGAGCCTAGGACAATTTTATAAGAACCGCCTTCCCACCTTGGGAAGGGATTGAGGATTTCCAGCTGTTTAGACAATTCTTGAATTTATGTACGATAGGTTCCCAATGTTTTATGAGTTTCATGTTTGCTCCGATTGGGATACCCAGGTATGTAAATAGCAGTTTGTCCACTTTGCATTGAAGGATGGTGGCCATGGATTCCATCTGTTATGATTCGACCCCGATACCGAAGAGTCGACATTTTTTGTAGTTAATTTTGAGGCCAGATGACGTGTGAAAGCATCTAAGAAACCTAGCGAGATACCTACAGTTTGATTCGCGCCAATCCCCAAGGAAGATCACATTGTCAGCGTAAAGCAGATGGGATAGAGTTGGGCCATCACTAGGCAGTTGGATGCCTTTGAACATGCCTGTTTGAATGGCGTTTACGGTGGCGATGTGTAATGTGTCCATAGTGATGATGAAGAAAAAAGGGGAGAGATGGTCACCCTGCTTTAACCCCCCCCCCCCCCTTTGAATTTGGAATTCATGAGTAGGTGACCCGTTGACCAAGATTGAGGTTTTGGATGAGAAAAGACATCCCTGGATCCATGATCTCCATTTTGTGGGGAAGCCCATTTTAGAGAGGATTGAGTCTAAGAAGTTCCAGTTCAGGCTATCAAACGTGTGACACCTCGTCCAAAATCCAGGTCAAACCTCCTTACTTTGACTTTTAATTAAGGAATTTCATGCATTCACTGAACTATTTAACTGCTAAATTACCGAGTCTAACTGACAACCAATAACTAATAAACTGATAACTGATAAACTGATGACGTAAATAAATCTCGTGTTTGTACTAGAAACAAATACCCGTTAAATACAAGAGTTTTCATATAATAAATACAGAATTTTAATAATAAGAAATTAAATATAAAAATGTAATTTTTATATTTTATCAAAAATTGGTGTCACGGATTTATCTCAACGACACAACGAAATGTTAAGCAATTATATACGTTTATAACGACTTGGTTTTAAATGAATTTGATAATCGGGCATAAACTGACGCGACCAAACGAGATAAAAGTCGTTAACGATCACGCGTACGAAAAACTGTATTCTGAAATCAACTTTCTGAAAAACTGAAATGATGTCACACCCCCAAAAATCCCACACGCGACAACGCGCCGCAGGGAGCGTGACAAACCAGGATCGAACACATTAGCCATACGAACAGTCTATATGCTATGTAAAAGTAAAACCAGAGTAAATGCGTTTTTTAAATACGGAAGCGTAATCGACAAAGTTGTAATAATTGTTCAAGCGCCAAAATATGCGCAAACCAACAGTTAATAAGTTTGATAAATAAATACGTCTATGATGCATGCATGGTAATAGTAATCCTTATGTGGTGCATCCTAGCTCGTGGCAGACAATCCAGTTTAGCGACCTGAGATATAACATGCTAAAGTGTCAACACAAAGGTTGGTGAGTTCACAGGTTTGTCAGTTCAATAACATTTCAAGTTCAGTTTAAGATTGACCGTTCAATAACGTCAAGTTGTAAGAGCATAATCACTAGTATATATCAAATAGCTAGCTAGGCTATATACATGAAACTTCGCACGTTGATGATCACCGAAGCTAACAGTTGTTCATAGTTTGCCTTGTTGTGTTTAGGACGAATATAACACCCGTTCGATATCCAATCGTGTCAGCGCGACTGACCCGGGTGGGGTTTGTCAGACCCAGTAGTACTACAATATATTTCCCGTTATCGTCATTAATACTAACGGTACCATAGGAAGGACTTTGTTGTATAGTGTGCTACAAGTACTTCAAGTGATATATAAAAGTCTAATTATCTCAGTTGTATAAATTATGCATGTTAATCTCCCCCAAAAGGATTAAAACAGTAAAATGGGGCCGTGAAACTCACCTTAGGTTGCTCGGCAAGGTTTCCAGACAAACAGTTAATTCAAGTAGCAAGAACGAGTCTTGTGCAAGCAATCAATCACCTAACGAGCATTCAAGTATAAGTGTGTGTTCTATAAACTATCAAGTCTAACGTAAACAATAAAAACGAAGGATCGTGAAGTCCGGAATAAGTCGAGGATGGCACGTGTGTCAAATCCGAGCGATTATCGAAATAACGCGAGAAAATCCAATATATTTTTTTAATATATATTTTCTAAGTAAATACATATATATTATAAATAAATTTAAATAAATGTTCAAGTGACGTTAATAATAAAGTTTTAACGAGCTATATATATATATATTCATAAAAATATTAAATCCAATGATTTAAATATTTATTTTGAAAAGAACAACAATTTATGGTGAAACATAATCTAAAACCGAGTATTTCGTGTTTCTAACCAAAACAACGCGTTTTAATAGTTTCCTAAAAACATTTAATGTTTACACAAAATATTATTTTGTTTCAATCCAACGTCTTGTATATATATATATAAATTAGTTTACACAATGAATGTATATATCTATTTATCTTTTTTAAATAAACCCAAAGTTTTATATCTCCAAACCCAAAGTTTTATATCTATAAATATATATACATGGATGTTTTTTTTTAAAATAAAAACTATATTTTTAATTTAAATTGACAAGTTAAACATGTTTTACAACTAAAAATATGATTTACGAGTTTTAACATCTCAAATATATTTTTACGGGTTTTAAACGTTTGTAAGAACCCGTTTAACACAAGTTTCAGTTGACCCATTACATAAAATATCAAAAATAAAGAAGAAAAACAAGCAATGAGGTCAGCCGGGTTCGAACCCGCGACCTCATGCTTACAACCGAGAGCCCTAGCCACTGGGCTACGACTTCCGTTTGTTAACACGCCGCCGCGAATTGTTTTTGTGTTATGATGGAGTCTAGAACTGGTTTGCATAGATTAAAACGGGAACGAAAAAAAAACGAGGGGGCCGGGTTTCGAACCCCCGACCTCTCGCAACACAGACCCGCACCCGAACCATTGTGCCAGTTTGGCGTCTGTTACTAAACACGCTCCACAACTTTATAACCCGTACCCGCCAGGAGTCATCTTCTACCCCCAGAACCCTAATGTCGCCGGAGGTGTTTTCCGGCGACCGGAAAATCGCGAAAACATAAATAACACCACATAACGAAACAGAAATCATCGTTTAAGTATTACCTCAAGACGGAGATGCGAGAACACAAGGTTTTGACACCGAAATTTGTTCCGAAACTTGAACGCGAACACCGAGTGCGGTCGCGGTTTGAACTTCTGCTTACACTGGGGTGCTCGTAGGAGGTTCGCGATCACAGAGGTGATCGAAAGGTGGTCGTTTGGTGGATGTCCTGGCCGGAATTCCAAAGTTTATGGTGAGTCTTGGTGGGTTCTTGGTTTGCGACAGTCGAGAGAGAGTGGGAGAGATTGTGAGTGGCTCTAAATGATTTGGAGATCATATATAGACCGGTTGGAATGGTATACTGAAACAGTCGAACTTAATTGTCGGGATTAATTTGTTGGAGCGGTGGTCATCGTGAAACCGATTGGGACATGATTGTCGAAGAATGCAATTCTCCGTAACTGTGAATTCAATTCATATTATGGACATTTAATTAACTATTGTCTAATGACACATCTAGTCCCTCCAGATTTACTCATTAGGAATTAAGTTTCGGTAATTACAGAATAGTCCCTCCAAGTTTAATAAAAGACAATCATGTTTGGTAAATGACAACATAACCCCTCGAAGTTTGATAAAACCTAACGGCTCTAACGGAGTCAACAGAAAATGTTCTCAACAACAAATATACGAGGAACGTCAAACTATATAGATCGTATAACGTTTATAAGAAAATATAAACTTAAATGACTACATAATATTAGAACTAATAATTCCACTTCTCCATTCAATTTCACATAAAATCATGAGTTTTAATTCTATAACTTATATATAATTAAAATACATAACTCTATGATTAATTACTTGTAATTAGAGTCTTTAAATTACATAAGGTCATAAATGTGATTAAATTATGTTTTATATATATATATATGTCACACCCCCAAAAATCCCACGCGCGATAACGCGCCGCAGGAAGCGTGACAAACCAGGATCGCCGTCCATTAGTTACACCAAACGACAAATAATTAATAAAAGTGTTTCATATTTCATTAAAATATAAAATTAGAGTTTTACAAATGCGGAAGCGTAAATACAATAAAAGTACTTATTTAAAATCTTTGTCACCCAAAGTGACGTGGCTTGTTCAAAGACACTAAAAGCGTTCAAGACTCATGCATGCGTACTCGTGATACTCGAACATCCGCAACCTGAGAAATAACATGCTAAAAAGTGTCAACACAAAGGTTGGTGAGTTCACAGGTTTAATCAGTTCATCAGTTGAATGTAAATCGACTGTTCAACAACAGTCCCAGTTCAGTGTAAATCAACTGTTCATCGACAGTTCAAGTTCAGTTTAAAATTGATTGTTCAACAACAATCAAGTTGAGTTTAAGATTGACTATTCAACAATAGTCAAGTTGAGTTTAAGATTGACTGTTCAACAACAGGTAAGTTGTAAGAGCATAACCACTAATATATATCAAATAGCTAGCTAGGCTATATACATGAAACTTCGCACGTTGATGGTCACCGAAGCTAACAGTTGTTTACAGTTTGTGCAGTTTGCCTTGTTGTGTTTAGGACAAATATAACACCCGTTCGATATCCGATCGTGCCAGAGCGACTGACCCGGGTGGGGTTTGTCAGACCCAGTAGTACTACAATATATTTCCCGCTATCGTCATTAATATTAACGGTACCATAGGAAGGACTTTGTTGTATCTGTGCTTCAAGTACTTCAAGTGATATATAAAAGTCTAATTATCTCAGTTGTATAGTTCATGCATGTTAATCTCCCCCAAAAGGATTAAAAACAGTAAAATGGGGCCGTGAAACTCACCTTAGGTTGCTCGGCAAGGTTTCCAGTCAAACAGTTAATTCAAGTAGCAAGAACGAGTCTTGTGCAAGCAATCAATCACCTAACGAGCATTCAAGTATAAGTGTGTGTTCTATAAACTATTGAGTCTAACGTACACGATAGAAATGAAGGATCGTGAAGTCCGGAATAAGTCGAGGATGGCACGTGTGCCAAATCCGAGCGAATATCGAAATAACGCGAGAAAATCCAATATATATCTTTAATATATATTTTCTAAGTAAATACATATATATTATATATATTTAAATAAATGTTCAAGTGACGTTGATAATAAAGTTTTAACAAGTTATATATATATATTCATAAATATGTTAAATCCAATGATTTAAATATTTATTTTAAAAAAAAACAACAATTTATGGTGAAACATAATCTAAAACCGAGTATTTCGTGTTTCTAATCAAAACAACGCTTTTTAATAGTTTCCTAAAAAAAACATTTTAATGTTTACACAAAATATTACTTCGTTTCAATCCAACGTCTTGTATATATATATATATATAATAGTTTACACAAAGAATATATATATATTTATCCTTTTTAGATAAACCCAAAGTTTTATCTAAAGAAATATATATATGGATGTTTAAAAACTATATTTTTACTTTAAATTGACAAGTTAAACATGTTTTATAACTAAAAATATGGTTTACGAGGTTTAAACGTCTCAAGTATATTTTTACGAGTTTAAGATATGACAAGGGATACATTTGGCACAAGATCTAGTGGTTAAATGTTCAAAAGAATACAAAAATAATAAAAGCATGAAATATGGAGGTCACCGGGTTCGAACCCGTGACCTCTAGGTTGCAATGTCGCGTCCAAACCACTCGGCCAAAGGGGCTGATCGTGGCAGGGTTCCGCTCGCAATTGTTTTATCTATAGGCCGCGACCAGAAAACAAACTAAGAAAAATAACGAATTAAAAATGTTGTGACCGGGACTCGAACCCGCGTCCCTCGCGTACAAGTCCAGTAACCGAACCAATGGGCCAGATTGGCGTCTGGTAATCTACCCGGACCCTTATCCTTATAACCCGTAACCGTCTGGCTTCATCTTCTTCACCCAAGAACTCCGGTGATCGGAACCCTAGCTCCGGTCACCGGAAAATCGTGAAACACAAATAAAACGTATAAAAATGTGCGACTAACATAAATGAAGGTTTACCTTGCGTCGGAGATGGATTATGAGATCATTTCGAACCCGAAAACGAACCCAAAACTTGAATACGAACACCGAGCACCACCACGAAGCTCGAATCCGATTGCTCCTCATTGCACAGAGACGAATGACGATCACAAAGGGTGTTGAATGGTGGTGATTTGGTGGAGGTTTTGGCCGGAATTCCGGGTTCACCGGAAACCTTTTCTTACAAAAGAAAACGAGCGATCGAGAGAGAGAAACAAAGAGGTTCCGAGAGGGGAATAGTTATGTGTGTGGGTTTGATTCTGATTACTGCAACTTAATGACATCCAATCCCATTGATTGTAGTTTGTGAAACATCCGGGTGATGATCGGTCTTAAAAAAAAACGACCGTCGCTGTTGATTGCGAGTTAAGACCCAGAATGAGGTTTTGGCAACAATGGTCCCTCAAGGTTTGGTTAGTCATAACGAAGTTTAAGAAATGGCAAAGTTAGCCCCTACAAGTTTAGGATTAGTTAACAAGACTAACGGGACTAACGAAAAAACGTTTTTAACAACGAATATATGAGGAACGCCAAAATATATAAATCGTGTAACGTTTATAAAATATATAAACCTCGTTTTACTAAAATAAATCATGTAATATAACTCCACAATTATATGTTTAAAATCACACGAAATCATAACTTATATATTTAAAGCGCAAAACTCAATGATTAATAACTTGTAATTAAAATCCTTTAATTGCACAAAATTATAAATACCATTTAATCATATATGTGTATTTATATGTTTTAATTCCACATAAAATCACAGAATTTCAGACGTTTAAATTTTCGTGCATGCTCATAGTGATGATCACACAAAACCCTAATTTGCTAAAGTCAACACAGTCAATCACATAAATGTTCACACAACATTTAATACAGTTTACGTTCAGTTAATGTCAGAAAATGACCTGAAAAGTCGGATTGTCACAATATATTTATATTTATCACCTAAAATCATAAGATATAATTATTGTCACATAAAATGACGCAATGTTCACATGAAACCGTAACGTATGATTTACATAAAATCATAGAACAAGAATATCAAACGTTTAGACTTGGTGCATGCTCGTAGTGATTACTACACAAAACCCTAATTTGCTAAAGTCAACCAGTCAACACAGTTAAGCACATAAATGTTCACACAACATTTAATATGTTTTACGTTCAGTTAATGCCAGAAAAATGACCTGAAAAGTCGGATTGTCACAGTATCCCCTTGTTGAAGAATTTTCGTCCTCGAAAATTGCGTAACGCGGTAAAAGTTAATGAGCTAGACACAAGGAAAAAGAAAAGAAAAAAAAAATTCTCAGTCGTCACATCATCCCCTTGTTGAAGAATTTTCGTCCGCGAAAATTAAACCAGTACCTGAACTAGACGAAGGCTGAACCTTGAATAGTCTGGGATATTTCTTCATCATCTGATCTTCGCGTTCCCATGTGAATTCAGGACCATGTCTCGAGTTCCAACGAACTTTAACGATTGGAATTTTGCTACGCTTTAACTGTTTATCCTCCCGGTCCATAATTTCCACCGGTTCTTCGATAAATCGAAGTTGTTCGTCTACATGCAACTCCTCAAGTGGAGTGATTAACGTCTCATCCGCTAAACATTTCTTTAAATTCGACACGTGGAAAACGTTATGTACCCCACTTAGTTCTGCTGGTAAGTTTAGTTCATATGCTGATAGACCAACTCTATTAACAATCTCGAATGGCCCAATGTATCTTGGGTTTAACTTACCACGTTTACCAAAACGCACTACACCTTTCCAGGGTGAGACCTTTAACAAGACCTTGTCTCCTTCCTTAAATTCCAAAGGTCTTCGCCGTTTATCAGCATAACTTTTCTGTCTATCTCGTGCGGCTTCCATGCGATTACGAATTTGCACGATCTTTTCTGTTGTCTCGAGTACTAACTCAGGACCTGTGAGTTGACTATCACCAACTTCCGCCCAACAGAGAGGTGATCTACATTTTCGCCCGTAGAGTGCTTCAAACGGAGCTACACCAATACTGGTGTGATAACTGTTGTTATAAGAGAATTCCACCAACGGTAAGTGCTTATCCCAACTTTCACCAAAATCGATCGCACATGCACGCAGCATGTCTTCAAGAGTTTGAATGGTCCGTTCACTTTGACCATCGGTCTGAGGGTGATATGCTGTACTCATATCCAAACGTGATTCTAATGCTTCATGTAACGATTCCCAACATTTGGATGTAAATCGGGCGTCTCGATCCGATATGATAGAAAGTGGTACTCCATGTCGCGAGACGATCTCCTTAAGATAAAGTTTGCCTAATGTCCTCGGAGGTATCAGTTTCCTTGATCGGTAGAAAATGTGCCGACTTAGTTAAGCGATCAACAATTACCCAAATTGTATCACATTTGCTTGCTGTACGGGGTAGCTTTGTGATAAAGTCCATAGCAATTCCCTCCCATTTCCACTCGGGAATTTTTGGTTGTTGAAGCAACCCTGCCGGTTTCTGGTATTCCGCCTTAACTTTTGAACAAGTCAAGCACTTGCTTACGTAAGTGGCAATGTCAGCTTTCATCTTAGGCCACCAGTAAATCAGTTTCAAATCTTGGTACATCTTATCCGAGCCTGGATGAATGGAGTAACGAGACTTATGGGCTTCATCCATAATCAATTCCCTCAAGTTTCCATACACGGGAATCCATATTCGGTTCGCACAATACCGGATACCATCGGATCTAACTTCCAATAACTTATCCATACCCCGCAAGGATTCTAACTCCATGTTCTCATCTTTGAGTGCTTCGAGTTGTGCATTCCGGATCTGATCGGGTAATCCTGTATGAATAGTAAGTTGCAACGCACGAACTCTTCTAGGCTTGGGGTTATCCTTCCGACTTAAAGCATCAGCTACCACATTAGCTTTGCCTGGATGGTATCTAATTGCGCAATCGTAGTCATTAAGAAGTTCCACCCAACGACGTTGTCTCATGTTCAACTCCTTTTGAGCAAAGATATGTTCGAGACTTTTGTGATCAGTGTAGATAGTACACTTTGTACCATATAGATAATGTCTCCAAATTTTCAACGCGAAAATGACTGCTCCCAACTCCAAATCATGAGTTGTATAATTCTGCTCGTGAATCTTTAATTGACGAGAGGCATAAGCTATGACTTTTTCTCTTTGCATCAGCACGCAACCTAATCCTTGCTTCGATGCATCACAATACACCACGAAATCATCACTACCCTCTGGTAGGGATAATATTGGCGCGCTACAAAGTTTCTGCTTTAGTAGCTGAAAAGCGGCGTCATGCTTTTCATTCCAGTTATACGCCGTTCCTTTATGCGTTAGCGCCGTAAGAGGTTGGGCTATCTTCGAAAATCCCTCAATAAATCGTCTATAATAACCTGCTAAACCAAGAAATTGGCGAATTTCCGTTGGTGTCTTAGGCGCAGGCCAATTCTTAATTGCCTCAACTTTAATTGGATCAACGTGAATCCCCTGATCATTAACGATATGACCAAGAAATTGCACCTCACACATCCAGAAATCACACTTTGCAAAATTTTGCATATAATTGCTCCTTCTTGAGTAACTCTAAGATCAAACGAAGATGTTGTTCGTGCTCCTCCTTAGACTTGGAATATATCAGAATATCGTCAATGAAGACGATGACGAATTTGTCGAGATACGGCTTGCAGACGCGATTCATCAAATCCATGAAAATCGCCGGTGCGTTGGTTAACCCAAATGGCATAACCATGAACTCATAATGACCATAACGAGTTCTAAACGCTGTTTTTGAGACATCCTCCTCGCGGACTCTCAGCTGGTGATAACCTGATCTTAAATCGATTTTGGAATAGTAGCTAGATCCTTGTAGTTGATCAAACAAATCATCGATTCGGGGCAAGGGATAACGATTCTTGACAGTCACCTTGTTGAGCTCTCTGTAATCGATGCACATTCGAAAGGTTCCATCCTTCTTCTTAACAAACAACACTGGAGCTCCCCAGGGTGATGAGCTGGGCCTAATAAATCCCTTTTCAAGTAGTTCTTGAAGTTGAGTATATAGCTCTTGTAACTCATTTGGTGCCAAACGATAAGGTGCACGAGCAATAGGTGCTGCTCCAGGAGCAAGATCAATCTGAAATTCGACTTCTCGATGAGGCGGTAGACCTGGTAGATCTTCCGGAAAGACTTCAGGAAAGTCCTTCACAATCGGGATATCTTCAATTCTCTTCTCCTCATTCGTTTTCTCTGAAATGTTCGCGAGAACAGCAAAATGTCCTTTACGCAAACACTTCTGTGCCTTAAGATAAGATATCACGCCCATCACGGTACCACACTTTTCTCCTTGAACCGAGAGTAATTCTCCACTAGGCAATGGTATCCGAACGATTTTCTCATGACAAACGATTTCAGCACGATGCTTGGATAGCCAATCCATTCCCACAATGACATCAAAACTTCCCAAGGAGATGGGCATAAGATCTATTTCTAATTTATGGCCAGCCATTTCCAACTTACAGTCTTTAACTACATGGGTGGACTCAACAAGTTTACCATTAGCAAGTTCAACTATGTATTTAGCATCTAAAGGAGTCATGTTGGCATTTATCATATTGCTAAAGTTAGTAGATATGAAGCTTCTATCGGCACCAGTTTCAAACAAGACTAGAGCATAATATCCATTAAGAGAAAACTTACCGGTAACGACATTTGGATCTGCTCTGGCATCTCCCGAGCCTATGACAAAAGCTCTACCTCTAGCACCATTTCCACCGTTGTTCCCATTGTTGTTGTTATTATTACCATTGCGATTCCCAGTGTTGGTGTTATTGTTGTTGTTGTAGTTGTTGTTGTTTCCACCCTTGAGCTGAGGACAATTCCTCTTTATGTGGCCTTCCATACCACAATTAAAACAACCTTTGGGGGCTTCAGCATCCTGAACTTGTTTCCCATTGTTCTTAACCCTGCAGGTTTTGGACTGATGACCCTTCTTTCCATAATTTGCACACACATAAGAGTCACACGCACCATTGTGATGGAAACCACACTTGTTACAACGCGGGGAATTTCCCATGTAAGATGGTCCTCCTTGGCCGCCTCAACCTTGATTGTTCTGCTTCTGGTTGTTCGAGGAGAAATTCCTAGAATTATCAAACTTGCGATTCTGGTTTTGATGGTTCTGCTGATTGGAAGACTTGTTTCCAGACTGATTCCCAGAGTTATCCCACTTTCTTTTGTTGTCAGAGGTTCCAGAAGTTCCTTTCTTAGGAGGTAAGACTCCTTGTTCAACTGCTTGATTGGTGAGCCTATTAGCAATCCTTACGGCATCACGAATAGTCACAGGATTTGAAGCAGTCACCATTCCCTGGATTTGAGGCACTAAACCCTTGATATACAGCTCGATTCTTCGGTAAGCAGGTGTGGCGATTCTAGGGCACAAATTCGCAAGAGAATTTGAGCGAGTAGTGTAAGCTTCGATTTCAGACCCTTCCATCTTGAGATTATACAACTCAGTTTCCAATTTCTGGATCTCATCCCGTGGACAATACTCTTCTTGTAGCAACTCTTTGAACTCGGCCCAAAGCACTGCATTAGCTTCTTCAATCCCCAGCATCTGCACCTCGGTCTTCCACCAGGTGAGAGCCGGTCCTTCCAAAGTACCCGTGGCAAATTTCACTTTGCTAGCTTTAGGGCAGTTACACATTTCAAAAGCAGATTCCACTTTTTCAATCCAGTGGAGTAGGCTAACAGCTCCTTCAGTTCCTTTGAACTGATTAGGCTTACAGTCCATGAAAGTCTTAAATGTAGCATTACCTGTACATACATTCATACAACTTCTCAATCACAGATTACCAATATGTGTGATCACATCAAACAACCAAACACACATTTTGTGTTACCTTGGGGTGGCCCTGCATTGCCTGCACCTTGGGCATGTGCAGCTAAAGCATCAGCCACATGTTGGTTGATTAGTGCAGCCAATTGAGCCGGTGTCATGTTTGGTACATTTCCGTCTGCCATTATCTTCAATTCACAATTACCCAAAATGAGAATAAGATATAACATGAATCACAACAACCATCACATAAGTAATAAATTACTTCACAAGAGACAAGCACATATTAAATAGTAAATCCCATTTCAAATAAAATGCAACTCGTTCACAAATTATCCAACAGAAATTCAAAATTCAAAATGCATAGTCTTGGGAACATCCTCCCGATAAACAAACAACCAAACAAAACAAATGTGAAAACAAATAACTCAAGAGCTATCGTGATCACTGGATGCATCAGGCATCTCCTCCTCTGGTTCTTCTTCAGGATCCTCTTCAGGTTCTTCCTCGGGATCCTCTTCAGGTTCTTCCTCGGGATCCTCCATAATAGGTTCATTAATAGGTTCTGCCGGAGCCGGAGGTGCAGCCGGAGCCGGAGCCAGAGCCGGAGCCGCAGCCTCCCTAGCCAACTCAAGCTCAACAACTCGAGCTGTGAGTGTCTCAACCAGCTCTGAGAGGTGATTCACCTGATAATATGTGTCACTCAGTCTTACTTGATACTCGGCCTGACGCCTATAGTCCCTTAACTCTCCCCTAAGGATAGCAACTCTGAGACTGGTGTTGGCTCCATTATCTTGCAGCTCTCTGACCATATCAAACAGCTTCCTAATGTCCCTGAGCGCGCGGTCAAACATAGAGACCATTGCCGCGACGACCCTTTCAATAGCATACGGCAGTTCGGGTAGAAAGAATCGAGTTGACGACGGCTCTGTTGGAGTAGGTGGCATTTGCTCCCGGTGAACCCAACTAGCCACAAGTGACTCGTACCAGTTCCAGCTGCCGTTGTCTCTTCCACGAACGACAATTGGTTCTCCATAAACGTGGCCCTCGGAAGTTATCCTCCGAACACCATGAGTCGGGGTAGTAGGACCCGAAGTAACCCGCCTACTGGTGACGGATGGGGATGATGATGAGGATGATGATTGGGAAGCGGATATCCATCCAGCCATGTCTACATATATACCATATATATATACATATATAAGTACAAGTAACACGTAGTCAAATAGTCACATACTAGTGTGTGTGTTCGAGTGTATGACTAAGGTGTGTCTAAGGCTATAGTCAGTCTACTAAATGCAAACCTAGTTCACTATAACCAATGGCTCTGATACCAATCTGTCACACCCCCAAAAATCCCACGCGCGACAACGCGCCGCAGGGAGCGTGACAAACCAGGATCGAACACATTAGCCATACGAACAGTCTATATGCTATGTAAAAGTAAAACCAGAGTAAATGCGTTTTTTAAATGCGGAAGCGTAATCGACAAAGTTTTAATAATTGTTCAAGCGCCAAACTATGCGCAAACCAACAGTTAATAAGTTTGATAAATAAATACGTCTATGATGCATGCATGGTAATAGTAATCCTTATGTGGTGCATCCTAGCTCGTGGCAGACAATCCAGTTTAGCGACCTGAGATATAACATGCTAAAGTGTCAACACAAAGGTTGGTGAGTTCACAAGTTTATCAGTTCAATAACATTTCAAGTTCAGTTTAAGATTGACCGTTCAATAACGTCAAGTTGTAAGAGCATAATCACTAGTATATATCAAATAGCTAGCTAGGCTATATACATGAAACTTCGCACGTTGATGGTCACCGAAGCTAACAGTTGTTCATAGTTTGCCTTGTTGTGTTTAGGACGAATATAACACCCGTTCGATATCCAATCGTGTCAGCGCGACTGACCCGGGTGGGGTTTGTCAGACCCAGTAGTACTACAATATATTTCCCGCTATCGTCATTAATACTAACGGTACCATAGGAAGGACTTTGTTGTATAGTGTGCTACAAGTACTTCAAGTGATATATAAAAGTCTAATTATCTCAGTTGTATAAATCATGCATGTTAATCTCCCCAAAAGGATTAAAACAGTAAAATGGGGCCGTGAAACTCACCTTAGGTTGCTCGGCAAGGTTTCCAGACAAACAGTTAATTCAAGTAGCAAGAACGAGTCTTGTGCAAGCAATCAATCACCTAACGAGCATTCAAGTATAAGTGTGTGTTCTATAAACTATCAAGTCTAACGTAAACGATAAAAACGAAGGATCGTGAAGTCCGGAATAAGTCGAGGATGGCACGTGTGTCAAATCCGAGCGATTATCGAAATAACGCGAGAAAATCCAATATATATCTTTAATATATATTTTCTAAGTAAATACATATATATTATATATATATATTTAAATAAATGTTCAAGTGACGTTAATAATAAAGTTTTAACGAGCTATATATATATATATATCATAAATATGTTAAATCCAATGATTTAAATATTTATTTTGAAAAGAACAACAATTTATGGTGAAACATAATCTAAAACCGAGTATTTCGTGTTTCTAACCAAAACAACGCTTTTTAATAGTTTCCTAAAAACATTTAATGTTTACACAAAATATTATTTTGTTTCAATCCAACGTCTTGTATATATATATAAAATAGTTTACACAATGAATGTATATATCTATTTATCCTTTTTAAATAAACCCAAAGTTTTATATCTATAAATATATATATACATGGATGTTTTTTTTTAAATAAAAACTATATTTTTAATTTAAATTGACAAGTTAAACATGTTTTACAACTAAAAATATGATTTACGAGTTTTAACATCTCAAATATATTTTTACGGGTTTTAAACGTTTGTAAGAACCCGTTTAACACAAGTTTCAGTTGACCCATTACATAGAATATCAAAAATAAAGAAGAAAAACAAGCAATGAGGTCAGCCGGGTTCGAACCCGCGACCTCATGCTTACAACCGAGAGCCCTAGCCACTGGGCTACGACTTCCGTTTGTTAACAGGCCGCCGCGAATTGTTTTTGTGTTATGATGGAGTCTAGAACTGGTTTGCATAGATTAAAACGGGAACGAAAAAAAAACGAGGGGGCCGGGTTTCGAACCCCCGACCTCTCGCAACACAGACCCGTACCCGAACCATTGTGCCAGTTTGGCGTCTGTTACTAAACCCGCTCCACAACTTTATAACCCGTACCCGCCAGGAGTCATCTTCTACCCCCAGAACCCTAATGTCGCCGGAGGTGTTTTCCGGCGACCGGAAAATCGCGAAAACATAAATAACACCACAGAACGAAACGGAAATCATCGTTTAAGTATTACCTCAAGACGGAGATGCGAGAACACAAGGTTTTGACACCGAAATTTGTTCCGAAACTTGAACGCGAACACCGAGTGCGGTCGCGGTTTGAACTTCTGCTTACACTGGGGTGCTCGTAGGAGGTTCGCGATCACAGAGGTGATCGAAAGGTGGTCGTTTGGTGGATGTCCTGGCCGGAATTCCAAAGTTTATGGTGAGTCTTGGTGGGTTCTTGGTTTGCGACAGTCGAGAGAGAGTGGGAGAGATTGTGAGTGGCTCTAAATGATTTGGAGATCATATATAGACCGGTTGGAATGGTATACTGAAACAGTCGAACTTAATTGTCGGGATTAATTTGTTGGAGCGGTGGTCATCGTGAAACCGATTGGGACATGATTGTCGAAGAATGCAATTCTCCGTAACTGTGAATTCAATTCACATTATGGACATTTAATTAACTATTGTCTAATGACACATCTAGTCCCTCCAGATTTACTCATTAGGAATCAAGTTTCGGTAATTACAGAATAGTCCCTCCAAGTTTAATAAAAGACAATCATGTTTGGTAAATGACAACATAACCCCTCGAAGTTTGATAAAACCTAACGGCTCTAACGGAGTCAACAGAAAATGTTCTCAACAACAAATATACGAGGAACGTCAAACTATATAGATCGTATAACGTTTATAAGAAAATATAAACTTAAATGACTACATAAAATTATAACTAATAATTCCACTTCTCCATTCAATTTCACATAAAATCATGAGTTTTAATTCTATAACTTATATATAATTAAAATACATAACTCTATGATTAATTACTTGTAATTAGAGTCTTTAAATTACATAAGGTCATAAATGTGATTAAATTATGTTTTATATATATATATTTATATTTATCACCTAAAATCATAAGATATAATTATTGTCACATAAAATGACGCAATGTTCACATGAAACCGTAACGTATGATTTACATAAAATCATAGAACAAGAATATCAAACGTTTAGACTTGGTGCATGCTCGTAGTGATTACTACACAAAACCCTAATTTGCTAAAGTCAACCAGTCAACACAGTTAAGCACATAAATGTTCACACAACATTTAATATGTTTTACGTTCAGTTAATGCCAGAAAAATGACCTGAAAAGTCGGATTGTCACAAATGACCGACGCGAATTATATATTTTTATGTACTAAAAATATAACCAAAACTCCTTGTTATCAAGACTCGACCCAAAACTGAAAACCAATGACCCGTTCGGGCCCAGTTCGGCCCAACAAGCCCAACGAACCCAAAACTATAAAACTAAGCCCGCGACTGGAACCCGATGATTAAACCCGATTAACCGAGCATTAGACCCGAACCGGATGACCCGACCAGCGACCCAACCGGCCCAGGACGAACCCGGCGCCCTCCTCCTTCGCATCCCAAGTCGAATCGGCCCACCTCCCAATTTTTTTTGGATTATTTTCGACCAATCACTAACCCAAACACTTGGGTTATTTTTATAAATTACGGCCCATCACCTTTTATATAAATTAACACCACGTTTGCATTAAATTTATAAAAGGATTAACCTAACTAGTTTTTATAAAAAAATTGTGACCCATGAATTCTTCATCTTCACTTATTTTTATAAAAGCTCCTTAAGTCACCTAACATTTTATAGAAACATGGCAAGTTTTTATAAAAATAAAACCACTAACTAGTTAGTGGTATTTGATAAGTAGTGGACTAATTAAGGCCACATCACCCTAAGTCTAAACCATCAAGTCAAATGGTTATCATGTACTTGTTAAACCTTGGTTCAAGACATGGACTAGTAGGCTATTAGCCAAACTAGTGACCATAAGAGGTGTGAGCCACACTCTTCACCCCCTCACCACACAACAAAGAAAACAAACACTCTCCTCCACTCCCTTTCCCCCTCTCGGCCGACACCACCCAACCACCTCCCTGCCGCGGCCACTTGGCACCCCGGCCACCTCCACAGCCACCACAGTCCGTCGGAGCCACCACCAAAGCGGCCGCTTACCATCCTCCTTCACGGTTCCACTCACAAACCCACTTGTGAGTCTCCTTACTCTCTTCTTTCACCTACATTTCTATATGATTAAACACCCAAATGTAACCACCAAGTCTTGACAACAATCTCCTATTTTCTACATTTTTCTTTCATCAAGAACAACTAGTGAAGCTATGATGTTAATTTCTTTAAGCTAAACACATTATGGTGTCTTTGAGGCTTGAAGATAACCATAATGTGGGTGTAACACAACCAAGAAATCAAATGAAAGTATGATTGTGCACCATGATCTTCCTTTTATGTTCTTAATATGTTTTGGTTTGTTATTATGATCCAAGGAAAACCCCAAATGGATATTCATCCAACAACTCACAAAGAAGAGTTCATGTTCTTGACTTTCTTTATGTCAAATAACCTACATTGTTCTAACACATAAAGTGTTAGTGGATTTTATAAAAATCTAAGACTTTATAAAAAGAGTAAACTTTGTTTTTAGTCCCCAACGTTTGCACATTTTAACAATTTTAGTCCCAACTTTTTAAAAATCCCAATTTAGTGTCTCACATTTCATTTTTTTTAAATTTTGGTGTCAACGTTAACAGTTGTTTAAAGAGTCGTTAGAATGTCCTCATGTGGTCCCCACATGAGGTGTACTTTTGTCATTTCCGTTTGTTTTAACTCACACTTTAAAACAAACGGAAATAACAAAAATATCCCTCACGTGGGGATCATGTGAGGACAGTCTAACGGCTCTTTAAACAGTTGTTAACGTTGTAACCAAAATTGAAAAGAAAAATAAAATGTGAGACACTAAATTGGGATTTTCGAAAAGTTGGGACTAAAATTGTTAAAATGTACAAACGTTGGGGACTAAAAACGAAGTTTACTCTTATAAAAATGACTAACAAGATGTTATAAGAAATGATCATGAGTGTTTAACCCACATTTATATCATAATGATGTTTATGTTTTAACCTTAGTTCACTTGTGTTAATAGAATTAATCATGAAATATGAATTGTTACTAGTAACTACTTTTGGACATGTTATGATAATTTATCCTAGCTAATAACTAAAGTATGTGTTTCTTATTTGCATTTTATGACATGATTGGCTAACATTTTGGAGACAAATGATGAATACATAAGACATACTTGTTATGGTAAAATGTAACATGTTAAAAACTAACACATTAATATGTTATGGAAGCCTTACAAGGCTAAAAGGATAATACATGATTTTTTCTAATAATAGCAAAGAATAAAATTTATGTCAAATGATTAATTTGACATAAATACTTGGATTTATTATAAATCTTATCTATAAAAGGACATGTTTTAAGAATGGATAATATCTCTATAAAAATGCATTAGTTAGGTGGACATGTTTTGCAAAATGATTTTTTTATATAAAAATGATCTGAAGCCATACATGAAATTTTAAATATTTTATAACCTTTTTTATATTACTTTGATAAATTAAAGCAATCAAAGCAATCAAAACAAAAAGACATTGCGTAGTAATAAAACCGGGACCCATACGGCGATATACACGAAAACATCAAGATATAAGCTTCCATCGAATCACATGTCCTTACATAAATATAAATAATAAATTATCATTATTATTTTATTTACTTATGTTAAGTTAAATATTGTTACGACTTGAATGTTTAATTATTCCGACAAGTTCATGTAATTACTTTAACAATAATTATAACTTAAATAAATTATCATTTGACCTTATAAAAATAATAATAAATATTATCATTTAACGCGATGTTCAAGCCTTGATTTATTTATTATTTTATTTATATTTATATAAATCATCACGTACGTATTTATTGTACTAATAAATACTAACTAACGGCTTTTCAAACCAACACAAACGGGATTATACGTTAAGACTTGACCGGTATCACTTGGGTGACAATTGTTACTCAAATGATTAGACCCTTATGCAAATTGTCTTATATTTATTTAGGACGATACTTGCTACTTTTATCACTCGATATAGATTATTCATCCATTGATCATGTGATTTTCACGACCCCTTTTCTTTATAACTGTGTTTATACTCTTGGGGGAGAAATCATGAACTGCCAAATGCTTTTACTTAATATTATGGTTTATCTGTTAGCCGTATGACTACTTGTTCTCTTAGTGCTGCCCAAACTATGGTACATTATCGTTATAAACGTTTGTACAACTAAATCCCACTATTAATTAATTTCAATTAGTTCTGTACGAAAAGATAGCTAGTGAATAGATCTATTTGGTTGATAGCCCTACCCTGATTTGGTCGCTCCAATCCTGACGCCGATAATTGTCAAGGGGTACACGGTCAGTTATTCTGCTCTGTTCGGTATCCCCTCTCGGGCGAGATACCAGGGGTGGGTAAACCGTTAGTATTTGAAATCAAGGTTCAGGTGAGTTCATACAACCACAACGGTAAACCAACGTAATATTTAAGCATGCCAAAACTGTTTTATAAATCTTAAATGTAGATTCATAAACCTGTGAACCTCATCAACTTTATGTTGACCTTTTAAACTCATGATTTCTCAGGTAATTGAACTTCGTACGGATGACTTGCAAATGGGGCTTCACCATAACTATCGGACCTACTTTCTGGAGTCGTAGTCCTGACCTATCCTAAATAAAATGTATTATGTTTTTAATATTAAAGTAAGACTTTTATTTTCAAATGTAAGACATTATCATTTCACCACTCTTTCCGCTGCAAAATAAATGATGTAATGTTTTAATATAACGTTTGAATCTACCAGAAGTCATTCTATGTATCCTCGACTATGATTCCATCTCGCTCACACCCAACCCGTTGACCGGGGTGTGACAAAAAGCCTTTTCAAAATCAACCTTGAATGACATTGCCTTGTGTTTCTTGTTTATGCGCCAAGCGACAGTCTCTTATAACATGAGTGGCCCGTCAAGAATCGATCTATCATCAACGTATGTTGATTAAGTGTTGCTAATGATTGATGAGATCACTGCTTTGAGTCGGATGATAAGGACTTTTGAAATGACTTTGTATATGAAACCAATGAGACAGATTGGACGAAAATGAGTGAGTAGGAGGGGGTCTTCTTTGTTAGGGATGAGGGCGATGAAAGAGGAGTTGCAGCCGGGAATGATGTTTCCAGAGGAGTGAAAATGCTGAAGGATTTCTAGAAGGTGAGTTCCAATTAGGTCCTAGTGAGATTTGATGGATTTGAAATTTAAACCATTTGGTCCAGGAGACTTTTCGTTTACGCAGGACCAAACTGCACCTTTGATTTCTTGCAACAAGATTTAGGAGGTTACGAATGTGGAATCCGTATCAGATAGCTTTTTGAAGTTGTCAGATAAGAAGAGCGGTCTGTTTGCAGTCGGTTCGGTGAAGTTTGTTGAGAAGAATTGGAACGTTTGTTCTTTGAGGGCGTCAGGGGCTGTGATCCAGTTTCTGTTGTGGAGGATGCCGTTGATTCTATTTTTTGTCGTCCGGTTGTGAATGAGACCATGAAAGTATGCTAAATTTTCTTCACCGTTGATTAACTAATTGATTCTTGCTTTTTGCTTCATGTCTTGAGATATTTTCGCATTCATCTCCTTCGCCTTCTTTATGCATTATTTCCTGAGAGAAAGTTCTGAGGTTGTGAGGCCGATCACCTCGAATTTTAGTTCGAGGCCGTCAATTGTGTCTCTAAAATCTTTAGTTCATGGTCTTTCTTGTCACGAAATTCGACATTTCAAGCTTTAAGGGCCCACCTTGACTGCTTTGAGTTTGAGTTGCAATTTCCTGTCTGGCTTGGTGTTCAGGGGCATAACAGTTTTTGAGAAAGCTGTTGTGACTGTATCCAAATAACCTGAACGACTGAACCACGAGTGTAAAATTAAAATGCTGAGGGACCAAAATCTAGAACGTTAGTGATCAAGATCAGTGGACAGTGGTCCGAATGAATCCTCAGAAGTGTCGAGAGGGATGCATTCGGCCACAACCGCATGAATGAGTTTGAGACAATGACCCTGTTAATTTTACTGAGTTTGTCACCTTGATCAGAAATATAGGTAAATTTTCTCCCACCCATATTGTATTCCCTCATACCCGAATTTGCAATGGAAGTGTTGAAAATTGAGGCATAAAAGGACAAAATTCAGAATTTAATCTCAAGCAACTTTTGAGAGTGCATCATGAGGACTGTAGATGTTAAAAACAAGGATTTCTTGGGAAGTACCGAGGAGCAAACCTTTGATAAGGAAGAAGAATCTTGATTTGTGTGACGAAGTTTCTTGGGAAGTACCGAGGACCACCTGATCTTCCCGAGGCATTGCAAAAATCAATTTCAAAAGGGGGTCTGCCCAAGAATGAAGATTGGTTAATTGCGGTGGGATTTTGGAATTGGGTTTCTTGGGTTGCAACGAATGAGATGTTGTGTGTGGTCTTCATTGATTTTATCCAATCACGTTTGTCGCCGTTCCCTATCCTTCTGATGTTTATGGAGAGGAAATTCATAGGGAACGATGGTGTGCCTCGATTTTTGGAGTGTGTTTTCATGCCCTTCCAAGGTAAAACCAACTTCTGTTCCAACATTCAATTTTTTGAGAGTTACATGTTATTTGACATTTTGAACGGTCTTAGGTCCACAGGTGCGCTAGATGAAATATGATAATATTTAGTGTACATCTAATGAGGCTTTGTGTTTCTGCTTCTTTCTAGGAGGACCCCCGAGATGAAAGTGACAAAGATTATTACTAAGTCTGAGAGGTGGGATGGGCAATTTGAGGTTATTGGAGGTTTTGCGATATCTAGTACGGGAAAATGTTTTCAGCGGCATAGGTGATAATGGTTTGGCTGGGAGATTAGGGACATGAAGAAGAGGCCTTGTAAGTGTGAGAGAAGGGGGATGTGGGCCGAGCCTGATTAGCCGAAAGTGGGGCTGGGTCTGGGTGGGCCGATTGAGTTGTGTTGATGGGCCTGGGAAAAAGAACATGGGTGATGTTTTTGGGCCAGGGGGAAAATTCTTTATTTTTCTGAGGCTGGGCTAGGTGTGAAGAGTTACAATTAGAACTTAAAGATGAGGGATTAGGGTTGGCGGCGGCGGCGGGGGGAGGGGGTATTTATGGCTAAAGTGCGTTCAAAGCTGGTGAAAAGGGGACTTTCACTACGTCAAAATTCACCTTTGGCCACCTAAAAAAACCGTGACCAAAGGTTTTTGGCCACGTTTTTTTTCTCCATTTCATTCGACACCAAAGGTCCCGTCACCGTATGTATCATACGGCCACGTTAGAATACCAGTGGCTGAAACCACCTAGAAGTGTGGCTAAAGGGTACCAATATTTATTGATAATTAGGTTATGAAAATTAATCATAATATATATAGCAATTTTGAAATACTTACCACCATGATAGATATGGACTTAGGAGTGCCATTTTATTGCAAGTAGTATGGGTCATCAGGTCCTACAATTCAATTGATTTCCAGATGAACATTAGATATCGAGATGAACTTAAAACATCTGGATGAACATCATATTAAGTTCCGTATCAACTTCAAAGTCGGTAGTTGAACTTTATTTGGTACACATCTCACCATTTATTCCAACAATCCCTAGCTAGCCCAAGTGTTTGAGGTACCAAATAACATTTAAAATGGGACTACATGACATTACCAAACAGATTACTATGAAACTATAGAACAGAATTGTCGCAGCCCCCGACCCACACCCGGGGCGGGGACACTGCGAACGTGAGCGGTGGTATCGGTGTTTATATAATTATTTTGCAGCGGAAAATTTTTCATCAGGATCGAAGTTAAGAAAAGTTGTTAACACTATTTCTTTACTGATAAAACGGATGGTCCAACCCTCTAAGGTACAATATATTTACATAGGGATACTACCCTATATTTTTACAAGAGAAAAGCATATTTCATATTCCATATTATGTGACGAGCCGCTTATTTGAAGGAGTGCTTCACCACACCCCTGTTTTCAATGACACCATCTTGTATTATTTATTTAGCAAGTCACCTGAAACATGTTTTAAAAGATTTGATCAGCGAAAAAGCTGGTGAGAACATTCCGTTAAAAAGGACACATTTACATCACAGTATTGAGGGTTTTCACACTTGGCTTTAATTACTATTACCTCCACTGTACTTGCCACTCGACTAGATCTATGGCTGTGGTCATACCATTTAGGGAATTTCTCAACCAAAATGACGTATCGTGATATATTAAGTATAAAGTAATGTGCACAGAACCCCGCGTATTGGTGGTAATTAATTAGCAATTTAGCAAGCAACTTAATCCCTGTAATGTATCTAAATCATTTACCAAAACATTTTTAAACAATTTATACTATCACATTGTGGCGGGTTTAAAAGGTTAAAAACTCCCACTAGCAATGTCAAAACATTTAGCCCACACACGGGGAAGACGTGAATGAACTCACCTTAAAAGAGGTTCTTGGTGTAAGTGTGGCCTTCTAGCAAGCAACTCCTAATTGTTATCTATAAAAAAAAGAACCTAATATGTTAACATATCTTGTTGTATTTAATACGAACATCACGAGATAGATTATCGATACTCGGGTCCGACTCTTATTCAGTGTCAGGGCCGTCTCGCTCTTATTCAGTGCAAGACTGTAGTATCGACATTCACTTGATCGGATATCGTCGTATAAACATAATGTAGATAGGCTAACATACCAGTAGGTAGCTCCAATTGGCTCTTAAGTGTGTGAGAGTTTAAATGGAAGTTTGAACTCCTTATATAGAAAAAAAAAGTGTCGTGCTCTCCAATTTATATGTGATTCGTGCTTTCCAATCTATCTTATTCAGATATGGATTACACGTACTTCAGATATGAAGTACACGTACATACGTATGCCTATCTAAACTTTTTTTTTTAAATTTATTATTCTTATTATTATTTATTTAAGCTGCTTAACTCGTTTTTCTCTTATAACATTTAATCTATAACGTTTTAGTAAATTCCGAATATACTGCTAAGACGAGCTAATTTTTATCTACGCGCCAACCCAAGTTTCAATTAAAATGGAATAGGCTTCAAATAATATATATTATTATTATTACTATATAGTCTCCTATAACACTAAATATTATATCTCATATGCTAGCCATGACACGTCTAGATACCTCTTATCTAATTATATCCTTTAAGCGATACTCGACAACGGACGTTCGTTTAAATGTCTATTATTTAAATGAGTCGTTTTACCCGTTAACTACTCATTAAAAAGACAAATATCAACTCTTTTATTTATTTATTTCACAACGGGATGTTAGATTCTCCCCACCTTGTTTCAAATCTCGTCCTCGAGATTATTTGAATAAGTATGGGTATTTTGTCCTCGTTTCGGATTCTAACTCCCACGTATACTCGGGCCCTCGTCTGGTGTCCCATTTCACTTTGACCAATTTGAGTCTTCTATGCTTAAGATTCTTGGTCTTTTGATCTTCGATTTGTAAGGGTCTCTCAACAAACTTTAGTTTCTCATTTACTTTTATGTCTTGAAGAGGAACTTTTAATGAGTCGTCAGCTAAACATTTTCTTAGGTTGCTTACATGAAATACATCATGTATACCCGTCATTTCTTCTGGTAAATTTAGCTGGTAGGCAACTGGTCCAATTCGTTTAACGATCTCAAATGGTCCAACAAATCTTGGACTTAACTTTCCTTTCTTACCGAATCGAACTACTCCTTTCCAAGGAGATACTTTTTAATAGTACTTTGTCACCAACTCCGAATTCTAAAGGCCTGCGACGGTGATCAGCATAACTCTTTTGTCGATCACGTGCAACTTTTAGTCTTTCCTTAACTTGAATGACTTTGTCGGTTGTTTCTTGAACTATGTCAGGACCAGATAACGGTTTCTCTCCTACTTCTGCCCAACACACTGGTGTTCTACACTTTCTTCCATACAGTGCTTCGAACGGTGTAGCCTTAATGCTCGAATGAAAGCTATTATTATAGGAGAATTCTATTAGTGGTAAGTGATCGTCCCAACTTCCACCAAAATCTATGACACATGCTCTTAGCATGTCTTCTAATGTTTGTATGGTCCTTTCACTTTGACCATCGGTTTGTGGATGATAAGCCGTACTAAGATTTAGTCGTGTCCCCATGGCTATTTGGAAACTCTTCCAAAAGTGGGACGTAAAACGACTATCTCTATCTGATACTATGGATAATGGAACACCATGCAATGAAACTATTCGGTCTACATAGAGCTTAGTGAGTTGTTCCATTTTAAACGTTTCCTTCATGGGTAGGAAATGTGTTGATTTGGTTAGTCTATCCACACTTACCCAAATAGTATCATTACCTTTCTTTGTCTTCGGTAATTTGGTAATGAAATCCATGGTTATCAATTCCCATTTCCATTCAGGTATTTCTAACTGCTGGAGCATTCCTGCTTGTCTTTGATGCACAGCCTTAACTTGAGAACAAGTTAAGCATTTTGAGATATAATTGCTTATATCCTTTTTCATTCCCATCCACCAGTATGTTTCCTTCAAGTCATGATACATCTTATCTTTCCCTGGATGCATCATATACTTAGACTTATGGGCTTCTTCGAGAATCTTTTCTTGTAAATTTCCTTGCTTAGGTACCCATATTCTTTTCTTCTGAAATTTCCATATCCCATCTTTGTCTTTTTCCAACTCCTTGTTTATTCGTTGTAGCCCTTCGCTATCGTTGTTGATGACGGTTTCTTGAGTACTTTTCAACTGATCCATTAAGTCGACTTGCAAATTTAATCTAAGAGCGCGCACCCGTTTTGGTTTCTCATGATACTTACGACTTAAGGCATCAGCCACAACGTTAGCTTTACCTTCATGATATTGAATATCACAGTCGTAGTCACTGAGGGTTTCCATCCAACGTCTTTGCCTCATATTCAGTTCCTTCTGATTAAAGATGTGTTTAAGGCTCTTATGATCTGTAAACACAGTGAACTTACCGCCATACAGATAATGTCTCCAAATCCTTAGAGCAAAGATGATGGCTCCAAGTTCTAAGTCATGAGTCGTATAATTCTCCTCATGCTTTTTGAGTTGTCTGGATGCGTAAGCAATTACTTTTTCACGTTGCATTAACACACATCCCATTCCCAATTTAGAAGCATCACAATAAATGATGAAGTCTTTTGTCCCTTTTGGCAGGGCCAGTATGGGTGCATTTGATAACTTTTGCTTCAAGGTTTGAAATGCTTCTTCTTGCTTGGGTCCCCATTCATACTTAGCAGACTTACACGTTAATTTGGTTAACGGTATTGCTATTCGGGAAAAATCCTTGATAAATCTTCTATAGTATCCGGCTAATCCTAAGAAACTTCGAATTTCAGTAGGATTCTTTGGAACTTCCCATGTCGTAATGGCTTCTATTTTGACTGGGTCCACATGAATACCTTTGTGGTTAATCAAGTGACCTAAGAATTGCACTTCTTGTAACCAAAACTCACATTTTGAGAACTTGGCGTAAAGCTGTTCATTTCTCAAAAGTGTTAGAAGCAGATGTAGATGCTCAGCATGGTCTTCCTTGGTCTTGGAATAAATAAGTATATCATCGATGAAGACGATCACGAATTTATCTAGATATGGTTTACAGATTCTATTCATCATGTCCATAAATGCAGCTGGGGCATTCGTTAGACCAAATGGCATTACTGTAAACTCATAGTGACCATACCTAGTTCTGAAAGCAGTCTTAGGAATATCCTCTTCCTGTACTTTCAGTTGATGATAACCAGAGCGTAGATCGATTTTAGAGAAATAACTAGCTCCTTGCAGTTGATCGAACAAATCATCAATTCTTGGTAATGGGTATCGATTCTTAATTGTGACTTTATTCAATTCGCGGTAATCGATGCACATCCGCATCGAACCATCTTTCTTTTTGACAAGTAGCACTGGCGCTCCCCATGGCGATGCACTAGGGCGTATAAATCCTTTTTCCAGTAATTCATCTAGTTGCTTTTTGAGTTCTAAAATCTCTGTCGGTGCTAACCAATAAGGTGCCTTAGCGACTGGAGCAGTTCCTGATATTAGATGGATTCGGAATTCTACTTCACGATCGGGTGGTTGTCTGGTTAAGTCTTCTGGAAAAACATCTGGGTATTCCGATATGATCGGAATTTCATTCAGTTCTTTTCCCTTGGTGCTACTGACCACTGAGATCATATACACCATGCCTTGCTTCCTTAAGTAGCTGGCGACCTTCATTACAGAAATGAACTTAGTTGGTTTAGGAGTTTTGTCACCTTGGACAGTGATAATTTTCCCTGTTGGCATACATATCTCCACAGAGTTCTTATCGCATAGGATTGGTGCATGGTTGGCGGCTAACCAGTCCATTCCTAATACTATATCGAATCCAGCAAGACATATTGGTAAAAGGTTTGCTTTAAATTTATGTCCTGATATATCTATATTATTTTCGATTAGTATATCTTGAATGTGGGTGGGGTTTCCGTCTGCGGTTTCTACCGTACAGGCTTCACTAAGTCGAGTTAGCGGTAGATCAAAGGTTTGACAAAAAGTCCTGCTAATAAAACTTTGATTTGCTCCTGAATCGAACAGCACTTTAGCGTAGATGTCGTGAAAGAGGAACGTACCTGTAATGACGTCCGATATCATTGTAGCCTCTTGCGCAGTAAGAGCAAATGCTCTTCCATTCTTCTTGTTTCCATTCGTTCTCTTGGATTTGTTGTCTGGAGATTTCAGTTTCGGACATTCGGTACGGAAATGACCGAGTTCACCACAATTGAAGCAGGTTCGGTTGGCATTCTTTTTCTTCCTACATTCCTCCTCAGTGTGTCCCGAAAATTTGCAAAAATTGCATACTTGAGGTTTGTAATAGATACATTTCCCGGAATGTTTCTTCTTACAAACTTTGCAGAAAGGTGTTGTAGATGTTTGCCCTACATTTTTCTTTTTATAATCATTACCCATGCGGAATCCTTGGGTAATCTTTTGGGTCAATTCCCTCTTTTTATTTTCATCTTGGGTTAGGACTAGTCCATCAGTCATGGTATTGGCAATCTCAACTGTTTCTTCAATGTTTTGAGGTCTCGCTGCCTTTACCAGATCACGGATTTCCGACACCAGTCCCCAGATGTATCGAGAGATAAGCACAGAGACTCTGGCGAAGCCAAAGCCGGTACCATACGAGCATACTCAAAGAATTTTGTCGTATACTCCCGACAGTCAGTTCCAACAATTTTGTGGTTTAGGAAAAGATTGGAAATTTTCTCCTTTTCGTTAGGAGGACAGAATTTACGTTCCACTCTTTCTTTGAATTTGGTCCAAGACATCGCATAGGTTGCGTCATTTCCTCGAGACTGAAGAATGGTATTCCACCATTCGAGAGCTTCATTGTTAAAAAGGTTAGAGGCAAATAATATTGTATCTCCTTCAGCACATTTGTTGATTCTGATGACTGCTTCGGTTTTCTCTAGCCAGCGCAGGGTGGCTATCGCTCCCTCTTTTCCAGAGAATTCAGTGGGTTTACAATCTAGAAAGTTCTTGTAAGTACAACCGGGGGTTGTCCTCATTCTCTTGGGAATAGGAACTTTTATGACATCAGTATTGTTCCCGACAACACTGTGGCTAGCGACATTATGAGTTCTCTTACTGCTAGGTGGTCTAGGGTTTGATTGGTGATGTGTAACATCATTTAGATTTGTTCTGGGTTGATTATTTTGCTCGTTGTTTCCAACCCTATGTGAGTTTTGTGGAATGGCAGGTCCACGAACGGCTTCTGCTATTCGAGGGATTGCATCAGCAATTTGTTGACTAATTAAATTAGCTAGATCATCTCTATCCATAAAGTGATTTTGGTTTTCTTGGTTATTGCTATTAGCTTGATTTGACATCTGCAGTTTAAATAATATCGTTAATATTTTTATTCGAAGGACCAAGGTTTATAAACAACTACACATAAAGCACGTAAAGTCATGCGAATTACACATATTTTGTCAAAATTGTCGACTTTGCGACATTTACTCTTTTTCTATTGTTATATTAACATATGTCATACACGCCTATTTACAATGAGTATTCTACGTCACAATTTCCACATACCAGTTTACACACTTTTTTTTCACACATAATGTACAGGCTATAGGCTTCATATGTGTTCTTTGAAATATACTAAAACCCAGAGTACTTCTACATCAGGTTTTCCCCCATGTCTCTCATCCGATTACCTATAGAGATTAATTCATCCCCATGTTGCTGAAGTTCAGTTCTATCGGCAGAGGTCATAGTAGGTAATTTCAGATTGGGCATATTTGGATTGTACATTAACTGTTCAAAGGCCCAATCATTCCCCCACCACTCCTCGGTTGAAGCCGGGTTTGGCGGTGCAATGGGGTTTATGGGGTTTGATATGTCTATGGGTGAGAACATGTTATCTAAGTTATCTACTACTGGTTCATACAGTATTGGGTTTGTGTAAAAATGTGGATCTAAGGTTTGAAAAAGTTCACATGCTTCAAGAGATTTTTGAAATCCTTCCCATGGTTCTGGTGTAGGGGTAACTACGGGTGGTGCGATAGGTGGTTGGGGTGGTTCTGGTTGTTGGAATGCAGGCAGAGCTAACACTATACGAGGTGATGATGGCGATGATGAGACTTCTGCAGCCTTTCGGGCTTCTCTTCTTCTTTTTAAGTAGCTAGCCATATCTTTAATATTCCTACGTCTACGTCTTGGTTTGGATTTAGGGTTTGACGGTCCTATATCTCTAGGTAGATGATCGCCTTCGTCATACCCATCCAAATTCAGATATTCATTTATCATATCGGTGTTGTCATCCATGCTTTAAGCAAGGTAACAATATGCAACAAGAGCATGCAATTAGTCTAAAACAATTAATATGGAATCAACTACTTCCTAACTTGCTAGTTTAACTTAAGTACAGACACATACTTAATTGCTTAAACTAGTGGCTCTGATACCACTTCTGTCGCGGCCCCCGACCCACACCCCGGGCGGGGACACTGCGAGCGTGAGCGGTGGTATCGGTGTTTATATAATTATTTTGCAGCGGAAAATTTTTCATCAGGATCGAAGTTAAGAAAAGTTGTTAACACTATTTCTTTATTGATAAAACGGAGGGTCCAACCCTCTAAGGAACAAAAGATTTACATAGGGATACTACCCTATATTTTTACAAGCGAAAAACATATTTCATATTCCATATTATGTGACGAGCCACTTATTTGAAGGAGTGCTTCACCACACCCCTGTTTGCAACGACACCATCTTGTATTATTTATTTAGCAAGTCACCTGAAACATGATTTAAAAGATTTGATCAGCGAAAAAGCTGGTAAGAACATTCCTTTAAAAAGGACACATTTACATCACAGTATTGAGGGTTTTCACACTTAGCTTTAATTACTGTTACCTCCACTGTACT
>JBCNJP010000024.1:29225431-29253820 GCA_039602395.1 Deinandra increscens subsp. villosa
TAGGAGCTCCAAGACTAAACGCAGGTGATTCTCGTGCTCAGCTTTTGACTTCGAATAGATAAGGATGTCATCGATGAAAACAATAACAAATTTATCGAGATAGGGCTTACAAACACGGTTCATGAGATCCATGAATACTGCAGGAGCGTTTGTCAACCCGAACGGCATAACAGTGAACTCAAAATGACCATACCTCGTGCGAAAGGCGGTCTTGGGAATGTCATCCTCGGAAACACGCAACTGATGATACCCAGAACGAAGGTCAATCTTTGAGAAACAAGTAGCACCTTGAAGTTGATCAAACAGATCGTCGATACGGGGAAGAGGATAACGATTTTTGATAGTGAGCTTGTTAAGTTCACGATAGTCGATGCACATACGGAAAGAACCATCCTTCTTTTTCACGAAAAGGACGGGTGCTCCCCAAGGCGATGAACTAGGGCGTAGGGGTGTGCAGAAAACCGAATTAACCGAACCAAAACCGAATTAACCGATAAAACCGAACCGTAAAAACCGAAACCGAACAAAAAACCAAAAATAACCGAAACCGAAAAACCAAAACCGACTGTTTCGGTTCGGTTTTGGTTATTCCTTTTCTAATAACCGAAAATAACCGAACCGAACCGATTTTATATATAATTATTCAAAATATATAATAGGATACAAGAAGCAAGCATACAACTTTTAAAGATTATTAATGTATGTCAAACAATTCAATCCTAAAGCTTATCAAAAACATAATAAAATCAATTTCATCATTTACTAATACAAAGAATAATAACTGAGGTCAAATGGTTGATGACTTGATATACATGGTTTACCAACTATGTCTTCACATATCATCTTGCTTAAAAAAAAAATATGGACTCATCTTGCTTTGTTTCGTCATTTTCCTTTAGACTATCCCCATTAGTGATCTCCTACAACCCAATCTTTCTTTAAAATAATAGTTTCTCTCTCCTCCACCTACACAATCCAATCTAACCCATTTTTTCACCCACACTCACAATCCAATCCAATCCAACTTTTTATTATATAAAAATGATTTATGATTATTTTAATATATTATATAATTATTTTATTTCAAAACAAATATATATCAGTTATAAAAAATATAAAAATATAAAATATAAAAAAATAAAAAATATAAAAAATGTAGAAGATTAAAAAGAAAAAACTTTATTTTACATTACAATCATACTTAATATAATAGATAAACCAAGTTACAATTGCAATTATTCATCATCATCAATAGAACGGTTTTGCCACACATGTTCGATTAGATCGTTTTTTAAAGCGTTGTGAGTTTCTCTATTGCGAAGTTGTGCCCTATTGGTCATATATCCTGATAGGTTTGCAATTCGATCCATAGAGAACTCAACATGTCCAACATCTTCAGTAGAGCTATTTAGAAATTCAGATGGATCATAATAGCGAAGATATGTGTCGCGTTCATCCTCAACGATCATATTATGAATGATTATACATGCATTCATAGTTTTTATAGATTTATTTTATATTAAAAACGTGTTTTTTGAAATATCTCCGTTTTTAATAAAATTTATACCGGGATGTTCACAAAAAAAAACTAAACAAGAATATGTATTTAAATCTTTTTAAAAAGTTAAAAATTACAAGTTATTTAAGAAACTAAACATTATATACTTAATGAATTAATATGAGATAAAAAGAAAAAAAAATAAAAATAAAGAACTCACCATGCTCCAACACGTGTAAAGTAGGTAGCATATTTGAGATTGCAAACTGGGTTCGTTCCACCGATCCGATCACCGTATTTTTTTCATTTTTTCTTTTTATTTATTCAATTATACACCACAATCTCCAAAAAAGTTCACCATTGGGGATAGTCTTAGGAGATATATAAAAGATCATTTTAATTGTTGCTACAAATTAGCTTTTGTTTCTTTCTTCGAACTAAATTTGTTAAGGTTCCGTCACTTTCTTTATCTTGTAAAGTAGTATTAGTGTTGTTTATCAGAAAGATTTGTTGTATTTTAACAAACTGTGAAGTGTATATATTACAGAACCATAAGTAAACAATCCTTAAAATTAACGTAGGAGTTAAATACGATTTGCATTCCTATGGTTTGGTGATTTTAACTCTTTGAGTTCATTTTTCAGATTATTAACAAATATAGCCTCATGGTTGCTTTTCTTAACAAATCCAACCCCATGTTTTTATTTCGTTGCCAATTGAGTCCCTGAGCATAACGTTATTAGATTTTTTCTGTTAAATAAAAGGGGCATTTTAGTCATTTTACTTATGAGGGACTATTTATATAAGTATCCAAAATCAGAGACTATTTTATAAAATAAAATAAAATTCAAACACCCCCTCACTCTCATCTTTCTTCTCCATCCTACGCCCAGTTCCTCTTTCTTCTCCATCCTCTTCCCTAGTTCCTCAACCACTCGAATGGATACATATATTTTTTTTTGATATAAGTCCTTCTTCTTTGAAAGTCGAACAGACATAGGAGCGACGATTCACCACCCCACGACGTAAGAAAGAGACCACAGGGGCGACGGTTATCCGGCCCGAAAACGAATCAGGGGTGGTGGCGGCAGCAACTGATCGGAATCTAGGGGTATGAACAGAGATTCAAAAGGACTAAACGGGTTGATTTGAAGCTTGGAAATGGGGTTTAAACTTGAGGAATCACCGCCGCCTCTATCCCAAATCCGGCCACACCACCGCGTCTCCAATTTAGTTAAGCCTGTATTCGACTAGAGGTTAGAAGGAGAAGAAGATCGGAGCCAAAGCGACGATTGAGATCGCCGGAGCACGGCAACCCTACGCCGTCAACGTTGTTTGTCGATTCCGGAGGGGAAAATCGAGGTCAGATGCGAACAGGGGAGAGATAGGGGAACAATCGGAGGTTATCGAGGTTCGCCGGGGGTCGTCGCTGTGACTGGTCGGACCAGGTTTTGGTGTTGGGGATGGCGGAGGGAGAAAGAGGACATTTGGATGGGAATCAGCGGTGATAGAGTGGATCGAAATGTTGAGTTTTTTCTTCTGCGATAAGCACCGATATTAATTTATGCATTTTTGACTTCTCTGATATATGATTCGTATTTTTATTTCAAACATATAAAAACTTGTAGCCATGAAAGACCAATGAACTGTCAACTAACGTATTGCCGGCGGTGATGGGGTAGTGGTGTAGCAGCAGTTATGGTGGAGAGGGGATGAAGGAGATATTTTATTAGGTTTGATAAATTACATATTTGATCCCTGTAATAAAATAAATTTATTAATTTACATATATAGTCCTTCATGTGGAGAATGACTAAAACACCCATACTTAACAGAAAAATATAACGCCGTTAGTCCTAAGGACTCAAATTGCAAAAAAATGCAACCATGAGGCTATATTTGTTAATAATTTGGAAAATGGACTCAAAGGGTTAAAATGAACAAACCACAGGGATGCAAATCGTATTTAACTCTTAACGTAGTATAGTGAAGGTGTGCAAGAGATAGAAACAAAGTGTAATGTGACGTGGTCTTTTGAAGGTGTATCACATTCACCTTCTATCCCACATCGTCCTTTTAAAGAAGTTTAAAAAGAAACTTCACTTATAAAAAGAGTGAAAGAGGCTCACATTGAACGAGCTTAGTTCCATTCATTGGCCCATCGGCTAAAAAACTAATATTATGGCACAGTTTGACATTAATACAAGTTAAAAAAAATTTAGTCTAATTTTTGGTTTTATTAACCATAACCGACCCATAACCGTGGTTAACCAAACTATCCATAACCGACTATCGGTTATGGTTATGGTTATGAAATTGTGATTAACCGAAAAAGCGGTTATGGTCACGGTTAAGGGTCAAAACCGACTCAAACCGACCCATGCTTACCCCTACTAGGGCGGATAAAGCCTTTGTCAGAAAGCTCCTGAAGTTGTTTAGAAAGCTCTTGCATCTCAGATGGGGCGAGGCGATAAGGTGACTTCGCAACAGGAGTAGCGCCTGGTATAAGGTCGATACGGAAGTTCACTTGGCGAACGAGAGAGAGAGAGAGAGAGAGAGAGAGGGAGGGAGGGAGGGAGGGAGGGAGGGAGGGAGGGAGAGAGAGAGAGAGAGAGAGAGAGAGAGAGAGAGAGAGAGAACAATTAATAGTCCGAGAAGTAGAGACACTATCTCCTACACGTGGCCTCACAACTCAAGACTCAATGAATAGTGTCCCACAAACCTTTCAGTTCAACTACATGGCAACTTTTAATGTAAATAATTCTAAGAGCAGGTAGGTATCTAACCGATCCAGCACAACCCATGCTTTTTATGACATTCTAATTTATTAAAAAAAAAGACTATGATCATTCTCATCAAGCTGTTTTATGCATATGAGAAAAAAAAATGTTGAGAGAGAAAGAGTGTGTGAAAGAGTGTTTGGTGAGAAAAACAGCCATGAGATCGATGAAGGTGGTTGGACATCGGCCGGTAGAAGACTCAGGAAATCCAACAAGCAGCAACACCACCGCCCCCATCCCTACCAGCCTCATCCTTCCACCACTACAACCTCCTTCCTCCTCACAAGCCTTCCCCGCAATTGCATGAGCGACACCCTGTGGAGAAAACTAAGTTTCATTGGTAGGATGAAAGACGCCTATCTTCCAAACAATAAGGACTGTAGAGGGAATACCTTCGGCTTCGTCTGGTTCGCCGGAGTAAAGAATAATGAGGCCATGATCGACAGATTGGACAGAGTCAGCCTCGACGTTCACTTCACTACTCCAAAGAACCCTCCCAATCACCCTCCTCACACCAGATTCCTTCCTCACATTGACCGAGCAAATTCCTACCACCCTCATCGACCTCCCTCTCCTGCAACCTTTAACCGACCTCCCCCACCTCTGTAACACCCCGACCGAGGCGGAAACATCGAGGTGTCATGAAAATAGTATAGAAGCACAAGGATATAGAAAGGAATACCAAATTTTATTAATAACTTCAAACATAACGTCTATTACAAGGCATAAGCTTAAATGATAAAATAAATTTTAACTAGGTCCACAAGCTCTTAGCTATAATCAATACTTATGCTGGATGACCACTTTCCTGAAAAACACGCGAAAAAAATGTCAACTATATACATAGTTGGTGAGTCATAGGTTTGAATAACAAAGAAATTAAGTAAAACGTTTATTAGGGTTTGCAAAGTCATATATGTAAATAAATATGCCAACAATTAGCATGAAGTGATCAAATAACATGAGACAACTACATAGCATGAATGTTTGTCCGCGAGTTCAATTCCTCTCAAGGAATCTCAGCGTTGGGACCATATAACACAAAGATTGTCCGCGTGTTCAATTCCTCTCAAAGGAATCTCAGCGTTGGGACCAAATAGCATACAAATTTGTCCGCGTGTTCGATTCCTCTCAAAGGAATCTCAGCGTTGGGACCAGATAACATAAAGTTACACAATAGCATATAATGAATAGCATGACAAAGTATTCGTTTATACATTATAACACGTATAAATACAAGTAAATCTATTTAACATTACTTGACTTTGCATAGTGATAATAGATTTATTGAATGAAACCATGAATCATAATAAAAAGTATGATGAAGTATATGGTTGCTTGAAATAAAGTAATAATGACGAATAAGGTTCATGCGTGTTTTCCACCCCAAAATGGTTTGGAAATTTAAAGAAAAGGGGCTATGAACTCACCTTAAGTCGTTGGTTTCTAGCTTGACGAAATAAGAATGATTCAAGTTCAAGGATGTCCTAAACGAATAATGAATTTGGTTAACCTACAATTACGAGGACGAATAATAGGGCTTCTAGATATCTAGGGTTTCAGTGAACTTGATGGTTTGGGGAAGATGATTATAACGTGACATCATGTGACTTGTAGATAAATAATTTTGTAGTTAAATAACCAAAATAAATAATTGAATAACTAAATGAACAAATGGCTCGTTAAATATTTTAGTGAATAAATAACTAAGTAAATAAATAAATAAATATTTGACTAAATAAATAATGTAATGAATTAAAAACTTTAGTAATTGAATGATTAGGTTAATAATTAATAAGTAATTAAATGATTAACTAAATAAGTGAGTAAATGAATGACTAAATAATTAACTTAATGAATTAATAACTAAATAACTGGAAAAAAAGTATTTAAGTAAATGAATGAATAACAAATTATTAAAGTATGGAAAAATGTAACCGAACAAATGTTCTTTTTTTAAATTAAAAAATAAATGTGTCTAGGTTAAAAAAAAAATTAATCGAGGAACGACGTTTTGTTTTAGAAATATTTGTAAACGGGTACTTATAACTAATAAAGGTAAATTGATAGATACGTTGGAAATCAATTGGCAAGTTTCTAAACAATTTCTTAGTTAAATAATTAATTACTGATTAAGTTTGTTATAGCTACAAAAAAATAAAATAAGATATATATATATATATATATATATATATATATATAATCATTTGTAACAATTTTTATAAATTATATGACATGGACATGGAGTTAATAAGTTTAAGAGAGTTTAGGTAATTTAGTTTATAATCCTAAAAAAAAGAATTATGTTGTTTTTAGATGGTTTTATAGATCAAATATGAAGAAAATAACAAAAATAGGAAAAAAAAAACGTTTTAAAGGGGTGGGGAGAGGGTCGAACCCGAGACCCGTTCTCTATGGGACGCGGGCTGACCAGTTGGGCTACATGCCTTACTTGTTTAATTTCCAACCGGATTGTTTATATCCCATATGTAACTGTCATCTTCTTCCCCAAAACTAAGAAACCCGAAAACCCTAGAACTTTGGTCATGAAATCGGACGTTTGAACACGATTTAAACCCAAAATAAACATAGGGCTTTTGTTCCAAATGAAAAACCGAGCAGAATGGTGTAAAAACTTACCTGAGAACGTTGCCAGAAAAGAGGAAACGCGGAGGTCGCCGGAGCTAGGCGGTGGCGGTGGTCGAAATCGCGAACAGGGGTGGTTTTCTTGTTGTGTTGGATGCGGAAATGCCCAGAGACGATGGGGGGGGGGGGGGAATGATTTATAGGGCTGGAATCGAGCAATGACGGGTATATCATGGGCATTAATTTCGATCGGTTTTGAGTTTAGAATCGTTAATACGAGTTAAAAACTTGTTTAAATCAACGGTTTCGAGTTGGAATGATGATTGTGGTCATGATTTGAACGTCACACGATTAAATGGGGTTGAATATGGTGGTTTGTGGCCAGTTTTGATGAATTCCGGCGATGGTGAGGTCGCCGGCGGCAGCCTCACCGGAAAAACGAGTCTGACACTTTTTTTTTCTTTTTTTTTTTCCTTTCAACACCAAATAATTCCTAAAAAAAAAATTAACTCTTTTTATTATGTTTCAAACACACTTAAATTATAGACTAACATTAAAAATATTTAACAAAACAATACGTAAATTTTGTTAAACCACATTGTATTGACCAATAGTTATTTAATTAACTTCTATGTTAGCGTATATAATTTTTTTATGAAACTTACTATAATCGTGACATTAAAAGGCTCAAAATAAATGACATAATTTATGTTAAGTTTTCCCAAAATGTTCTTAAATGATATTGTATTTTAACAACAAATATTTAACATATGTATTTATACATATATATTTATATATACTTTAAATAAACCTAACACTAAGTATTTAAATGCAACATTTAAAACAAGGTTAGACGATAGTTCAAACCAATGATTTATCAACCGTTGAATTTGATTTATATATATATATATATATATATATATATATATATATATATATAAATCAATTAAATGGTGACTCGAGTATTTATTTATTAAAAGAAAAAAAAATATGAGGTTGTTACAGTCTCCTCTACTTAGAAGAATTTCGTCCCGAAATTTATGTAGTGGAAACTGTAAGGTAAAACCATAGATATTCAGAAGACGAAAGGTAATCGTTACGTCTCATAATGTCATATTGAGGGTGGTATGAAGGATTGAATTTATGTGATAACGTATCTTGAAAGACTCATCAATGATCGTCTTTAGTACTAGAAATTGTTATGACTCTATTATTAAGAGTGAATGATAACAGATGTTGGCGACTTGTTTGTAGTGATCAAAAGATACCATAGAATATCATAATGATGACACAATATGTATACTGCATAATTTTTTTTTGCTCAAGAATTCCCACCAAATAATAGGTTAAGGTCCAAAATAACACTAAACTTCTCATGATCCATAGAATGTTACTTCTGATAACCTGACATGAGCACTTATATATAGGATGTACCATCGACATATCCACCATGCCCTTTTCAAGTAACATCTGTTTCAACACTTTGCATTATAATAGGTTTAATGTTATGACACACGCTAGAATTTACTATGATTCCATGCGTCGAAATTTATAATTACGTGTGCACCCGTAATTACTCGTTTCGTCGCATGGTCCGCATAGTACATCCCGTTGTGTATGGGTCAAAAGGCACAAAATTTCTAAATCGTAAATATTGTTCACGTAAATACTGCCAGTTTTAGATAACATGTATGTACTAAATACGTTCATAAGCAATCAAATTATTTAGTTTACCTTAGAAGAGTCAAGTAACAATGTTCTACCAGTGTTCATGGAAGATGGATAATCACACTAGCAATGTTCACACAAAGTTCTTGGAAAGGCATGCTAATAAGGTACATGGATAATTAATCAAGCCACGTTCATGTATGATCAAATTGATAGTGGACATAGAAAACCAAACTTTATTCATGGAAAAAGTCAATTGACGAGGCAAAATTAAACTTAACAAAGTATATGAGAAATCATTCTAACAATTATTTATGGATAAATGGCTAATATGTCGCATGTAAAATTTCAGTTGTTGATGAATAACTCGAGCAAGTTCATAGGCGAAGGTATTCAACTATTGACGTTTTGATCCTGGCAAGCTTCGGGTGCCCCGAGCATAAAAACTTGACCTCAGGTGGCTTGATTGCTGTTAGTCAAATGGGACATTGGTTTCTGAAGTGATTAGGACTCCCACATTGGTAACATGCACGAGTGGCATTGTTGTTTGGAACGGGTACAACTGCTAGAGTTTGATTTGTTCCTCCTGGAGCAGTCCTACACACTTCTGCTAAATGCCCAAACCTTCCACACTTGTTACACTTGCTACATTGTGTGCCAACAGGATGGTGATAGCTGCAAATGGTGCATAAAGGGTTTGGACCCTTATAATTTGGTCTGGCGGCAATGGTATTGGTTAGAGCCACAACATTAATGGGAACAGTAGGGGTAACCAATGCATAGCTTTGATTGCACATTTTTATCTTCTTGTTATTGGACTCGTTGTTGCTTGAACTTGACCCATGGTCCTCCTTGTCTTTAACAGTTTCCTTTTTCAGCACCCCAGTCTTGACCATCTCAGCAGTCAGAGTTCCAGCCAACTTGATGGTAGCTGACAGAGTTGTAGGGTTCACAGACATCATAACTATACGCATCGCTTCAGGATGGGCATCGATGTAGCAATCGATCGCAGTTTGTTCAGGAGTCACCAAGTGAGGGACAAGCAAAGCGAGCTCTTGGAACCGAGTCGTAAAACCGAGATGATCAGCTCCTTTCATAGTGAGACCCCTGAACTCGGCCTCCAATTTCCTCATTTCTGACCTTGGGCAAAACTCCTCCGTTAACAAAGTCTTAAACGCATCCCAAGTCAAAGCATGAAGAACCTCGCGAGTCTTGGCTCTTATTTGGGTATTCCACCAAGTTAGAGCCCCTTTCATGAAAGTACTAGATGCATACTTGACCCATTGAGCTTCTGGACAGTTACACATGTTTAGCGTGGCTTCCGTTTTCTCGAACCATTGAAGGAAACCTGTCGCCCCTTCAGTTCCGGCGAATTCAGTGGGCTTAGAAGCCACGAATAGTTTGTATGAGCTTTCGACTCCACCAGGGTTGGAACCCTCTCCATTGTCATTAGTGCGTACAATGGTTCGAGTTTGAATGGTTTCATTGAGCTGGTTAACCATGTTGGCAAGGATGGTAGCCATTTGCTGGGAGATGATAGTGGCCAATTCGGTAGGATCCATCTTCAGGAAGCAAAAGATTCGAGTTAGATATGGAAATAGAATGACATTATTAATGTTTAAACACTGGGATAATGTCGTTGACTAATCAAAATCTCGAGCCCGTTTAACGATTCTACTAGAACTGTATGTTTTAGCCTTTAAGCACCATGTCCCCGAAAGGACCCCCAGGAAAGGGAGGTGAGTCACTTGGACTACTTATAACCAGGTCTTTCCTTAGCCAGGATCTTCCGAAGAGATAACCACTCTTCCAGATTACACACAGTCCCAAGAATCGTAACGCGAACCAGTAATTTTGATGAGAGTGTTCAAGGACGAGAACATGAATATCCAAGATGAAACCGTAATATAAAGTGTGAAAATTTTGAAAACGAGGATGAGTTGCTCGTGCAGCGATAGAGATTCACGAGAAAATATTCAACGAGAAAATCCAAATACCTAAATCAAGAATATGGTTTATTATTTTAGGCCCCTAAGGTTATAGTCTAGATTATTGTTTTCTAATAACCTAATTCCCTATAACCAAGGCTCTGATACCAATTCTGTAACACCCCGAACGATAGCGGAAACATCGAGGTGTCACGAAAATAGTATAGAAGCACAAGGATATAGAAAGGAATACCAAATTTTATTAATAACTTCAAACATAACGTCTATTACAAGGCATAAGCTTAAATGATAAAATAAATTTTAACTAGGTCCACAAGCTCTTAGCTATAATCAATACTTATGCTGGATGACCACTTTCCTGAAAAACACGCGAAAAAAATGTCAACTATATACATAGTTGGTGAGTCATAGGTTTGAATAACAAAGAAATTAAGTAAAACGTTTATTAGGGTTTGCAAAGTCATATATGTAAATAAATATGCCAACAATTAGCATGAAGTGATCAAATAACATGAGACAACTACATAGCATGAATGTTTGTCCGCGTGTTCAATTCCTCTCAAGGAATCTCAGCGTTGGGACCATATAGCACAAAGATTGTCCGCGTGTTCAATTCCTCTCAAAGGAATCTCAGCGTTGGGACCAAATAGCATACAAATTTGTCCGCGTGTTCGATTCCTCTCAAAGGAATCTCAGCGTTGGGACCAGATAACATAAAGTTACACAATAGCATATAATGAATAGCATGACAAAGTATTCGTTTATACATTATAACACGTATAAATACAAGTAAATCTATTTAACATTACTTGACTTTGCATAGTGATAATAAATTTATTGAATGAAACCATGAATCATAATAAAAAGTATGATGAAGTATATGGTTGCTTGAAATAAAGTAATAATGACGAATAAGGTTCATGCGTGTTTTCCACCACAAAATGGTTTGGAAATTTAAAGAAAAGGGGCTATGAACTCACCTTAAGTCGTTGGTTTCTAGCTTGACGAAATAAGAATGATTCAAGTTCAAGGATGTCCTAAACGAATAATGAATTTGGTTAACCTACAATTACGAGGACGAATAATAGGGCTTCTAGATATCTAGGGTTTCAGTGAACTTGATGGTTTGGGGAAGATGATTATAACGTGACATCATGTGACTTGTAGATAAATAATTTTGTAGTTAAATAACCAAAATAAATAATTGAATAACTAAATGAACAAATGGCTCGTTAAATATTTTAGTGAATAAATAACTAAGTAAATAAATAAATGAACATTTGACTAAATAAATAATGTAATGAATTAAAAACTTTAGTAATTGAATGATTAGGTTAATAATTAATAAGTAATTAAATGATTAACTAAATAAGTGAGTAAATGAATGACTAAATAATTAACTTAATGAATTAATAACTAAATAACTGGAAAAAAGGTATTTAAGTAAATGAATGAATAACAAATTATTAAAATATGAAATAATGTAACAGAACAAATGTTCTTTTTTTTTAAAAAAAATAAAATAAATGTGTCTAGGTTAAAAAAAATTAATCGAGGAACGACGTTTTGTTTTAGAAATATTTGTAAACGGGTACTTATAACTAATAAAGGTAAATTGAAAGATACGTTGGAAATCAATTGACAAGTTTCTAAACAATTTCTTAGTTAAATAATTAATTACTGATTAAGTTTGTTATAGCTACAAAAAAATAAAATAAGATATATATATATATATATAATCATTTGTAACAATTTTTATAAATTATATGACATGGACATGGAGTTAATAAGTTTAAGAGAGTTTAGGTAATTTAGTTTATAATCCTAAAAAAAAGAATTATGTTGTTTTTAGATGGTTTTATAGATTAAATATGAAGAAAATAACAAAAATAGGAAAAAAAAAACGTTTTAAAGGGGTGGGGAGAGGGTCGAACCCGAGACCCGTTCTCTATGGGACGCGGGCTGATCAGTTGGGCTACATGCCTTACTTGTTTAATTTCCAACCGGATTGTTTATATCCCATATGTAACTGTCATCTTCTTCCCCAAAACTAAGAAACCCGAAAACCCTAGAACTTTGGTCATGAAATCGGACGTTTGAACACGATTTAAACCCAAAATAAACATAGGGCTTTTGTTCCAAATGAAAAACCGAGCAGAATGGTGTAAAAACTTACCTGAGAACGTTGCCGGAAAAGAGGAAACGCGGAGGTCGCCGGAGCTAGGCGGTGGCGGTGGTCGAAATCGCGAACAGGGGTGGTTTTCTTGTTGTGTTGGATGCGGAAATGCCCAAAGACGATGGGTGGGGGGGAATGATTTATAGGGCTGGAATCGAGCAATGACGGGTATATCATGGGCATTAATTTCGATCGGTTTTGAGTTTAGAATCGTTAATACGAGTTAAAAACTTGTTTAAATCAACGGTTTCGAGTTGGAATGATGATTGTGGTCATGATTTGAACGTTACACGATTAAATGGGGTTGAATATGGTGGTTTGTGGCCAGTTTTGATGAATTCCGGCGATGGTGAGGTCGCCGGCGGCAGCCTCACCGGAAAAACGAGTCTGACACTTTTTTGTTCTTTTTTTTCCTTTCAACACCAAATAATTCCTAAAAAGAAAAATTTAACTCTTTTTATTATGTTTCAAACACACTTAAATTATAGACTAACATTAAAAATATTTAACAAAACCATACGTAAATTTTGTTAAACCACATTGTATTGACCAATAGTTATTTAATTAACTTCTATGTTAGCGTATATAATTTTTTTATGAAACTTACTATGATCGTGACATTAAAAGGCTCAAAATAAATGACATAATCTATGTTAAGTTTTCCCAAAATGTTCTTAAATAATATTGTATTATAACAACAAATATTTAACATATGTATTTATACATATATATTTATATATACTTTAAATAAACGTAACACTAAGTATTTAAATGCAACATTTAAAACAAGGTTAGACGATAGTTCAAACCAATGATTTATCAACCGTTGAATTTGATTTATATATATATAAATACAACTGGAGTATCAACCATTCCCACCACCATCAAAGCACCATTGGAGGTTACCATTCCCGACACTCCCCTCTTGTTCCTTCAAAATGAAAAAAAAAACAGGCTCTAATTGGGGTGGCGTTTGACATCCACCATATGTATAATGCCGACACTTTCATGATTGAAGAGGGCCACACAAACCTTACTACACACTATATTGGAGGGTTATCCCTGATCCTCACTTTCAAGTCTTCTGATGAAACTAAAGATTTTCTTGTCAACCATAAGCACACCTAGTCAAAACAAATTTAGAGACTTACAAACCTGGGATGGACAGGAACTCACTAACGAAAGGATAGCCCAACTCACAATCACAGGAGTACTTTTTACCTGCGAGATGTTGACACTTTCTACGCAATCGGTCGGAAATTCGGAACGGTAATTGAATCTACGGATTTCAACTGGAATGACTACGATGTCACAACTGGTACTGCCTATGTTTTAACTGAAAATTTAGAAAGAATTGAATCAGAAATCTCTCTTCATAGAATTAAAGGCAATTTCGAGTATGGGTATGTGAAAATAGCGTGAATTGGTCCCCTCCGGTGTTGGGATCACTGTCACCATCCCAGTCCGATGATGAGAAATACGATTCAGATATATTATCATCCCTCTTTGATGATGGGGATGATATCGGGGAAGAAGATGACCTCGTTGAGTATGACTTACCATCTCCGGCAAGAGTTCCGGCGCACCCATCGGAAGAAGTGTCGCCGGCGGAAACTATTTCTCGCGCTGACCTTCTGACACCTGAGCCCCCTGTCTTCAGCCGCTGTCCAACCACTAACCTGTCACCATCACCTTCCGAGGTCAAACTTTCCTCTCCCATGACTCCCCTCTCTCCTTAACGGCCACCCTACTCTGACTTCGCACCAAACATCGCAACCCTTCCTTTTTCTCCATCATCTGTATCTGAATATGTAGAAACACTACGTCAAAATGTGGCTTTCGCCACGGTTTTTTTTGAACGCATAGCGAATGTTTTGAAAAAAATATGGCTAAAGGTAAGAAACACTAGTTTTAGCCACACATATTTTGTATCCGTGGCCGAATATATAGCCTTTGGACCCTTTTAGCCAAGTATTTTTTTTGTTTATGTGACAACAACAATCAGGTGCAGTTGCTTTAGCCAGTGTTTTACAAAAACATGTGGCACTTATTTGTCACACTTAAAAAAGAGTGACGAAATGCACCAAACGGCCACGGAATTTTTTATAATGTTTTATTCATGTGACCAAAAAGGAATGTATGGCCACGCTTAAATAATGTCGTGTGACGGAATAGTAGATTTTATTACTTAGTAAATAGAAAAAAAAAATAAAACTATTAAGTATATATTATGCGTGATTAAATGTGAGTAATGACCACTGTTTTTACTTAATTATGTGGCTAAAAGCTAGTACATATGGCCACTTATACTAGGTTGTGTGACTAAATAGTAGATGACTAATGGTCACAATATGAAGTTATATGCGTGGCGAAATGTAATGTTTCAGAAGGTTATAAACATTCATGCGGAATGAATGTTCTTCCAGAAAAATACATGAATCTTAATTTTTCCGTTGCAAATAGATTTTTAATTATACATCATCCTGAAGAACTTTAGTTCATCCGGTTCTATTCTTCTTCTTCTCTAATGAATAACTAAAAATGATCCTGTTTAATTATAAATCATCTCAGTCCGCCAAGGCAGTCAAACAGTTGTCTAATAATGTCGTCCGGTTCTGTTCATCTGCTCTCAGTCTATATGAACTCTTTTTCCTGAGGAATTCTAGTTCATCCGGTTTTGTTCTTCTTCCAATTTACTTAAGAAGTAAAATCTATCCAGTTTACAAATCATGTCATCCCACTATTAGTCAATCAAAAAATTATAAAATGTAGCAAACAAGGCTTGAACCTGGGTCAGTCAAAAAGAAAGGAACACACTACAAGATTTAGAAGAACCATTGAGACAGAAGTGTTAATTGGTTATATCTTAACTATAACTTATTTAATTATTCCCATCATATAAAAAATAATTGATAAACAAAATTTACGTGGCTAAAGGTAATAAATAGACACGGTAAAAACAGGATTTGCGTGGCTAAAGGTAATAAATATACACGGTTATCGTGGCCTGACCTTTCCACTTCTTGCCACCATAGCTGGTAGCGTGGCCTGAGTGCCTTTTAAATTTTCACTTTCTTGCCACCAAAATCTTCTGTACGAACGTATTTCCTGATCATCAAGAATCCTCATTTTCTCCTAAAAAAACTTCGATCAATGGCTGCCTTTGGTAAACAGTGGAGGATTAGGGGTGGTGTTAATGAACCAGCACCCTACTACGGCAAGACTCCTCGTAAGTGTATTTTCACTCAACAATGGCTGCATGTTTTTATTTTTAGGGTTTTATGTTTTTTAATTACTTACTCTCTACTCTGTATTTGGGTTTTTACAGGTGGTCGGAGGTTCACCCTCAAGATCCATCACTGCGGCGATTTCCACCGGAATGCCGCCATCCAGGATGTGTGGAAGGGAAAGGTGGATTATGTCGACTATGTCGAAATTCAAACATTTGATTGTCATGATCTGAATCAAATGGTGCAATACCTAAACCACACATCGATTGGCTATTTCCTCATTTACTGAAGGATCCCACCTCTGTCCATCACAAATGGGCTTGAGTACGCTGATTTCATGACTGACGAAGTTGTAGCGGATATGAAACTTCATCTCCAGGGACCAGAGGGGGAGAGAGAGCTAGATGTGTATTTAATCTGGAATAGGGATTCCATCTACACCTCCGAGTTTGGGCCGAGATTGCCGCCTAGTCAAAAGATGTTTCCTGATGACAGCAGCAGCAGCAACAAGTTCTTTGATGATGAAGACTATATGTCTGATGCTAGGTCTTAGCTAGTTAAATAGATCTTTGTATAGGATCCTGGTGAAAATATTTGTATACAGATCAATATATATATATATATATATATATATATATATATTAAAGTTTTTGTTAACTCTTCCTCCTGTTTTATTTTGGTTAACCATTAATGTAGATAGATTTTATCCCAATCATTAAAGTTGATTTTATTCTAAATTTGATTGTTGCAAATAGATTTTATTGTGAACTGATGTGATTTTTATTTTATTGTGAACTGGTTAACCATTCCGAAGAACTTTAGAACTCTAGTTTATCCGATTCATCCTGGAGAACTCTAGTTCATCTCCTCTCAATCTTCTTCCTGAGGAATTGTAGTTCATCCGGTTTCGTTCTTCTTCCAATTTACTGAAGAAGTAAAATTTATCCTGTTTATAAATCATCTCATCCCACCATATCAAAATGCCAACATATACTAACATAACATATGAATATATACTTCATGTAAGATCACAATTATATGTAAAATGGAGGTCTGCTATGATTCATTGAAAATGTGTATGTTATTATATATGGAAACTGTATGAATAAAACTGTAACAACTTATGTTAACATACTAAGAGGCTGTTTGTTTTTGCAGAAAAAACTGTCTGCAGTCTGATTTCATCTGATTTCATGTCAGCAGCTGAAGATGTGGTCTGAAGATATGCAATCTAAAAATATAAGACTGTTTGTTTAATAAACTTGAAACTGTCTGCAAATACTGATAGTATATAACTGTCAAACTTATCCTACTTAATAAAAGTCATTCAACATTCAAGTTTCAATAGAAATACAATAAGACCAAGTATAAATAACATAAAACACAAAGTAAAATAAACTCAAAGTACATTGTTTTGCATTAATTGTTGTGCTATTTGATCTCGTAGTTGACTCATGAATTCACGATCTTCTGAACTTCCATGCCTTGGTTCTTGTTCATCACTGTGATCTTGTACATGTTCATCTCCATCTTGTAAGCATACATTTGGCTGATCATATTCATCAAAAAGCTCATCACTTAAACCCTCTTTCCGTATAAATTGTGAAGCGCAAAACATGCAATTGTAACATTTCGTTGTGTAAGCAACGAAAAAGGGGCCATTCTTGCTAATATTGGAAATCGGGCTTTTAAAACACCATAAGAACGTTCAATAACATTTCTAAGTTTTGCATGTCCATGGTTGAATTTTTCTTTGTCGGTCAATGCACGATTTCGGCGAAAATCTCCAAGCCAATACCTCACATTTCGATATGGTGCCATAAAGCCTCGAGTGTTTGCATATGCAGCATCACATAGATAATATTTATCTGAAAAATAAAATACCACCATCAATCTTCAAACTATATACACTATAAATAATAAAGCTTAGATCATAAACATATACCTGGAGGAGGAAATGGAAATTATGCATTAGCATTTGATAAAGATTCAGACAAAATTCTGGAATCATGTGCTATTCCTTCCCATCCGGCCATGAGAAAAGTAAATACCATGTTGAAGTCACATATGGCCATAACATTTTGATAGCAATCTCCTTTTCCTCTTCCTCTATACAAATATTGTTGTTCAACAGGGATAATAGCATGTATCAAAGTTCCATCAAGTGCTCCGATCACTCCCTACATAGAATTTAATAGTTAATAATATACATGGAAAGAAATCGCAATAGTATTTGTATAATGTACCTTAAAAACTTGTCGTAATCTCTTATGATGCCCCGGGATATTTGGATTAGGATTAAAAGTTGTTGGTACTATCACCTCTTTAGCAAATTCCATCATTCTTGACAATACTTCGTGAAAATACTTATGAATTGTTTGTTGCGAGTGTTGAAATCGACGCTTAATAACTGAAAAACGTTGATTGTGACCAATCATCATAAAAAACATAGCCATTTTTTCTTCCACTGATATATGTTTACTATCTTTTAACCAACTGTTTGCTCTAAAATATGTGCAAAGTCGAACAAATGAACCACGTGACATACATAAGAGTTCAATGCATTGTGTATCATTTCCTTGTAACAACTCTAAAGTAAAATAGTGTCCAGAGTATTATCTCTTTTTGTTTTGTTATGTCTCGGCCTAAAGTACTGAAGATAAAGGTACATCACAATGAGGAGCAATAACTTTTGATTATAATCCATTTTAAGCCTGTCAACAAAAAGCAAATACCATTGGTTCAAATAACAACAAACACACAAAACAAACACATATAACGGTTCACATAAAGGTTCAAGTTACATACTTGTTCAAAAAACACCAAACACACAAATCTAAAGCCAATGGTTCAACTAACACCAAACACACAAAACTGAAACACATAGAAGTTCAAAGTAGCAATCACACCAAATAATTAATCAAACACTCGTATCTCTCTGACTTTCCCTACTTGAACATCCCATATGTTGTCCCTGTGATCTTAAGCCACCCTTTCAACACCTCAGGCTCCAATGGCAATGTCATCCATGTTTGCTCATTTCAATTGACCGACCAAAAATATTAAACGCCCCTAAAAACAAAGGATCCATATGATCTAACACAACTAATTTCAACTTCTCATAACATTCTTCAACTGATGGTCCTTCTCTGCTTTTCACCATATGCTTGAGTGCTTGTTGCATATCAGTAGCCAAGTCATCTAAGGTAACTTTAGCCTTTTTCTTAGACCTACCTCCATCATCATTAGCCTTACTCTTGGCTCGCTCATTATTAGAAGGAATTTCATCATCATTTTGAAAACCTTTCCCATGGGAATCTCCATCAGTTTGAAAACCTTGTCCATGGGAATCTCCATCATCATCTTCTAGATTATGGAAGCTAGAATCTTGTATCTGAAGTGTTTGGACATGTGGAGATGATGAAACCCCAAATGTTTGGGTAGATGTCCATTGATTAGAACCAGTAGCACTAAGCTCATCAAACACAGCTATGTGGAGGTCAAGATGAGGCAACGGTCGTGATTTTAGTGACAATGCCCTCGGGTGACCCTGCACCAAATTAATAAGGACTATAATAAATACTTGTCTAGTATGATTGTTAATTCTAGCATATTACATAATATTTAAATTCTAGAAAAATAAAACACACCTTCTTAAAATCCCCCATTCCTGAGATGTTAAAGTGAACATGTTTGTTCGAGGGTCGTAGAGATTTCCGGTTTTGTTTCTCAAGTAGCACCATCCCACGTATTTTGCCTTACAGGTGTCAAAAGCATTCCTAATTTGCTTTTGATTCAAATTCATTCCAAATCGTTCCTTAAGTTTCTTTCCTAACACATCTCAAGACTCCCTACGCATGATCTTGAACCATTTCTACCTACTCTCGCCAATTCTTCAGCACATGATTCTAATAAGAATTTGGTAGACTCATCCGTCCATGATTGTCGACTATCACTATTATCCATCTATGATTAAAATCACAAACCATATCAACAATAATTTTATCAACATAACTAGATTCTATTATACAAAAAGAAATCAATTGTGTGTATCAATCGTGTGTATCAATCTATTCTACAAAAAGAAATCAATTGTGTGTATCGATCTATTCTACAAAAAGAAATCAATTATGTATACATTCTCATGAACCCTAGAAAAGAGTTATAAAAAGAAATCAATTGTGTATACATTCTCATGAACTCTACAAAAAGAAATCAATTGTCTATACATTCTTATAATCTGTATGCATAATCAGAATATCTTCATCAACAATAATTTTATCATGAACCCTAGAAAAAGTTATAACATTTCTGCACAATAATTTTTACACCACAGTAATGAAACCTAGAAGAAAACACACATGAAATCAAGAACAAAACAAGAGAAGAAATCAAGAAGAAGAACTAACCTGTCGGAGAGGAGAGGCTGCGAGGAGGAGTAGCAGCGGAGAGGAGCAGTGGTGGAGGAGCCGTAGGGAGGAGCGTCGGCAGGAGATGTGACGGCAGGGAGGAGCGCTGATGGCAGGAGGAGCGCCGGCGGCAGGAGGTGCGCCGACAGGAGGTAGCGAGATGGAGAGCAACGAGAGCGGCGTTCTTTTTTTTTAGGTTAGGAAGTGTGAAGAAGTTTTAAGCAAGGGTTTAAGGCTTTTTTTTCCAGATGTTTTAAACTAATATAAGGTCGACACACCCCGTTTGAAGATGTTTTAAGAAAAAACAAACACCCTCTCACTGGAACAACTTATGCAATTCTACACAAATACAGAGATCAACTCTTCTTCCAGCCAAGTTCATCCGGTTCCCATCTTCAATAGCTTGTAACCAAAATTTGACCTTGTGACATAGGACACTTTCATGATAGGTCTGTGTCACTATTCTACCCTCACTATCACCAACCCTGAGAATATCTCATATCTCATCTTCAGAAAGCCCATCTAAAGCATCTTTTAAGCTTCTAATATTCTCGCCATGTTCACTGGTAAAAATGTGATACATGTCTGTTTCTTTCTTATACTCCTAGTTGGTCACCTCTTTTCTCTTAACCACATGAAGCCTATTAGTTGTCATTATTAAATGGATTCGGTCTTTGTCAGCCTGGCTCCATTCTGGATCTGGAACTGTACTATGCCTTGTGAATGACCCATCAGCTCTATAGACTACCAACTTTCCATCCTTATCAACTTCAAGCGTCAAAACAGGATTGGCAATGCTGCGTTGTGTGGCTTCATCTACTTCCCCGTATAAGTCATCAAAATACATCTTTATCCTCAGCATTAAGGACTCCTCTTTTGAACACGTACCCTTCATATCACCACGTAACTGTCTAACATCACCCAGCTCATGGTCAGTGAGGTTTTACATAGCTTCTTCAGCTGTAAAATTTAGTACCTCATATGAACTGGTTGTGAACAGGTATACTTTGGCTTGATCATCATACCTCCGGGAGATTATTCTTCTCCTTTCAACATGGACATCTCTGTATTCATCCTCCTCATTGATCACTTTTCCTTTTCCCTTCTTAGCCACTGACTTCATTCTCTTGGTGGGTGGTTTTTCTAGTGATTTGGGTGGAGATGAGGGTTTTCGTGGTTTGTTTAGGTGAGGATATGGACATGGAATGGTATGATCAATTATAGGTTGTGGTACAATGGGAGTGAAGTTGTATGTTCTAAACTTTGGTGGAAGAGGCTTTAATTTTACATGTTTAGGAGGCTCTACAAGTTTAGGCTTTTTTGCTGGTCTATTAGTTCTAGGAGGGTTTCTTCTGGGTTGCTGTAAGGCTAGAGTTCTGTTCAGATCAGAAAATGAACCTAGTGGTATTGGTTCACCTGTTTCCTTTGAGATTTTGTTCTGTTCATGTATGGTGTTTGAATATCTGATTCTCAAGCTATTAATACCAGAAGGATTGATCTTTTTTGGGTCCTCCCCCCTCATCTTCATGAAATAGCATTTGAGAAGCTTGAGTTCTTCTTCCTCTGTCATAGGGTTTGCTAGGATTTTCTGTATCTCTTCTTCCCCTTTTATCTTCTCTTGCCTTTCATCAGCATCTATCTTTTCCTTCAGTTTTAATTCACCATCCTCTTGAACAATCCTGGACATCATATCACATAACTCATTAGCAGTTTTTAAATTTGCTTGTTCAGGAGTTTCCCATCCCCTGGATATGATCATATCTGTGAACTTCATAAGGAGTTTGGCATTGTGAAGGTTTTTTGACAGTCTGATCTTTTCTTGTTCAACTTTGATCTCCTTGTCAGATTCTGTGGCCATTCTTCTTTTTCTTGTCTCCTTCTCAAAGTCCATTGTTGCCATTTTCTCGTCTATAGACCTTCTCTTGATTTCATTAATCAGACCCATTATTACTTCATCATTTGAATAACGCAGCATGTCTCCATCTAGTTTGAATCCCAAGGCCATGTCTCCATCCCTTTTTATTTGTTCAGCTTTCTCAACATCTACAAGTACCTATTTTATCATGTTTACCTCATCTTCAGGGAGATATACCTGTTGATCATCAATGAATGTTGGAGGCTGTGTCTTCTTAATAGTTGCGAACACCTTGTCAGAATCTGATTGGTACTGGGGCATCACCAATTTTCCTTTCCTAAATCTGATTGCTTCAGCAGAAAAATCATTCTCATCAGGAGGTTCAATCTTTGGCTCCACAGGCATTGTCTCTTTAACAGCCGCAAACACCTTGTCTTTGACTTCATCTTCTTGAACATCAGCTTCAACAACCTTTTCTGTGTAAGGAGTAGCAGGGGGAGCACTAGGCTTTAAAACAGGAATGATGGGCGGAGATGGAGCACTAGGCTTTAAAACAAGAATGATGGGCGGAGATAGAGCACAAGGCTTTAAAACAGGACTGATGGGCAGAGATGGAGCACTAGGCTTTAAAACAGGAATGATGGGCAGAGATGGAGCACTCCTTAACCAAGTGCAGTTAAGAGTATTCCTAACCATCATTTTTCTCATGAAAGATAGAGCTTCAAGAGCTATCTCCACATTTGTGGTCTGCAGATCACTCATCACACTTGTGATCATCTGATTATCAGCAATCACTTGGATCGAATGAAGTTGTTCAACCGGATCAACTAGTTCAACCAGATCAACATGGTCTTCTTCCTCCGGATGAACTTGCTTAACCGATCAACTTGTCCAATCGGATCAACTTGTTCAACCGGATCAACTTGTTCAACTTCATCAACATTTGATGAAGACACCATGTGCAAGATCCTATTTTGAATTAAATCTACTTTGACATGTGAATTTCATTTCAACGTATGGTTGACAACCTTACCTATCAGTGGCTTTCATAGATTGTCATGCCTTCAACCGTTTAATTTCTTCTCCTTGAGCTATCACAATTGCACGGAGAGCTGCCAATTCATTTTCAAGTTTTGTATATTGACCCGTAAATTCAGTAAGTGTCTTGCTGCTCTCAACTGGTGTGTTGCCAGTATCTTTGAGCAAAGAAGAGCAAACAAGCCGACCTTGTTCATGCTCAACACCCATGGTTCCTTGGCACCCGGGATTGCTGTTGTCAATCAAAGGTTCCTGAATAGGTTCCCTGACTGATACAGTTACCATGGATTGGGTCTTAAGGATGTTGGCACTATCCTCAGGGTCCAGTGGGACATCATGAGTAGTGTCAGCCCTTTCCACTTGACTTTATTCATCACTACTGCAAGGCACCTTATCAGCAGAATGTGGGTTGGGTGATTGAACCAACTCCATCAGTATATTCCCTACAATAAGGGTTAGGGAATCTACTTCATATGGCCTATGTGATATATCACCCTCATTCGGAGGTAGTCCTGTGGAGGGTCTAGGTGAAGGAGACCTAGTCCTCTTCCTTTTGGGTGATTGTGGAGTGGGTGTGGTATTTTTTGGTGTGGTTTTTGATGTGGACATCCTCTTCCTTTGGTGGGAATTTGTATATCAGTGAAAGAGGATTGTCGGTCTGGTGTGGGCTCAACACTTGTTGGTGTAACAATGTTTGTCACCAGGAGTAGTTTGCTCAGGAGCAGTCATGGCCTTAGGCATAGGGTGTGATGTGTCTTTACCAAGAAAAATAGTTTTGTTCACTTGCATGTTAGAAAATGTTTTACTTGTAAAAGATTTAAGTTCAAGATATTGATCAGAGATTTGCAGATTTGGATATTCACAATTGAGAATGTGTTGGATGAATCTGGGGTACATGTAAAAGATCCTTTTAGGTTTTAGATTTTCCAGAATTCCATCAAATATCATTTTTGAAAAGTTAAAGTTGAGCCCATTTACCAATCCATGAAAAGCGGATGATTGAGGTGCAATAAGTTCATCCCACACAGTTTTCTTGTAAGATAGGTAGTGGAGAATGGTATGAGCAAGATATCGCCAAACATAGTGTAGTTGTCCCTTTTTGATGGTCCCACAAGTTAAGTTAAGTCACCCCCATACCCAATTGCTTCATACATCTTCAAGTACAATTCAGACTTGTAATCAGGATCACCTTCTGCATCATTGAATTTCAGATGCTTCCGGATTATTTCTTTAGTCACACTAATCTCATTCCCATTGACTCTCAGAGTCAATTTTACCAACCCCGTTGCTGTGAACATATTTTTTGGCCGAGTCCCAAAATTTAGCAATTCTCTGCTTGCATATTACAGGCTTCACAGTTAACGCAAACTAAGTGTTGGATTTCTCGAGGAAATCGTTCATTTCATCAAATAGCTTTGACTTATCAGACTTCTCGAAGTACGCTAGAACATTGTGTTCGGCGAAGAATAGTTGAGTAGGCTTTGATGCAGCATTTCCATTCAATTTGGGTGCCATTTGTGAGAAATTATAGAGTAAGGTTTAGGTTTAGACGCCAATTAGAAACCTGGAGAGAAATAGAGGGTAACTGTTTTTCGAAAATGCAGTTTTATACTAACGACAATTCTTCTGGATAACAATGAACCCTAAGAATTGAAACAGAGGAAGTTATTGGAGTTTACCCATTTAGTTGAAATTGGGATGGGGGAAATTTTTGATAATTTATTTTGGTTTAGAATAACATTATTAGTTTATTTTAATTTAATCCACATCATTAGGGTCGATTAGGACCGATGAGGACCAGTGAAGATAAAGTAGAACCAATTAGGACCAACGAAGCCATGAGGCCCAATTAGGGTAAATTCGGGTCAATTTGGGTCAACGAGGATCAATTAGGGTCAATGATAACGAGGGTCGATTTTGCTCAATGACGCCTTATGAGGACCAAATATGACCAATTAGAGGTAATTAGGGTCTATTAGGCCAATTGAGGGCCAATTATGCTCAATGAGGACTAGTAGACTGAATTACGGTCAATCATGGTCATTTCTGACAAATGAGGACCAGTGAACACTTAGTTAGGATGAATTAGGGCCAATGAAGGACAATTATAGTCTATTAGTCTTAGTTAGGTTCAATGAAGATCACTTACGGTCAATTACGACCAATTAGGCTCATTTAGGACAAATTATAATCAATTGGGGTCAATTAGGCCTAATTGACTCAAATTTGTTTTACTTCAAAGTAACTGGTCCTCGATGAGTTTGGTTGGTCCTTATTAAGGCTAACTGACACTAATTGGTCTTTATTGGTCCAAATTGTGCCAAATTGCTCCTCATTAACCCGAATTGAGCCATATTGGTACTTATTCTGTCTAACTGGCCTTCACCGGTCCTAACTGGCCCTAATAGGTCATAATTCATCTTTATTGGTCCTAATTGAGCATATTCGACCATCATTGGTCCTAATGGGTCCTCATTGACCCTAATTGAACCTAATTGGTCTCAAACTAATTGGCCCCAATTAGTCCTAATTGGTCATACTTGATCATCGATCCTCATTAGTCATGTTCGTTCATGCTCCGTCCTTATCGGTCCTATGAGCATAATCAGCATTTTCGTTGAATTGGTCCTAATTCGTATTCATTGACCATATTAATTGACCATAACTGTTCTTCACTAAAGTATCTTAAATGACGCTAATTGTCAGTATTTAATCCTCATTGAGTCTAGTTGGTCCTCATTGACCCTAATTGCTCCTCACCATCCTAATTGGCCGTCGTTTAATATTTTTGGAAACAAAATTATTATAGATGAGAAATTCGTAACATGGCGGTCTTTTCGTATTTTTTTTTTGAATTGCATAGTAATTTATCATTTTCATTTTTGAGTTGTGTTTTAATAATGTCACCGTTTTTTGTAGTTGCGTTATCCCGGCCACAAAGCACGTGTTAGTAAAATATTGTTTAATATATCTAAAAGAAAACAATAAAATTAATATTAAAACATAATTTTTGTTAGGGCTTTTAACTCCGATCGTCTTCCAGATCTGCTTAAAGTATCACAGTTATGTCAACTTTAATTGATGTACTCATACAATTTCACAATCTCATTATTTCAACACCTCAAGAGGATGAAGCTCCTGCTCAATCTCAGGGAGGAGAAAACCTTCTGGAATTGGGTGTTCAATAATTACTTGCCCGAAAACCAAGAAGAAAAGGCACTTGAAGACTTTTACGGACTGGATGATGAAGTTCATCTTGAAGAAGAACCCGCCGGAAGAGCCACGTGGAGACATTTAATAATTAATTAATTAATTATGTTTATGTTTAATTTTAGGTTTAATTATGTTTAATATACATATTGTTTAAATTAATATTGGGTTTTATTATCAGTTTGAACAATCCCCCCCCCCCCCCCCACCACCACCCTTTTAATTAAACAATTTCACCAAAAAAATTTGAATTTCTCACCATTATTTCAGATTTCACCTAAACTTTTGAACTAAATTTACTTATTATCGATTCATCAGATACTTTTCCCTCTTACTTTATCAGAAAATTTCCAGTTAAACGCCTCCAGCGAATAACTAGGTCTTCTTTCTCATGCATATCATTCTCATCTTCCATAGAGCTTCAACAACGAATAGCTTCAAAAGACAGCGCTAGCGATTCTTCAGAAGTTCAATGTGATTTGGGAGACCAATCACTCCAGAAAACGGTAATTGTCAAGTTATTCCGTTTCATTAGTTACAATCTGTTTTCATAAAATTGTTTGTTTTGTTTATTATTGATACACGTTTAACTTGGGATCCCTGTATTTGTGTACAATTACAGTTACAGATCGATAAAATTTCGGTTCATACAGAATTAATTAGGAATGGGTATATATTGCAGAAATCCCCTCCATTCATTTCAACACATTCATTTTATTCTAAATTAGTTATTTAACTTCTTAAATGACTGTGGGAGCATGCTAAATTAGCTATTTTTATGCTAGGAATGTTTAGGTCAAGCATCTGCACATGTTTATATATTCATGTTACTGGTGTGCTAGGAATGTTTAGATAGGCATACGTATGTACGTGTACTTCATATCTGAAGTACGTGTAATCCATATCTGAATAAGATAGATTGGAAAGAACGAATCACATATAGATTGGAGAGCACGACACTTTTTTTCTTTCTATATAAGGAGTTCAAACTTCCATTTAAACTCTCACACACTTAAGAGCCAATTGGAGCTACCTACCGGTATGTTAGCCTATCTACATTATGTTTATACGACGATATCCGATCGAGTGAATGTCGATACTACAGTCTTGCACTGAATAAGAGCGAGACGGCCCTGACACTGAATAAGAGTCGGACCGAGTATCGATAATCTATCTCGTGATGTTCGTATTAAATACAACAAGATATGTTAACATATTAGGTTCTTTTTTTATAGATAACAATTAGGAGTTGCTTGCTAGAAGGCCACACTTACACCAAGAACCTCTTTTAAGGTGAGTTCATTCACGTCTTCCCCGTGTGTGGGCTAAATGTTTTGACATTGCTAGTGGGAGTTTTTAACCTTTTAAACCCGCCACAATGTGATAGTATAAATTGTTTAAAAATGTTTTGGTAAATGATTTAGATACATTACGTGGGGTTCTATGCACATTACCTTATACTTGATATATCACGATACGTCATTTTGGGTTGAGAAATTCCCTAAATGGTATGACCACAACCATAGATCTAGTCGAGTGGCAAGTACAGTGGAGGTAACAGTAATTAAAGCTAAGTGTGAAAACCCTCAATACTGTGATGTAAATGTGTCCTTTTTAAAGGAATGTTCTTACCAGCTTTTTCGCTGATCAAATCTTTTAAATCATGTTTCAGGTGACTTGCTAAATAAATAATACAAGATGGTGTCGTTGCAAACAGGGGTGTGGTGAAGCACTCCTTCAAATAAGTGGCTCGTCACATAATATGGAATATGAAATATGTTTTTCGCTTGTAAAAATATAGGGTAGTATCCCTATGTAAATCTTTTGTTCCTTAGAGGGTTGGACCCTCCGTTTTATCAATAAAGAAATAGTGTTAACAACTTTTCTTAACTTCGATCCTGATGAAAAATTTTCCGCTGCAAAATAATTATATAAACACCGATACCACCGCTCACGCTCGCAGTGTCCCCGCCCGGGGTGTGGGTCGGGG
>JBCNJP010000024.1:29254320-29276766 GCA_039602395.1 Deinandra increscens subsp. villosa
ATACATACATACGTATGCCTATCTAAACGTTTTTTTTTTTAATTTTATTATTCTTATTATTATTTATTTAAGCTGCTTAACTCGTTTTTCTCTTATAACTTTTAATCTATAACGTTTTAGTAAATTCCGAATATACTGCTAAGACGAGCTAATTTTTATCTATGCGCCAACCCAAGTTTCGATTAAAATGGAATAGGCTTCAAATAATATATATTATTATTATTACTATATAGTCTCCTATAACACTAAATACTATATCTCATATGCTAGCCATGACACGTCTAGATACCTCTTATCTAATTATATCCTTTAAGCGATACTCGACAACGGACGTTCGTTTAAATGTCTCTCATTTAAATGAGTCGTTTTACCCGTTAACTACTCATTAAAAAGACAAATATCAACTCTTTTATTTATTTATTTCACAACGGGATGTTACAAGAATGAAACTTGACTGGCAAATATTTACTTTTTTCTTTTCAACCGCTTCAGACGAGGTTGATTGACCACTGGTTTCACGCCCTATAGTTCAATTAATTGCTTTATTTAAATGAGCAATTAAACCGATATGAGTTTGACAAATACTAATCGTTGTGTGTATGTCATCATGATTAGTGCTGTGTTAGATCCAACACAAATCTCCGTAGAATTTACCTAGAATAATGTTTTTGAATTGGTAAAAAGTGAGAGCAGAATAATGACGCGGACCTATCATGAAAGTGTCCTATGTAACAAGGCCAAATTTCGATTACAAGATATTGAAGAGGAGAAATATATGGGAACCGGATGAACTTGGCTGGCAGAAGAGTTGGTCCCGATACGATAGTATTTATTCTGTTTTTTTAATTTAACATAAGTTGTTCCAGTTTTATTCATACAGTTTATGTATATACTCTATTTTTTCATATTAACATACATTTTCAAAGAATCATAGTAGAGCTCAATTTTACTCATAACTGTGTTCTTACAAGAAGTATATATTCTTATGTACCAGGAACTTGCATCTATTTGTGTTCTTCAGGAACAAAAGTTCATCCGGATTGTGTTATTCAGGAACAAGAGGATATGCTATTATAAGGTACTTGAGAATAGTATGATTAAGTTGTGATGTAAAGAATTTACCTCTGTAGATGGCGGAGCATTAAGTTGTTGTGGTAACGGTGTTACAAGTGCAAATAGATGAGCTATAAGTAGATGAAGTTTTTTCTCCGATTCTTCAATCATCAAGAAGAGGGCCTTAACTTGTTCATTTTTTTCATCCCGAAGAAGTCTCTCCTCTTTAAGTTCCAACTCAAGTTTTCCCAATTGACCATCAGTGTTGTTGGATCGATCCTTGAATTCTGTCAATTAACAGAATGTAGTTAGATGCTTTTTAACAAAGTACATAAATAGGAAAGCATGCAGACCCTATTGATTCATTATTTCTTAATTAGTTCTTAATTATTAATATATCACATAAAGATCCTATTGATTAATTACTTGATATGTTATACACAAATTAAAGACATCTAAAGGGAAGAGTGGAACACATAATGTCTTCAGTGAATATAAACAAACAGTTGACCATTTCTAGCAAAGTAGCAGATGCATGACATCAACATTCTTCTATTCTTCTAGAGGGGATTTAAACTACAATTTCTTTATTTTGTAACCCTCTAACATGAACCTACAAAAAATGTTGCAAACATTCCTATTTATGTCCTCTGGGATCATTTCCTAGTAATGACTAGAGTAACATAAACTAGTTCTTAATTATTAATATATCACATAAAGACCCTATTGATTAATTATTTCATATGTTATACACAAATTAAAGAATTCTAAAGGGAAGAGTGGAACACATCATGTCTTCAGTGGATATAAACAAACAGTTGACCATTTCTAGCAACGTAGCAGATGCATGACATCAACATTCTTCTATTCTTCAAGAGGGGATTTAAACTACAATTTCTTTATTTTGTAACCCTCCAACATGAACCTACAAAAAATGTTGCAAACATTTCTATTTATGTCCTCTAGGATCATTTCCTAGTAATGACCAGAGTAACATAAACTAGTTCTTAATTATTAATATATCACATAAAGACCCTATTGATTACTTATTTGATATGTTATACACAAATTAAAGACATCTAAAGGGAAGAGTGGAATACATCATGTCTTCAGTGGATATAAACAAACAGTTGACCATTTCTAGCAAAGTAGCAGATGCATGACATCAACATTCTTCTATTCTTCTAGAGGGGATTTAAACTACAATTTCTTTATATTGTAACCCTCTAACATGAACCTACAAAAAATGTTGCAAACATTCCTATTTATGTCCTCTAGGATCATTTCCTAGTAATGACCAGAGTAACATAAACTAGTTCTTAATTATTAATATATCACATAAAGACCCTATTGATTAATTATTTTATATGTTATACACAAATTAAAGACATCTAAAGGGAAGAGTGGAACACATTATGTCTTCAACGGATATAAACAAACAGTAGACCATTTATAGCAAAGTAGCAGATGCATGATATCAACATTCTTCTATTCTTCTAGAGGGGATTTAAACTACAATTTCTTTATTTTGTACACCTCTAACATGAACCTACAAAAAATGTTGCAAACATTACTATTTATGTCCTCTAGGATCATTTCCTAGTAATGACCAGAGTAACATAAACTAGTTCTTATTTATTAATATATCACATAAAGACCCTATTGATTAATTATTTCATATGTTATACACAAATTAAAGACATCTAAAGGGAAGAGTGGAACACATCATGTCTTCAGTGGATATATAACAAACAGTTGACCATTTCTAGCAAAGTAGCAGATGCATGACATCAACATTCTTCTATTCTTCTAGAGGGGATTTAAACTACAATTTCTTTATTTTGTACCCTTCTAACATGAGCCTACAAAAAAATATTGGAAACATTCTTATCAATGTCCTCTAGGATCATTTCCTAGTAATGAACAGAGTAACATAAATTAGTTCTTAATCATTAATATTTCACATAAAGACCCTATTGAATTAATTATATGATATGTTATACACAAATTAAAGACATCTAAAGGGAAGAGTGGAACACATCATGTCTTCAGTGGATATAAACATACAGTTGACCGTTTCTAGCAGTGTACATAAAGAAGAATGGAGGTTCGTCAACATTCTTGTACCGTCCCCCCCCCCCCCCCCCAAAAAAAAAACCAGTAACATGAATATATAAACATGTGCAGATGCTTGACCTAAACATTCATAGCATAAAAATAACTAATTTAGCATGCTCCCACAGTCATTTAAGAAGTTAAATAACTAATTTAGAATAAAATGAATGTGTTGAAATAAATGGAGGGTATTTCTGCAATATATACCCATTCCTAATTAATTCTGTATGAAACAAAATTTTATCGATCTGTAACTGTAATTGTACACAAATACAGGGATCCCAAGTTAAACGTGTATCAATAATAAACAAAACAAACAATTTTATGAAAACAGATTGTAACTAATGAAACGGAATAACTTGACAATTACCGTTTTCTGGAGTGATTGGTCTCCCAAATCACGTTGAACTTCTGAAGAATCGCTAGCGCTGTCTTTTGAAGCTATTCGTTGTTGAAGCTCTATGGTCGATGAGAATGATATGGATGAGAAAGAAGACCTAGTTATTCGCTGGAGGCGTTTAACTGGAAATTTTCTGATAAAGTAAGAGAGAAAAGTATCTGATGAATCGATAATAAGTAAATTTAGTTCAAAAGTTTAGGTGAAATTTGAAATAATGGTGAGAAATTCAAATTTTTTTGGTGAAATTGTTTAATTAAAAGGGTGGGGGGGGATTGTTCAAACTAATAATAAAACCCAATATTAATTTAAACAATATGTATATTAAACATAATTAAACCTAATATTAAACATTAACATAATTAATGAATTAATTAATTAAATGTCTCCACGTGGCTCTTCCGGCGGGTTCTTCTAGAAGGTGAACTTCATCGTCCAGTTCGTAAAAGTCTTCAAGTGCCTTTTCTTATGGGTTTTCGGGCAAGTAATAATCGAACGCCCAATTCCAGAAGGTTTTCTCCTCCCTGAGATTGAGCAGGAGCTTCATCCTCTTGAGGTGTTGAAATAATGAGATTGTGAAATTGTATGAGTACATCAATTACAGTTGACATAACTGTGATACTTTAAGCAGATCTGGAAGACGACCGGAGTTAAAAGCCCTAACAAAAATTATGTTTTAATATTAATTTTATTGTTTTCTTTTAGATATAATAAGCAAGATTTTACTAACACGTGCTTTGTGGCCGGGATAACGCAACTACAAAAAACGGTGACATTACTAAAACACAACTCAAAAATGAAAATGATAAATTACTATGCAATTCAGAAAAAATACGAAAAGACAGCCATGTTACGAATTTCTCACCTATAATAATTTTGTTTCCAAAAATATTAAACGACGGCCAATTAGGATGGTGGAGGAGCAATTAGGGTCAATGAGGACCAACTAGACTCAATAAGGATTAAATACTGACAATTAGCATCATTTAAGATACTTTAGTGAAAAACAGTTATGGTCAATTAATATGGTCAATGAATACGAATTAGGACCAATTCAACAAAAAGGCTGATTATGCTCATAAGACCGATAAGGACGGAGCATGAAGGAACATGACTAATGAGGATCGATGATCAAGTATGACCAATTAGGTCTAATTGGGGCCAATTAGTTTGAGACTAGTTAGGTTCAATTAGGGTCAATGAGGACCCATTAGGACCAATGATGGTCGAATATGCTCAATTAGGACCAATAAAGATGAATTATGACCTATTAGGGCCAGTTAGGACCGATGAGGGCCAATTAGACAGAATAAGTACCAATATGGCTCAATTCGGGTTAATGAGGAGCAATTTGGCACAATTTGAACCAATAAAGACCAATTAGTGTCATTTAGCCTCAATAAGGACCAACTAGACTCATCGAGGACCAGTTACTTTAAAGTACAACAAATTTGAGTCAATTAGGCCTAATTGACCTCAATTGATTATAATTTATCCTAAATGAGCCTAATTGGTCGTAATTGACCGTAAGTGATCTTCATTGAACCTAACTAAGCCTAATAGACTATAATTGACCTTCATTGGCCCTAAATCATCCTAACTGAGTGTTCATTGGTCCTCATTTGTCAGAAATGACCATGATTGACCGTAATTCAGTCTACTAGTCCTCATTGAGCATAATTGGCCCTCAATCGGCCTAATAGACCCTAATTGCCCCTAATTGGTCATATTTGGTCCTCATAAGGCGTCATTGAGCAAAATCAACCCTCGTTATCATTGACCCTAATTGATCCTCATTGACCCAAATTGACCCGAATTTACCCTAATTGGGCCTCATGGCTTCGTTGGTCCTAATTGGTTCTACTTTATCTTCACTGGTCCTCATCGGTCCTAATCGACCCTAATGATGTGGATTAAATTAAAATAAACTAATAATGTTATTCTAAACCAAAATAAATTATTAGAAATTTCCCCCATCCCAATTTCAACTAAATGGGTAAACTCCAATAACTTCCTCTGTTTCAATTCTTAGGGTTCATTGTTATCCAGAAGAATTGCTGTTAGTATAAAACTACATTTTCGAAAAACAGTTACCCTCCATTTCTCTCCAGGTTTCTAATTGGCGATTTAAACCTAAACCTTAATCTATAATTTCTCACAAATGGCACCCAAATTGAATGGAAATGCTGCATTAAAGCCTACTCAACTATTCTTCGCCGAACACAATGTTGTAGCGTACTTCGAGAAGTCTGATAAGTCAAAGCTATTTGATGAAATGAACGACTTCCTCGAGAAATCCAACACTTAGTTTGCGTTAACTGTGAAGCCTGTAATATGCAAGCAGAGAATTGCTAAATTTTGCGACTCAGCCAAAAAATATGTTCATAGCAACGGGGTTGGTAAAATTGACTCTGAGAGTCAATGGGAATTGTTAATACCTGAAATGTGCGTCGTGTGAAGTATAGAACGAAGACCAAGTTCAAGCCAATATAGGGTTGGCCGAACCTGGGTTCGGAGGACGTTCGGCCAGTCGGGTATATATAGTAGTTTGGTCTTTGTGTTTAGGAGTTCTGAGCGTGTGAGCGAATCTTAAGTGTGTGTTTCTAAGTGTGTAATCTCTGTGTCAATTCTCTGTGGTTTACTGGTTGTAATTGTTCTCGTTTGATCAATAAAACAATCGGTTATTTACGTTTCGATGTCCGATTAGCTAGATCGAGTAGACGATCCGATGCTCACGCATTTTCAAGTGGTATCAGAGCTTTCTGGTTCATTCTACTGATCTGTGGTTGCGTTTTTTCGGACGTTTGAACGTTTTTGAAGTTTTCTCGAGTTTCATTACGTGTTTTCTACCATTTCTGACGTGCATTTTGTGCCAAAACTGTTTCTAAACCATTTTCTATCAGTTTTTCTAATTCACCATATCAAGTTTCGTCAAAATCAGTCCATTTTCACGAGTTTTCGAAAAATGTCTTCGAGGTTCGGAGGTTACTGGGCAAGCTCAGAGTAACCGCTCCGAACTTGAAGTTCGGAGGTAGATCGGAGTCTATATAGGTTCGGAACACATTCGGTGAAGGTTCGGAGCTAGTTAGGTGAGAGTTCGGAGCTAGTAATTGGTTCGGACTAAGTTCGGAGTAGGTTCGGACGGCAGACTAGGTTCGAAGCAAGTTCGGAGGACAGAATTTTTCAACTTTGTAACAATGTCGGATTTTCAAGCTTTTGCCGCAATGCAAAGTGCGATGCAAACTATGTTAAATTTTGACAATGAAATTGGAACAAGTCAAAAAGTTCCCAAATTGTTAAAGCTTGAAGATTACCAAAATTGGAAGAAACGATTTTCTGCTTATATTAGCACGAATGACATTGATTTATGGATTCCAATTCGAAAGTTGTATGAACGACCAATGGAAGATGGAGATCTTAAAGAAATTCAAGACTTTGATGGTGATGAAAGAAAAAGTTATGAGCTTGAAAAGAAAGTTTATGGTTATCTTACTATGGCTTTACCTACTGAATTGCTTCATCAATTTAGTACTTGCAAGAAATCTAAGCAATTGTGGGATGCTCTATCCGCAAGATGTGAAGGAAATGCTGATTATAAGAAGAGTCGAAAGAAAGTTTTGAACAAAGAATTTGATAATTTTCAGAATTATGACAATGAAAACATTACTGCTCTAGTTTCAAGATTTTCACATTTGATTAGTGAATTGAAGGTTGTTGGAATTGAAAAATCTGATGCGGATTTAAAGGAAAAGATCATGGAAGCTTTACCTGAAAAGTGGGAAAATTATGTTTTGCTACTCACTCATGACAAGGATTATCCTGCTTTAACATTTCACGAGCTTACTGGAAAACTTCATGCCCGGGAAATGGAAATGTTAAACAACAAAAAGTCAAGTGCTACTTTACAGAATCCGGAATTGTATCATGGTGAAAATTCAGCAAGCATGAATGCTAAAGCTAAACCAAATTTAAGTTCTGCACCAAGTGTTGCTTTTCTAGCTGGAGCTTCAGGAAATTCTGATAATAATTCTTCAAGAGGTTGCAATTTCACAATTCCGAATATTTCAAATCAAAGTGCTTTCTCGGCTGAATCAACGGAGGATTGTGCCAAAATGATTTCTGCATTGATTTCATCATCTTTTGGTCTGATTCTCAAAAATGTTGCTGATGCAAAGTTAACCAGTGAGGATCTTGAAGAACTTGATGATGATCAATTAACTGAATTGGATGTTTCGTGGCAATATGCTATGTTATGTCAACGGTCAAAGAGGTTTTTCAAGAAACATGGAAGACGTATTTCTGGTGACAAATTGGGATTTGACAAGTCAAAACTAAAGTGCTTTAAATGTCAACAACTTGGACATTTTGCCAAAGAATGTCAACAGAAATCTGATATTCCACAATCATCCAAGCCTGGTTTTACTCAACCATCCACAAGTAACACAAACAAGACAACAGCATTGACAGTTCAAAAAGAAGGAAAATGCTTTGTTGATGAATAAAGTTCAACAATTGACTGAAGAATTTGAGGTGATTAAATCTGAATTGAAGATTTCTAAAGAACATGAAAAGGGTTTGGTTTTGAAGAATGAGGATTTGACTACTGAAATCAAAATGTTGAATGAAGTTTTAGAAGTATTGAAGCAAGATAAGAAGAATGCTGAAACTTCGAAAGCTGAAATTTGTGAAGAAAAGGGTGAGTTAGTCAAAGAAGTGAAGAAATGGAAGGAAGAGGCAGAAGATGCTGCAAATGATTTTCAGAATTTGTTTGATAAATCCAAGATTAAGCTTGATTTGCTTACTAAGCGTGTTGAAGAATCTGATGCTAAAATCAAAGCATATCAAGTTGATATGGAAAAGTTGTTGGATGACAAGCGTGAGTTGGTTAGGGTTAACAAGGTTCAAACTGCAAATCTGGAAATTCAAAAGAGAAATGAGGATAAACTGAAGAAGGAGCTACATGAAGGACTTGACAATCTTCGCTTGCAAAAGTTTGAAACTCATAAAGTTGCCAAGCGCTTGATTGCTAAAGAAAAAGAATTTGCAGAGGCTCAACAGCAAATTTCTGATCTCAAAATTCAAGTTCTTGATGCAAAAAGATTGCTCAACAATGTTTCTAATTCTCAGGTTTTCACAAGCTTCTTAGCAAATGATGCAAATTTTGAAAGGATGTTTGATAAAACTGCATCACCCCCTGCTCACATCAAGGAAGCTGTCAAACAAGTGAAGGAACAGGTTGATGATTTTGATTATTCAAAGATATCATCTTCTACTTCAGAAGAAGTCAAGGTTGTAAAGAAAAAGAAAAACAAGAAAAAGGTCTTGAAATCTGAGATTTCTCCAGCACCAAAGTTTGTATCTGGTTCGTCGTCTGCTGATAATGAGAAATCGGCTACATCAAGTGACAAGCTTCAGTCTCAACCTGGATTTGATGAGAAAATTTTTTATGAACAAAAGAAAATTTCTGATGTGAAAGCTGAATTCACAAGATTAGCTAAGAATGGACACCATAATTCAAATACTGAAAAAAAGATTTCAGGTAAAAGTACTGGTCTAGGTTTTCAAGTTCCAAAGACTCAAGTTGCAGAAGTTCCAGCATCTGAATCACCAAATCTCAAGAAGCTTAAGATGAAGCAAGTGACGAAGGAGGTTTTCAAAGCTGAAAAAGTTCAACCTGAGAGATTCTACAAACTCAAGGGTTCTAATCAATTGTTTTCGGATAAAGAATTTCCTCTTCATTGCGTGGATGCTCGGAAGATTTCAGAAGTTTTTGTGAAAGATAACATTTCTTCTGCAAGTTCTAAATCTCGAAGCCCAACTTCTAAATGGGTGCATGATCATAGGCATCAGGTATATGATTCTCATTCTGATCATGTTAGAGATATTCATGTGTGTAATTCTGTGCAGGAACATCAAAAGTGGGACAAATCGACACGTTTATGTTATGTTTGCCGTCAAAGAGGGCACATGGCAAAAGATTGTCCACTTCCTGCTGAATCAAATTCAAGGTTTCACAAGAAACCAGTTTTTGGTAAATCTGCCAACAAAAAGTTCTTTGATGAAAAAGGCAGAGTTTTTGATGAAGTTGAGCCTACATTCTTTCAAAACCAAAAACGTTTTGTTCAAATTGTTTCAAAAGCTCAAAATGTAGGTTCATCATCACAGTCACCTGTGACTGTTTCATCGAAAACTGAATTACCAAAACAACAGGAATGGAAACCTAAGGTGGTTTCAAAGCAAAATCAGGACACTGGTCGACCAGAAGCGATTCGCTTCGGGTCATTTGTGAACTAATCAGGTTGTCCAGTGTGCAGGTACTTCTAGAAGACCTATCGACGATTGAAAAGTTGTTGATGGAGGAGTATTCTGCTTAATTTAAATTTAATGACAAATTTTTCTCATATGCAAATTTTCTGAATTCTAAAATCTGAAACATATCCGTGTTGATTGATCAATTTTCTTTGCTTACGTTTTTTTTTCAAAAAGCCAAAAATAGAGTCTTATTTTTGTGTAAAATGAAAATCCAAAAAATAGAGTTTTCATTTTAAGGGGGAGAATTGTACGTAAGGGTGAGTAATTGAGAAAGAGCATGTCATGGAAAGAAGGTGAATACATGCAATATATATAAGGAAGGAAGGTGAATACATGCACAATATAAAAATTGTGAGAAATTGATCATTGGGAAATGATGGTACATTGGCATACGTATCTGACTCATGGATAAAGTAGATGAAAGGGCCATAAGATCATTGTTTGATGTGCTTGGTAGGCTCGACAAATCAGAAAGTATTCAGATGTGATATACATTAAATGCTAATGCTTGACCAAGTGGACAACATCTTGATGCATATTTCATGACACAAAAAGAAAAATAAGTGTGACAATAGTAATGAGAAGTCACTGTTTACACATGTGTTCATTTTGCAAAGATTTAAACTTGTTTGATTTTCTTTATTTTGTCAAACGATCGGACTTTCTCTGCGTGTCGAAAGACCGACCTGATTGTTGTTCGTTTGAAGTTCTGCTTTAGTTTCTTTGGTGTTTCGTATAACTCATCGGACTTACTCTGCGTGTACGGGAGTACCGACCTGATTGTTGTTGAGTTATACAATTTCAACTTGTTTTATTTTTCTTATTTTGTTAAATCCGAGGCCTTATCTGCGTATCGAAAGATCGACCTTAAGGTAGATGTTGTAACGTTCTTATTTCTTTTTGCATGGAACACAGTTGACTATATCATGAAAAATATTGTGACATCCGAGAATTTCAAGGTTAACTTCCGTTAGACAATCTCCGTTAGTTACGTTATAAGTGTCAACTTAGTAACTAATGATTAAGTAGAACTAGGCCGAATACGTCCACGACCTTTGGTTGATCACCAAACCCGCCCATATGTGTTATGTGTTCATTTACTTATAGTTATTATGTGCAATGTGATTTAAATACATGATTTAGTATTGTGAATAGCATGACAATTCATGAACTGTGCTTATCTTGCTTAAAATGTAAACTGGTCACTTTTGGGTTTCCAGCGAAACTACCGGGCGAAACTATAGTGTCGCCCGGATTAGCCAACCCTCTGACTAACAGAGCCAGTTTCGCTTGGCCAGCGAAACTGACCAGCGAAACTAGCTCCTGATATATATATTTCATAAAACCCTAGAGATCTCATTTTTGCCTCATTTCACACAAAACACACACACTCTCTCCTGGAAATCTGGTCAGCCAAGAATCACCACAAGCCGACGTGATCCTAGCCTCGAGACAACATCCATTCGGATCCTAGATCGAATCGTGAGTCTCCCAAAACCATTTTTATGTGTTCTTTATGTGTTTTCTTAAAAAGCATGCTTAGACCTCTATGGAATCGCCTGATCTCTTGACATGTTGCTTAGGAATGCTAGATCTACCATAAAGTCAGTAACTTTACGTGTAAACTCAAACCATAATGAAGATTTATGCTAGATTAGGTCATTTTAGGTTTAAAATGCATTTTTGGTGATTTGATGATGAAAACCCATGTTTAAGGTGTTAAAGCTTACTGTTTTATGTTGGTAAATGATCATACATGCTAAATATTGAATCACATGAAGTATGGAAGCTGTTAGGTTGATTTTTAGGCTGATTTGTGAGTTTTTCGCGACCAGCGACACTGCGTGTTCTCTGGGCGAAATTAGGTAGCGAAATTATGTATATCTTCATCCAGCGACACTATGTAGCGAAATTGTAGTGTCGCCGGGTAAACCGACCAGACTTGTCCGAACGAAACTACCGAGCGAAATTCCCTGAACGAAAGTTCAAACCAGTTTCGGGCGAAACTAGGCTAGCGAAACTGTGCCAACAGTTTCGAGCGAAACTAGCCTAGCGAAACTGTGTCATCGGGCGTTGCCTAGCGAAAGTACTGCCCGTGCACACAGCAAAATTGCCTAGCGAAACTGCTAGCGAAATTGAGACCAGAATCCAAACTTGTGCAATTTACTTGAATGTTATACCATGACTTACATGATTATGCTATGATGATACATGCTTTGATTTCTGATGTATATGAACCCTTGTTTATGATCAACCATCGGTGTCGTGTGTCGTTATGTCGTGTCGCAGTTCCAACGTGCTATGTTATGGACCATAGTGACGATAAGTAATGATTAGACACAAAACTAATACTTAAGACCTAAACGTGTTCATAGGTTTTCGATAAGCAAACAATACTTGGATTTATTTAGCAAGTGTAGCAGTGCAACCAAAGGTGAGTGTCACTAACCCATTTACCGTGAACCCGTTTGGGTCACGCTGAATAACTTAATGAAAAACAATGCTGACAACCTTATGAGAGCTATGCACCTCTCTGATGAACTTGAATCCGGGAATGCTTGGCACCCACTTGATGAACTTGAAGTGTGTTATGGGAAGCACTTGTGAAATACTAAAACAACTAATTCTAAAACGAAACTGAAAAATGTTTTCGGGATTCATAAGAACCCCAAAATAAACCGTTTTAATATGACTAGTGTAGGTTAAAGTCTAAACCAAATGATATCACATGATTTCTAAGGATGCCTTAAAAACTTAAAAGTCCTCAACTAAATTGTACCATTAATTGTAAAGCGAGGGGATGTTGGGTAGATCTACTGGAGTTTGACAAACTCCGCCCCGTGGCACGGGGAGTGCACGGAGGTACAATATCAGCCTATCTGACCGTGATCCCGAGAGGACACGGGGGAGGCAAAAACCGCGATGACATAGGTCCGCAAAACAGAATGGCACGGCCTCTACAATATTGGTCAGCTTTGGTACAAACTTCCTTAGTGCATGGAAACCGGATTAGCTTTTACTTAACTAGTGCATATTCGGTAATTCAACACTTGGCAATGTTTGTAAAACTAATACTGATTACATGTTGATGAATACGATTATGAGACCGGGCCAATGCATGTCATGCCCACCATGAACTCACCAACCGTTAGGTTGACACTTGCGTGGTTTAAACTTTTGCAGATCGCTAAGGAGTATCCGCTGGAGGTTGGCATGGCACTTGAAGATTTCTTATTTTAAACTCAAACTTGGGAATTTAATAACAACTCATGTTTTGTAATTTAAGCACGTGGCTAGTGCTAAGATACTTATGTTTATTTTCCGCTGCGAACTTTAAACTGTTTTTATTATGAACATTTGGACTTTACTCTGATTCGTTTAGTATTTGTAACTAATGGTTGTGGCCCTGGTTTGCTCACACCCCTTAACGGTATAAACTCCGTTAGCGGTAAATTGGGGGTGTGACAGATTGGTATCAGAGCCATAAGTTGCAGAGAACTGGAATCATTTTCTAAAACGATTTGGAAACTGCAACTTGAAAACCTTAGTTACAAACGAACAAACAAAATTCCCAAAACCAAAATAATTACGTGCCAACATGGGATACTCGCTCTGCTGTGTAAGTAAAAGCTTAGTACGTATGTATATATATATATATATATAAATAAATAAATATATAGACCGTGTCTAGGAAGTCTAACGGAAAACTTTAGGGAAATTTTCACACACGAATACGAAACGCGAACACGCACACTATCCGGGGGAAAGCGACAACGAAACGATGCTGCATGCTACGTCCTGATTTCTACTACGATGACTACGTCGACGGTGACTTTTGTGGGAAAGCCGACTTTCGACGATAGCTACTTACGACTTACGACGTTCTCCGACGACGCCTCGATTTTGCACGAAAATTTTTCTGGACTAATAGCGGGATAACGGGAACTGGCTAATATACATATTATGGGATATGTATAGAATATAACTGTGACTGAACACTGGCTACTTTAACTGTCCAGCAAGATGTCTGGAAGGGGACACGGAAGGAGCAACATCAACATGACGCCTGCACAACTACAAGCTATGATTAACGAACACGTGCAAGCCGCTGTGGCAGCCGTCCAAGCTGCGTACGCCGCTCAGGGTAATTATTATGCCGGTTAAGGCACAAAGTAATTGTATTTTGACCTGTTTAACCTGAAAACCTGAACTATTATTGCATCAGGAAACCACCATCACTGCACGTTTAAGTCCTTCATGGAATGTAAGCCAATGACGTTTTCCGGCGAAGAAGGAGCGGTAGGACTCCTCAGGTGGATCGAGAAGTCTGAGAAGGTCTTCTCTATGTGCAACTGCCCTGCTGAGAGCAAAGTGAAGTATGCTACTGGTACCTTTGAGGGAGCTGCTCTCTCCTGGTGGAATGCCGAAATCCAGATGATTGGGATTGATGCGGCTAATAACATGCAATGGGAAGCGTTTAAGGAACTGATTATGGAGGAGTACTGTCCCCGTGACCAAGTGAAGAAGTTAGAGGGCGAATTCTTGAATCTGAAAATGATTGGGTCTGAAGTCGAACAGTATACTGCGCGTTACCACGAGTACGCGGTCTTGTGCCCCACAATGGTTGATGCTGAGTTCAAACGCATTGAGCGTTATCTGGAAGGCCTCGCGCCTCAAATCAAAGGGCTGGTGACCACCAGCAACCCCGCAACCGTGCAACAAGCCATCCGTTTGGCTCACAAGCTTACTGATCAGGAAGTTGAGAAGGGTACACTACCTGCAAAGGCCACAGAGAAGACTGCCTTAAGTGGCAAAAGAAAAGCTGATGATGAAGCTCCTGAAAACTCCATGAACAATCAGAGTGTGGGAAACAGCACTGGGAGGTCCTATAACTCCCAAGGTCAAAGCAAAAGGTCTGGGAACAACAGTGGTAACAACCCCCAGGGCGGTAATGGTCAACGCAACTACAAGGGTAACCTGCCCATGTGTAACAAGTGTGGGAAGCATCACACTGGTATTTGTAGAAAGAATTTGAACTGTGAAAGGTGTGGCAAGAAAAGCCATGAGGCGAAGGATTGTTGGACAATTCTTCCCGAGCAACAAAACCGCCTAAGGCAAAATAACAACAATCATGGCAACAACAACTACGGGAACAACCACAACAGGCAAGGAAACAATCAGAACAACAATGGTGGAGGCCGTGGCTGTTTTGAATGTGGTGCTCAGGGCCACATGAAAGGGGACTGCCCGCAGTTGAGAAGACAGGGAAATGGTAATCAAGGAAACAATGGTGGGAATGGTAATGGTGGAGGTAATGGTCAACGGGAATGGTGGAAATGGCAGAGGGAGAGCTTTTGTCATGGGTCAAGGAGAAGCTCGCAACGATGCCAACGTGATTAACGGTAAATTCATCCTTAATGGTTTCTTTGCTACTGTATTGTTCGATTCTGGTGCTGAAAGAAGTTTTATTTCCACTAAATTTGCTAAGTTGATTAATGCTAAACCAATTGCCCTAGACGCTAAATATGTGGTAGAATTAGCAAATGGTAAACTTCACGATACAACTCAGACAGTTAAGGACTGTAAGTTAGAACTAGCTGGCCATACAATAGGAATCGATCTTATGCCTTTCTCGATTGGTAGCTTTGATGTCATAGTAGGACTGGATTGGTTATCTGAAAACCGAGCCGAAATTTTATGCCAAGAAAAAGTGGTTCGTATTCCACTCAAGGACGGTGAAGTGTTAACAGTTCAAGGTGAGAAAGGTGGAACAGTCACCGGTATTATCTCGTTTCTCAAAGCTCAAAAGTGCCTTCGTAAAGGTCACTTCGCGATCCTTGCAAACGTCACCGACACGACACTTCCCGAGCGTAGAATCGACGACTACCCGATAGTCCGCGACTTCCAAGATGTATTTCCTGAAGATCTGCCTGGTTTGCCTCCATTTCGACAAGTAGAGTTTGGAATCAACTTAGTTCCCGGAGCGTCTCCGATCGCACGCGCACCTTACTGTTTGGCGGTAAGTGAACTCAACGAACTCTCCGCACAACTTCAAGAGTTACTCGACAAAGGATTCATTCGTCCAAGTTCGTCTCCATGGGGAGCACCGGTATTATTTGTTAAGAAGAAGGATGGAACGTTCCGCATGTGTATTGACTATCGAGAGCTTAACAAGGTTACGATCAAGAATCGGTATCCACTTCCTCGAATCGACGATCTCTTCGATCAGCTACAAGGTTTAAGCTACTTCTCAAAGATTGATCTACGGTCTGGATATCACCAACTTCGTGTTCGAGATGAGGATGTCCCCAAGACTGCTTTCAGAACTCGCTATGGTCATTACGAGTTTTTGGTTATGCCGTTTGGGCTAACTAATGCGCCTGCTGTATTTATGGATCTGATGAATCGAGTGTGCAAGCCGTACCTCGATAAGTTTGTGATAGTTTTCATTGATGATATTTTGATCTACTACAAGACAAAGGAAGAACACGAGGAGCACCTACGACTTATCTTGGAATTACTCCGCAAGGAACAGCTTTATGCTAAGTTTTCAAAATGCGATTTTTGGATTCGCGAAGTCCAGTTTCTTGGACACATTGTTGATCAGAATGGAATTCATGTCGACCCAGCTAAAGTGGAAGCTATCAAGAATTGGTCCACCCCGAGAGCGCCGACCGAAATCCGACAATTTTTGGGACTTTCCGGATATTACCGAAGATTTATTAAGGGTTTCTCGCAGTTGGCTCAACCCTTAACAGCTTTAACGCACAAAGGAGTGCAATATAGATGGGGTGAAAAAGAAGAACGCGCGTTTCAAACTCTTAAGGATATGTTATGTTCAGCTCCGATTCTCTCGTTACCCGAAGGGGTTGACGATTTCGTGGTCTACTGTGATGCATCAATTCAAGGGCTCGGTTGCGTGTTGATGCAACGGGATAAAGTGATTGCCTATGGGTCCAGGCAACTGAAGGACACTGAAAAGAATTATACAACGCATGATTTGGAATTAGGAGCCGTTGTATTTGCACTTAAGATTTGGAGACATTACCTCTACGGAACAAAGTGCACAATATTTACCGACCACAAAAGCTTACAACACATTTTTGAACAAAAGGACCTCAACATGCGACAACGAAGGTGGGTCGAGCTACTAAATGATTATGACTTAGCGATTAAGTATCACCCGGGAAAAGCCAATGTTGTGGCAGATGCATTAAGTCGAAAGGAGTACGAAAAGCCTCGACGAGCACGAGCGCTGCAACTTACCATTCACACGGGATTGCCGGATCGGATCCGCGATGCCCAACAAGAAGCTTTAAAGGAAGAAAACTTCGCAGCTGAAGCACTGCGAGGGGTAGATGGAAATTCGGAAATCAAGTCCGATGGACTCAGGTACTACAATGACAGAATTTGGGTTCCTTTACTGGGAAATCTCCGTGAGCTCGTGATGGACGAGGCTCACAAGTCAAGGTATTCGGTGCACCCTGGATCGGACAAAATGTACCAAGATTTGAAGAACTTGTATTGGTGGCCGAATATGAAGGCCGACATTGCTCGATATGTGGCTAAGTGTTTAACGTGCTCAAGAGTTAAGATCGAGTACCAAAAGCCTTCTGGATTATTGCAACAACCAAAGATCCCAGAATGGAAATGGGAGGATATCTCCATGGATTTTGTAACGGGATTACCTCATCGATCGAATCGACCGGATGCGATTTGGGTTATCATTGATCGACTAACCAAATCTGCACACTTTATCCCAATGAGAGAAAGTGATAATATGGATAAATTAACTAAACTGTATATTGACCGGATTGTGGCACGTCATGGAGTGCCTAAGACTATTATCTCCGACCGAGATCCTCGATTTACTTCCCGATTGTGGCAATCTATGCAAGAAGCATTGGGAACCAGACTGGATATGAGTACAGCTTATCACCCGCAGACCGATGGTCAAACGGAACGAACTATTCAGACTTTGGAGGACATGCTCCGAGCTTGCGTTCTCGATTTCGGTAAAGATTGGGAGGCTCATCTTCCGTTGGTGGAGTTCTCCTACAACAACAGTTATCATTCGAGCATCGGTGCAGCACCTTTTGAAGCTCTTTATGGCAGAAAATGCAGATCGCCCGTGTGTTGGGCTGAAACGGGTGAGAAGGGACTCACCGGACCGGAAATCATTCATGATACAACTGAACGGATCATTCAAATCAGAAAGCGGATAGCCGCAGCACGTGATAGGCAAAAGAGCTATGCCGACAAACGCTGAAAACCTTTGAAGTTCGAAGTAGGCGACAAGGTACTATTGAAGGTATCTCCGTGGAAAGGTGTGATACGCTTCGGAAAGCGTGGAAAGTTGAATCCTCGCTACATCGGTCCTTTTGAAATCATCGGGGAAGTAGGCCCGGTGGCCTACCGATTACGACTCCCTGCCAAACTCGATGGAGTTCACAACGTGTTTCACGTCTCGAATCTTGAAGAAATGCCTGGCTGAAGACATCGAGATAATTCCTTTGGAGGAATTGGAAATTGACGAACACCTAAGATTTATTGAACAACCGGTAGAAATCATGGGACGCGAGGAGAAAGCCCTCAAACGTAGCAAGATTCCGATCGTCAAGGTTCGATGGAACTCAAAGCGTGGACCAGAATATACTTGGGAACGAGAGGATCAAATGAAGAAAAAGTATCCTCACTTGTTCGAGCAAACGTCCACGGAAACTCAAGGTATGATTTAATTTTGGGGACCAAAATTCCTTTAACAGGAGGAGGATGTGACGACCCTAAAACTCTTGCTTTCTTTCCCCAGCAAGTACTGCAACGACGACAGCCGAGGCTGCGAACGCTACAACGCAAGAATAATTTTCGGGACGAAAATTCCATTTACAAGGGGATGATGTGACATCCGAGAATTTCAAGGTTAACTTCCGTTAGACAATCTCCGTTAGTTACGTTATAAGTGTCAACTTAGTAACTAATGATTAACTAGAACTAGGCCGAATACGTCCACGACCTTTGGTTGATCACCAAACCCGCCCATATGTGTTATGTGTTCATTTACTTATAGTTATTATGTGCAATGTGATTTAAATACATGATTTAGTATTGTGAATAGCATGACAATTCATGAACTGTGCTTATCTTGCTTAAAATGTAAACTGGTCACTTTTGGGTTTCCAGCGAAACTACCGGGCGAAACTATAGTGTCGCCCGGATTAGCCAACCCTCTGACTAACAGAGCCAGTTTCGCTTGGCCAGCGAAACTGACCAGCGAAACTAGCTCCTGATATATATATTTCATAAAACCCTAGAGATCTCATTTTTGCCTCATTTCACACAAAACACACACACTCTCTCCTGGAAATCTGGTCAGCCAAGAATCACCACAAGCCGACGTGATCCTAGCCTCGAGACAACATCCATTCGGATCCTAGATCGAATCGTGAGTCTCCCAAAACCATTTTTATGTGTTCTTTATGTGTTTTCTTAAAAAGCATGCTTAGACCTCTATGGAATCGCCTGATCTCTTGACATGTTGCTTAGGAATGCTAGATCTACCATAAAGTCAGTAACTTTACGTGTAAACTCAAACCATAATGAAGATTTATGCTAGATTAGGTCATTTTAGGTTTAAAATGCATTTTTGGTGATTTGATGATGAAAACCCATGTTTAAGGTGTTAAAGCTTACTGTTTTATGTTGGTAAATGATCATACATGCTAAATATTGAATCACATGAAGTATGGAAGCTGTTAGGTTGATTTTTAGGCTGATTTGTGAGTTTTTCGCGACCAGCGACACTGCGTGTTCTCTGGGCGAAATTAGGTAGCGAAATTATGTATATCTTCATCCAGCGACACTATGTAGCGAAATTGTAGTGTCGCCGGGTAAACCGACCAGACTTGTCCGAACGAAACTACCGAGCGAAATTCCCTGAACGAAAGTTCAAACCAGTTTCGGGCGAAACTAGGCTAGCGAAACTGTGCCAACAGTTTCGAGCGAAACTAGCCTAGCGAAACTGTGTCATCGGGCGTTGCCTAGCGAAAGTACTGCCCGTGCACACAGCGAAATTGCCTAGCGAAACTGCTAGCGAAATTGAGACCAGAATCCAAACTTGTGCAATTTACTTGAATGTTATACCATGACTTACATGATTATGCTATGATGATACATGCTTTGATTTCTGATGTATATGAACCCTTGTTTATGATCAACCATCGGTGTCGTGTGTCGTTATGTCGTGTCGCAGTTCCAACGTGCTATGTTATGGACCATAGTGACGATAAGTAATGATTAGACACAAAACTAATACTTAAGACCTAAACGTGTTCATAGGTTTTCGATAAGCAAACAATACTTGGATTTATTTAGCAAGTGTAGCAGTGCAACCAAAGGTGAGTGTCACTAACCCATTTACCGTGAACCCGTTTGGGTCACGCTGAATAACTTAATGAAAAACAATGCTGACAACCTTATGAGAGCTATGCACCTCTCTGATGAACTTGAATCCGGGAATGCTTGGCACCCACTTGATGAACTTGAAGTGTGTTATGGGAAGCACTTGTGAAGTACTAAAACAACTAATTCTAAAACGAAACTGAAAAATGTTTTCGGGATTCATAAGAACCCCAAAATAAACCGTTTTAATATGACTAGTGTAGGTTAAAGTCTAAACCAAATGATATCACATGATTTCTAAGGATGCCTTAAAAACTTAAAAGTCCTCAACTAAATTGTACCATTAATTGTAAAGCGAGGGGATGTTGGGTAGATCTACTGGAGTTTGACAAACTCCGCCCCGTGGCACGGGGAGTGCACGGAGGTACAATATCAGCCTATCTGACCGTGATCCCGAGAGGACACGGGGGAGGCAAAAACCGCGATGACATAGGTCCGCAAAACAGAATGGCACGGCCTCTACAATATTGGTCAGCTTTGGTACAAACTTCCTTAGTGCATGGAAACCGGATTAGCTTTTACTTAACTCGTGCATATTCGGTAATTCAACACTTGGCAATGTTTGTAAAACTAATACTGATTACATGTTGATGAATACGATTATGAGACCGGGCCAATGCATGTCATGCCCACCGTGAACTCACCAACCGTTAGGTTGACACTTGCGTGGTTTAAACTTTTGCAGATCGCTAAGGAGTATCCGCTGGAGGTTGGCATGGCACTTGAAGATTTCTTATTTTAAACTCAAACTTGGGAATTTAATAACAACTCATGTTTTGTAATTTAAGCACGTGGCTAGTGCTAAGATACTTATGTTTATTTTCCGCTGCGAACTTTAAACTGTTTTTATTATGAACATTTGGACTTTACTCTGATTCGTTTAGTATTTGTAACTAATGGTTGTGGTCCTGGTTTGCTCACACCCCTTAACGGTATAAACTCCGTTAGCCGTAAATTGGGGGTGTGACAAATATTATGCGTTGTGAAATTTCACAAGTGCAATCACACAAAAGAAAAAGAAAGACAAACAGAAATTGTCTGAATATGTCTGATAGTGTGGGGTACACTGATCAAAGCAAATCTAATCAATATCTTAACATATCCAGATGTTATGAGTATGATTCTGTCTGAGCTTAAGATGGACAAATTATACCTGCAATCGACATGACTTGTGTGCTTCAATTAGTTGAAATTGAAGTGTAGTTCAGTGCGTTATGATCAATATGATCCCATATAGTGATCTTTCTCATACCAAAAATAGCGTTTGATTCTGTATTGCAATTTCATTTCATATCAAGAAAAGTACAAAAAGATTTTTGGTGTGTTTTAGCATAAATTTGAAAAATCAAAAAGATTTTAGGTGTGTTTTAATATAAATTTTCAAAAAGCCAAAAAGATTTTGTTTCTGCTTTATTTTCGATCTGATCAACACGTGATATAAAATCAATTTTCAAAATCATATCTTGGAGTCTCGAAGAGACGTTTTGCGCCAAGATTATTTAAGTTCTGATGCAGGATGCTGTAGTGCAAGATATCATCAACTTCAAGTCTTCTGAAGATGTTGATAAAGGCCAGAGATACACGGAACGTCGTTAAGTATTCAAGATCAAGTTACGATTGAGTTGAGGAGGAGTTTGTTCGAAGATTCATTTCATTGGATAAACGGATTCTTTACTTGAGGGGGAGCTTGATTGAAGATACATATTTGATGATGTTGAGAAGAAAAGAGAAGAGATACTGCACACGACGAGGGGGAGTTTGTTAATACCTGAAATGTGCGTCGTGTGAAGTATCGAACGAAGACCAAGTTCAAGCCAATATAGGGTTGGCCGAACCTGGTCCGAACCTGAAGTTCGGACCGGCCGAACCTGGGGTTCGGAGGACGTTCGGCCAGTCGGGTATATATAGTAGTTTGGTCTTTGTGTTTAGGAGTTCTGAGCGTGTGAGCGAATCTTAAGTGTGTGTTTCTAAGTGTGTAATCTCTGTGTCAATTCTCTGTGGTTTACTGGTTGTAATTGTTCTCGTTTGATCAATAAAACAATCGGTTATTTACGTTTCGATGTCCGATTAGCTAGATCGAGTAGACGATCCGATGCTCACGCATTTTCAGG
>JBCNJP010000024.1:29277266-29404330 GCA_039602395.1 Deinandra increscens subsp. villosa
CAGCGGTCGCTAGGTTTCGCCATGGCGGCTATGGCGTCAGTGCCTTCCTGGTGGTCTTGTGTCTTTAGCCGAACTCCGGCAACCCTGTAATCGCGAATCCAGTGACTCTCCTGTCGGGAATGTGACTGCTAATCGGTAAGGTTCTTTGTGTTCGTGCATTTTGTTGATTTTCTGTTCAAATCCTTCATCCAGATTCTCGTTCTATTCACATATTTTCAGATTTGGGTGTGTTTTGGAAGTCTTAGTTATGGTGTTTCCGACAGTGGCGAATTTCCGGCGGCAGCCACCACCTCCGGCCGCCGGAACTATTCTGGATGATGAAAATTGCCGGTTGTTGGGTTGTTTGGATCTAGGGGTGTTTGGTTGCAAGATTTAGCCAAGATTGAGTTAACTCAGTACTGAGTTAACTGAGTCGACTCAGTCTCGATTTTGGTCCAACCGAAAATTTGTCAAGTGAAGTCAAATTCAGAAACCGACCTCGGATTATTGTTCCTGGCGAAAATGTGATCGGAATGGACTTTTTATTCGTTTATTTCGGTATCATGACGGTTTTACGGTTAACCGGGTCCGAGTTCGATTATCGGCCGAAGGTATACCGTGTTCATTATCTCGTTATTGTTCTTATGACTTTGTGCACTATTACAACCCGTTGACTAGAACCTTCGTCATCGCAATATTTAAAGGAATATATATATATATATATATATATATATATATATATAAATGGGTATATATATAATAATTCGGTAATAATAAATGTATTGCATATATTAAAAACTCGGTTTATCGGTCTTTAAAATAAAAGATGCTTATTCTGGAATGCTCGGGTGAAGCCAATTATATATTTAAACTATCACTATTTGAACTATATGGTCTTGGAGACTAAAAACTGACGTTCGGTTTGGATAAAACTTGTTTTAAAATGTTATGTTGACTTTGTATGTGTGAAAAGACATAAGAGTTATCACAATTTTATATGATCAAGTTTTCTTATAAATCATAAAAATATACGTATATCTTGCCGTTAATAATTATAAATAATTTATCATAATTATTTATCATTTTGTAGAATAAGCCTTCACTTTATGATCTTCACCGTGCGTCATCATCATAAATAAACACCAACGTGTCGTCATGTCGAACGTTTCGTGAAAATTAAATGAATAAATTAATTATCTATTTATTTATTTACTTAATCATTCATTTACTTATTTAATTATTTAACTAATTATTTATTTATTCGTCTATTCTTCCACCTGGTTTAGCTGTCGATTGCGTCTTCAGATTTATTCGTCCCGAGTCAGGGTGTCATTTTTCCCTTGTGTCTCCATATCAGGTGAGTATCATAGCCCATTTTCTTTTTTAAGTTTTGGGGTGCAATATGTACCGTATCAACTCATGTTCTTAAACTATTTATATTTTAAACTGCATGCGAGTTCTATGTTTGATCTATGTGCCTTGTATATGTGAACTTGTTTGGATCATTGCTGTGGACTATGGTTGTGTGTGTGTTGTACTTATGTGTGTTGCTCATGTTCATGTTCATGTTCATAGACGTATCCCATTAACTCATTTGAGCCGGGGTTACAATAATGGATCCGTTGGTCTGGCAACCCACTTGGCACACCTTGCGTGTGGCGCCTTGTGATTGAAAGCCTAAATGCCGAGGGCTTAGGTTACGTCGACCCCCATGTGCTTTAGTTCATGACTTATTTTCTATACTCGTGTTCAATGATTTAACACTGATTCGCATGTTCAAGCTCTGATCGTATATCTGTATAAACCTATGATTACTCACTAACTATTCGTAGTTGACCTTATTTTGTACATGTTGCAGGTTTGCTGTTTATATGGTTATTGCTTGTTGATGACACCATAGGTTGCATGCGGACTTAGAGGAGACCTAAATTAAAAGGATTAACTTGTTGAATATTATTGTTTAATTATCGTATTGTAACTTTTTATTCGATGTATATGAAATTGGCTGATTAAGAATATCGCAACGTTAATAGTGTTGTGTGCAATGGACAATCATCAAGACCCCGACATCTTCCGTCGTTGGTCGGGGTGTGACACCAATCCATTCCGATGTCTACATCAAAACTACCTATTTCAACCGGCAATAGGCCGATGTCGAAAGTATGATCTGAGTGTTCGAGTGAGCAATTCTTGTAGATTTTACCAGTTTCTATTATCTCACCATTTGCTAATTCTACGGTAAACTTAGTGTCTAAGGCAACATGGGCGTTTTCAAATGATTAACTAAATTCGGTAGACAGGAAGCTTCTATCGGCACCAGTATCGAATAATATGGAGGCAAAGTGATAATTGAGTAGAAATGTACCTGTCACAGTGATTGGATCATGGCGGGCATCTCCGGTGTTGATCAAGAATGCTCTCCCTCTGGCTTGACTGGTGTGTTGGTTCCTTGTCTTCAGGCAATCTTTCTTCCAATGATTAGCAACACTACAATTATAGTAGGAGCGATTTAGACAATCGCAAGTGATGTGTCCCTTGGCCTTGGCCATTCGCTTCCGCTTTGGAGTGGGCTGGTCTGGATGGTCAGAGGGAGCATGGCGTTTCTCGGGGAGCCCCACGATTTTCCGCGGCGTGAATCCCCGCCTACAACCATTGGGAATACGACGATAGACCCTGTGTGCCCTGGTATGGCCGGGTGAGATGTCCGGGTCCTCATGCGTAGGAGGGACCCCGGTGACGGTGAGAAGTGTGGTGGCCTCGGCTATAGCAGCATCGGCCTCGGCTAAGATGATCGCGGTGGCAGATAGGGGGCAGCAGCAGCTCCAGGGGCAGCCTCGGTCGTATGTTAGACGTACGGTGTGGGGCGACACTGGGTGCAGATCCCGTCGGTAAAGCTCCAGCAGCAGTGCATGGGACTTCTAGAGGTGGAAAAATAGGGAAATCGGGCGTGGAGTCACACTGCTCTATCTCAGTGGATATGCAGATGACTTGATCTGAAGCCATCTCTGCGATAACATGTTCCAAGACAAAACAATGTTAGTAACAGTCAAATATATATTTAAGCAAAGTGTAAGCAGTTAAATATATACAAGTAAAAATAAGGCTACACATGAGTTATGACACACATTTTCTTAAGTGTACCTCAGGATGTTGGTAGCGAGTCTCGTATGCAAATGGAAGTCTTGTAGAATGGGCTACAGTCTAGGTTTTCTTGTTTTTGTTACCTAGTTCACTATAACCACGCATCTGATACCAATCTGTTACACCCAGATGTTTCCGATTACGTGGGCATGTGACGTCATGGGGTCATAGTCGTGGATGCAAGGAGCGACCTCTATCAATTTCGTTACGTTTGAAAACCAAGTAGTTATCAAAGTCGCAGCGGATTTCATAAGAGATAACATTGTCTTACAATATTAAAAACGATAAATTACGATAGAAATTACGAGTGTTCATGATTTATTTAAATAGAAAAGGGGTGACCATGACTCCATCCCTAATGCAGGCCCTAGTTGCACACTGAGAGCGATTCTTAGTTACCTGAGAAGTACATGTGTTTAAAAGGTCAACGTAATGTTGGTGAGTTCATAGGTTTAGGACTCTACAAAATGTATTTGTAAAACATTTGATGATATACAAGATATTATAATGGTTACCCATCGTTGCATTGATCTACCAGCACCTTGATTTTAAACACTAACAGATTTACCCACCTATGGCATCTTCCCCAAGATTTACCAATGGCATAGAATAACTGACATGTACCCCGTGACTGTTACCGGTGAGTCAGAACTGAGTCAGAACTAGAGCGACCAGCTAGGGCAGGGTTGTCAACCCAAATAGATCTATTCACTAGTTATCATTTCGTTACAAGAACTAATTGAAATCAATTGTTGGTGGGATTTGTAGAAATATGTTGTATAACAAATTACTATGAAGGGGTATGAAAGAACAGATAATCAATAAGGCGTAACAGTTGTACCATAATATAAAGTAAAAAGATTTGTTTGATCATGATTTCTCCCCTCATAGTATTTAAAGAGTTTTAAAAGAAAGGGGTTGTGAAAGTCACCTCTTCAAGGTGAATGATCATGATAGCTGATACGAGCCGTGAGTGACCGATGTCCTAATATCAATGATAATAATAGAACAAGTCTTAGGTCTTGATTCAATTGGATAACATTTTGGTTAACCAATGATCCTGGTCGAGTCTTGACAATTCATTCCCGTTTGTATGTTTAGAAAACCCGTTCGTAATATTTATTAAAATAAATATTTGTGCTTCGTTAGTACTTATGACTTCGTAGATATATGATAAGTAGGAGTTATAAGTCAATCAATTATTTGTTAAGTTATAATAAATATATATAACATATATATATATATATATATATATATTTATATCATTTTCCATTTGTCGTGATAAATAATAAGGTGTATTATTTATTTCGACGCTTCTTTAAATCTAAACTTGTATTTGAAACTTGTTGATAAAAGGATTGTGAATACAAGTTTGGTGAACCACGGTGTGCCGGACCATGAGTGGACTTATACTAGAAAATAATCATAGATAAATTTATCCAAAAACAAACATAATGTTTATCTTAAGTATATCCTTAAACATTGATAAAAAAAGTATAAAATGTTTCATATGTTTAGGACGGATTGGATAATTATAATAATAATAGTTGTTATTATTATATATTCGAGTTTTTAACCGATATTATTCTAATCGGATAAAATCTACGACTTTAAGCAACCAAAACGACTAAACAAGTTTAATTTATACAAAATGTTTAGTCGAATATTTGGACAAATGAATGTGTCTTAAAGCATTCGTTTTATGAAAATAAATGTCCGTATGTTAGTTTTTATTTTTCTACAATCCGAAATAGGTCCGACCTTTAGCCACCATTTGTTTATCCACGGTTTTCTTACCATTTCAAATCATTAGTCCGAGGGTTTTTGGGTACCTTTCCATAACTTGTTTACCGCATGATGTTTATCCCAAATTACGTTGTGTCCATTCATTACATATCATAAACACAATTCCTCAAGATTATATTCAATAGAAGTGTACATTAACACATAATAAGTTGTAACAATATATTTACTTGTGTTAAGTTTTAGACTTTGTTAATGTGTTTCATTTCACCCTAATGCTAATAATTTTAACAATACTTAGGTAAAAGTTCTTGATTATGGTTAAACACAAGTTAACATAACCCATGATCATTGTAGGTCATTATACCAATTTTAGGGTCTCTTGTTTGTGAACCAAAAGAATTACAAGAAATGTCATTTAGTGACTGAATCTCAAGTGTAAATACTCCCGGGTATGCCATTCGGCTCATCACTCGGTTTTTCTAACTCGAGACCCACAATTGTGACAATATTAAGCCCCGGGGGCATCACATGGTAGTTTGATCCACGAAATGTACCAAGAAAGAAAAGGAGAGTTCATCATTTTATGTGGGTTTTTAACCCGAAAGGAAAACTAGATCATCAAGACTCGAGGGTTTCATCGGTGTAACATTTCATGTAAAATGTAAAGGAGAGGAGGTTAGGAGCTTACAACGAGCAAGTCCTAGTGGTGGTGGTGACCGGAAGTGGTGGTGGTGGCGGCAACCGTTGGCGACAGTGGCAGCGGTGAGAGTTAATGATGATGGTGATGGTGGGAGTTGAGGATGTCGATGGTGATGACTGAAAATGGTGAGGATGGCGGTGGTGGTGATGGGTGACGATCGTTGGTGAAGGTGGTGGTAGTGGATGATGATCGGTGATGGTGGTGGTTATCGGCTGTCCAAGGAGAGAGGGGGGGTGGTGGTGGGTTACGGTGATGATGATGGCGAAGGATGTTGAGGATGGTGATGGCGACGGCTGATAGTGGTGGAGATGGCGACAGGGGTTGTTGATGATGGAGGTGGCGGTGGTGGTCTCTTGGCTGCGACGAGAGGGAGATGAAGGAGAGGTAGTGGGGTGATGGTGGTGTTCGGTGGTCATCGAACATCAATAGCAGCTTTAGGGTGGTGGTGGCTGTGATCGTCGGCGGTGGAAGGTGGTGGTGAGGGTGAGGGGGGGGGGGTTGAATGGTTAGGTTGTGTGTTAGAGTAGAGAAGGAGGCATGGGTTGTGTACCCTTTTCCACACATGTCTAAATTTGGTAACCCTAGTTAGGCAACTAATGATCATTGGTAGTCTTTAATTAACTTGGGTTAGGGATGATAAGCTAGATATTTTAGGATATTAGATAGTGTAGTTTTTATAAAAGTTTACTAATCTCCATGATTATTTTATAAAAATCACAACTATAATTGTAGTGTATTCATAAAATAATAACCACGAAGTTGGTTTTAGTTTGGGCCGAAAATTTAGAGTAACGGGTGTCATGTCTGTATGGCTCGTGTCGAGCCGGTATACGAGGCTTTCTTCGTTTTCGACGCGATTAGTCCCATTATTTGCTAAAATTAGCCGGGAGTGATACGTTATAGATTAAAGTTGTCGGTTGGCTTGTCGGGCCGTGTTTTTGGGCTCGATTTGTTCGATTTGCTTTATTGGGCCGGGCCGAGCCCAATTTGGTAAACAGGCGATAAAAGCCGAACCGTTCCACTGTTTGGTCGAGACGAGTTGCCAAATAATTTACGAGGTCACAACATTGTTATATAATTATTGTTTGATCGTAATTTAATTATTTAGTATTTTTGGTTTTATTTATTTTATTTGATCGCGCAACCGCGTGAGGAAAATAAATACTTGATCTTTCTGCTTCTAAGCTCGAATATTCCATGACTTAAAACTGGTAATAGTTTTAAATGAAATGTTCGCCTAAGTATTGCCTGGCGTTGGTGTGATTTCTCACAACACCGGTTTGAAGAAATATAAAAGTTACTTTTTATATTTGATTTTCTTATTATTGAAGTTCCACCGATCACACGGTGAACCTTTCTGTTTGTTACAGGTATGTTTTTCTCTACAAACATGGGAATTTTGTCAAGGGTGGGCGTTTCGGTGCACGGTGTTTACTAATGTTATTACTAGTTCAGGTCAAGCACAGATATACACTCATGTAAATATAGTCAATGAGTAGGGTTTGACCTGGTTTTTCTGACGGGTTGTCAGAGCTGCCAGGTTCAATTTTGTTCTTAATATAGAACAGTGGCCAGCTTGGACCAATGAATACTATTGGGGCATTCTGCTGTGTTTCTGTATCGAGTTTAGAAAGCACATCGACCACCACATCTTTTTTTACCGCATGAAGTTTAACTGTGTTTACCCTTCTTCGTAACACCTATTCTGGTAACTGGATTGGTACAATCTATAGTTTAACGATGTAGAATATTAGCAACTAATTGAAAAAGACATAACATAATAGTGCATGTTGCAATCTTTGATAAACCTTTATCTGGTGAAGCTAAAGATGACACTGGCGTCAACTAAATAACTAACATAGTATTACTATTTTGCACCCTTTATGATTAATGAAACTCAGATTCAAATAGCGAAAATTGGGCAACCTGATTAAACCCAAAGTTTTAGTTTTTACATGTGAAATTACGATTACAAATTGTTTGTAATTTGGTGGGTGAATATGACATCCACATCCGATTTTGGTGTTGTTTTATTTATTTCATCACATATATCACCATTAGTATGACTAAATAATTATGGAGAAGAGTAAAGGAAGCCAATAATAATGGAGGTTATGAGCAATCAATGCATTGTAGCACCTTATGTTCAAGTAGATAACTCTATTGTGTTTAATTAGGTAATAAGTTGGCAACATGGGTGGTTGAGGGTGGTCATGTAAAGTGTTTGTTAGAAGGTTGTGTGAAGCTGGGGTTGTTTGATATATATATGAGTTACATCCGAAGCATTTCTGATTCTCGGTAGTTTGTAATAAAAAACCAAAATTACTGATTATAGTATAGCATATGCATGTCATTATAACAATACTTCAAAGTGGTTATTACCTTAATATCAGTAGTTAGAAGAAGAAGGTTTTAAAGAATGTGAAATCACTGACTTTAACATTTGCGTTTTACCTGATTGAGAAATCCGACCCGTTTTGAGATTTCGTGATTTACTGATTTGCAAATTATTGAGGACCGGAAGAATTTTTGGGTATTTATACCCCAAATATCGGGTCTAAATGATTTATAATCGTTTTTCGAAATCATATACTTAATTACAATCAATTGGAATCAATTGGATGTCTCGAATTGAAATTGAAAATATAGCAATTTCCGGTTTTTACACGATTTCGGTACGCGATTCGTCGTTTACTGGGGATCTCGTGTTTGATCCTCGTAAGTTAAATTCAACATTTTTACGAGTCTAATAATCAATTATCATGTCATGGGTCATCACACACTTGATCGAGTCGAGAAACGTTGGTGATTTGTCCCAAATCGATACGTACGCCAAAACCGACCAAAAACGCCTATTTTGACCTAATTTGCGCATACATTTGAGTTACCTGACGTATTTATAATCATTTTGAGTGGATTAAATGTGGTTAGCATGTTGGATTGATGATTTGGGTGATTTGGGAGAAAACGGGACTCGAAAACATTAAAAAACGGCAAAATGAGCATGCGAAACGAAGCGAAAAGCCAAGGAGCCGTCCAGGAGGCTCTAGGCGTATCGCTGAAAATGCGTGAGCGGTAGATCGTGTACTTAGTCGTATCGAAATAAATGTAAAATGAGTAAAACACAAGGAGTAAATACAATGAAGCTTTCTATTAGCCACAGACAACCACAAAGTACACTTGATAGAATGTAAGACTCAAACATGCAAGTCCCCTAAGATCTACATAAGACAAACTATATATACTAGCTGAAATCTCGATGGTCCGAACCTCCAGTTCAGACAAGTTCGGACCTGTCCGAACTTGGAGTTCGCCAGGAGTTCGGCTAGCAGCAAACATGCATATCTTTGTCCTGTATTCAATACTTCACATGACGATCAGGAACCATGTATCAATAATCGCCTAGAGCTCCAATGACTCCTAGGCGATATGCTTGAATGTAATTTTTCAGCAGAACGGGATTTTCATCTATTTAAGCATCTTAAACCCCATTCCAACCATTTTTCTCAAACCCTAAACCCCCAAAACGGCTGTAATGATCTAGAATCCATCCCTCTTCATCAAAATCATGTCTTGAAGCTAAAGATTCACCTGATAAGTCCTGGCTTAGTGTTTTGCTTGTTGAACAGATACTTGATATCAAAGGCGTACACTACAGCCAATAACTCGTTCTCTATGGTAGTGTAACTTTCTTGGGCCTTATCAAGAGTTTTGCTAGCGTAGTAGATGGGATGAAATCTTTTATCCCTATGCTGCCCTAGAACGGCTTAAATAGCATAATCGCATGCGTCACACATTAGCTCAAAGGGCTGTGACCAGTCAGGTGCGACAATTATAGGAGCGTTTATCAGCTTCTCTTTGATCAGATCGAACGATTTTATGCAGTCTATTGAGAAGTGGAACGTGACATCCTTCTCTAGAAGTTAAGTCATGGGTCTGGTGATTTTTAAAAATCTTTTATAAATCGTCTATAAAATCCAGCATGACCCAAAAAACTTCGTACATATTTTGTGGAATTGGGATAAGGTAGCTTGCTTATAGTTTCAATTTTCGCTTTATCAACCTCCATCCCTGCTCGTGAGATTTTACGTCTGAGCACAATTCCTTCTATGACCATGAAGTGGTATTTTTCCCAGTTGAGAACCAGGTTTGTTTCTTCACATCTTGCCATCATTCAGTCCAGATTTTTACGACATGAGTCGAAAAAGTCTCCATAAACTGAGAAATTATCCATGAACACCTCCATGGAATCCTCTATCATGTCAGTAAAGATTGTCGTCATGCAGCGCTGGAAGGTGGCAGGCACATTGCATAGCCCAAAGGGCATACGCCTATATGCGAAAGTTCCCACAGGGCATGTGAATGTAGTTTTTTCCCAATCCTCTGGAGAGATAGGGATCAGAAAGTACCCCGAGAAACCATCAAGGAAACAGTGGTATTGTTTCCCTGACAACCTTTCCAGCATCTAATTGATGAAAGGCAATGGAAAATAATCCTTTCAAGTAGCATCATTTAATTTGCGATAGTCGATGCATACTCGCCACCTAGTTACGGTGCGAGATGGGACCAATTCATTCTTTTAGTTGGTGAGAACAGTCTTGCCACCCTTCTTTGGTACCACATGCACCGGGCTCACCCACTTTGAATCAGAAATTGGATATATCAATCCCACATCTAGCAACTTGACGACTTCTTTCTTCACAACGTCTTGCATGTGGGGATTTAGTCTTCGTTGGGGCTAAGCCATCGGTTTGTGGTCCTCTTCCATCAGAATTTTGTGATTGCAGAATGCAGGGTTTATCCCCCCTGATGTCAGAAATTCTCCAAGATATGGCCTGCTGATGATTCTTCAACACTTCTAACAGCTTCTACTTTTGTTCATCACTTACGTCGGAAGCAATGATGTTTGGCTTTTTATTTTGATCATCCAAGTAAGCATACTCTAGATGGGATGGGAGTTTCTTTAGCTCTAGTGGTGCTTCCTCCACTGCTTTCTCCACGAATTCTTCTTCAGCTTCTGGATCCTCGGCCTTTTCCTGCACTGGATCACCAAATTTAACGGCAGGGGCTAATCTAAAGTCTTGATACACCCTATTTAGAATCTGAGTGTCCTCCTGATTTTTTCCTAAAATAGCCCAACATACCCCCCCCCCCCCAAACTGTGGTCATTATTGAGTCAAGGAAGTAGTATGTATCGTATCATCTTGGCTCGAGGGGCGCTTCATGGACTCTTGAATGTCAAAGGTGACTATCTCGTCATCTACTCTTAGAGTTAGCTTGCCATCGTGAACGTTAATTATGGCACGAGACGTTTCTAGGAACGGTTGTCCTAGTATAAGAGGGATATGCTCATCCTCGTCCATATCAAGTATTACGAAGTCGACGGGAAATACGAATTTGTGGACTTTGACCAGCATGTTCTTGATGTGAGGTTAAAATGTACACTTTATTTTATATTAATCACTCCCCATACACACCAAATTGTGTATAAAGTATATTATTTTAGTTGGTTTTTAAGATTAGTGTGTTGAGATAAGAATGACCTTAAATTGTGTGATTAAGTTGAATCTGAGTTATAATATGTTAATATGTCAGGCGTCACCATAATTTCTTTTTATATTATTAATTTAGTATCTCTTTATAATACAAAAATAAGAAAATAGAAATGTGATTTGTGGTTTTCGTGGATAACAATTGCAGGAGTTAAGAATGAGTTTGAAGAATTAAAGTGAGCTTCTTTATTTTGGATGGCAATTCGATGGAAATCAAAGAGGGGCCACGTCAAGCTTAAAAGAAATTAAAATGGATACAGAAGTTCCATGTGTTATGCACGTGTAGTGCATAATAATTATGGTGTTTGAGAATGCATGGAGACTAGTCATCAATTTGGAATACGGAATCCATGAATTCGGGCGGTACGCGGAAAACAATTCCAATCAGGGCGGTACGCCTACGATCGAAGTCGGCAGTTTTTTAATTATTTTATTTTTCTAAACCTATTTAAAGGGTGTTTAAGACCTATTTCGAACCCTAATCATCCCCAGCCGTTTTTGGGGTTAGAATTACGAATTTGGAGATTTTTTTAGAGATTCTTTGAAGGTTGTAATCATCCGGTAATTGTTTTCAATGCAATCTTTCATTATGTGTTTGTTTGTTTCATTAGCCATGTCCGGCTAATCCATCACTAACCGCTTTTGGTGATTGGTTGGTGGATTCGTTCTATGATTAATCTATTGCTTAACTAGTTATTCCGGAATACTTGCTACCGTTGAATACCTACATGCGGAATTGTTAAATTTAACTAGTAATCTAGGGTTTTAGTGGTCCACTGTTTATTGATCTAGCACTTTCTTGCGGCAGGACTAATCAGCCCATTAGGAAACTAGGTTATTAGGTCAAGGAAGCAATTGGGGGGCATGTCTATGTGTCACGGTTAAGTAATTAGGTTTTTCTAGATCGGTAGCCAACCAGGATCCAGAAGTGGTTAGACTCGTCTCATTTGAATTCAATTAAGTGTTTAGGTTAAAGTTAGTTAATTTGTTAGTTAAATCACCCAATCAATCAAAACAGCTAAGTGGCAAAGTAGATAATTTTAGGTTAATCAGTAATTTTAGTTAATTTAGTAATCAGTTAATCAATTTCCACATATTCCCTTGGTTCGATAACCCTAACTTACCACTACTACAAATCAATCTAGTTGGGGATTTGAAACGGCCTGACAAACCGTTATCAAATTGGCGCCGTTGCCGGGGAATTAGTGCGCTTTTTGATTAGTTGATTTTTGTTGAATTTGTATTTTTATTTAATTTTTTTCAAAAAAATATCAAAAAACCCAAAAATAGTGTCTTTTATCCCAGTAATTATTTTCTGCATTTTAAAAAAAAATTAATTTTTTCCGAAATCAATTTCTGGGCGGTACGCCTGGAAATCTTCATTCCTGGGCGGTACGCCTTGGACCTTTTTTCACAGAAAGTTTTCAAAATTTTGACCATCCAAGTTTCGATTTTTTCTGTTCTATTGCATTATTTACACCCCCTGGAACAGTGCTACGTAATTGGTTTGCTCTTTTGTGACCAATTTTGCAGGTTTTAGGTGATTGTGCATGCATACGCGACATTCCCGCAAGACATCCCCGCTGATTTACAATCCGGAGATTGAGAGAACCGCTCGGCAGAACCGAGCAGAACAGAGAAACAGAAGAGAAATGGAGGGCCAGAATCCAAATCCCAACCAACCACAAAACCAAAACCAAAACCAAGATCAGAATCCAAATCCCAACCAAAACCCAAATCACAACCAAAACCCGAACCCAAATGAGAACCTCAATCAAAATCCCAACCAACCACAGAACCAAGCCCAGAATGAACCAGTGGACCCTGCCATACCACAAAATATTCCTCCGGGTCATATTCCACCATTTCGGGTGCACGGGCACAATTCTTTACCATCCCTTTCCCCTAAATCTTCATACCATGAGGAGGACGGTTACCACTACCGGGTTAGACAACCAAGTCCACCTCGCCAACAACAACCACCCTTATTCCGCCGAGCCCCACCACAACAACCTCCACCACCACAAAACCACTTTCGACAAAATCCCGTGTATGAGGAGCAGTGGGGGCATGATTGGTATGACCCAAATGAAGATGAAGATGGATATGGGTATAGAGAGGAACCACCAGTTGACATTCCAAGGAACAGAGCACGAGCTCCACAGGCTAATGTTGCCCCACAAGGAAGAAGAGCTTCCCCCCCAAGAGGAGTTCCACAATTCAACCATGGGGGAGCTCGTCTTCAAATGGAAGGAGGAGTCCCACGATTGGTAGAAAACCCGCCGGTTCAGGGAGTGGCTAGTCACTTTAAGCCAATCGTTGTTCCGAGTGCATCCGCGGTAGTCGTACCAATCGGAGCAAACAGACGAGCTTTTGAGGTTCGACCTCAATACTTGAGTCATCTACCAGAATTTTACGGGAAAAGAACCGAAGAACCATATCATCACATTCATAGCTTCGAATCCACATGCATACCTATTAGAGCCACGGGGTTCACACAGGACGATGTCAAGCTAATGCTTTTCCCGTATACCCTCAAAGATCGAGCAAGGAGATGGTTCGAGAGTCTAACTCCCAGTAGCATCTATACTTGGGTGCAAATGCAAGAAGTGTTCCTTGAAGAATACTTTCCGATGAGCAAAACCAGTGAGGTCAAAGAAGAGATCCGGTCCTTCCAGCAACACACCGGGGAACCATTTCATGAGGCACTCACTCGGTTCAAGGACTTGTTGCGTAAATGCCCGCATCATCGAATAGACACTTGGGATCTCATTAAAGCATTCTATGATGGTCTCCTCCCAGAGGATATCCGAGACTTGAACTCCATCAGCAATGGGACATTCCTAACCAACACGGAAGAGGTAGATTGGGGGCACATGGAGAGGTTGAGTGCCACATCAAAAAGGCTTGCTCAGAACGGGAGAAGATCGCGATCCGCAGCGGTCAAATCGGTTGATTATGAGGCGGAGGAAAGGATAGAGAAACTTCGCCAACAGACACTCCTCTTGGAAAAACAAGTAGCCCAAATGAAGTTGGGGGGTGCATCAGAAGAGGTGAAGGCTAGTGCACAATTTCCGGTGTGCACGGGTTGTGGCGAATTAGGCCACTCGGTGGATGCATGTTCCACCATGGTTCAGCAAAGCGAAGATGTCAATTATGTCCAGGGAGCGATGAATTCCAACACTTACCATCCCAACCTTCGCAACCACCCAAATTTCAGGTATGGCAATGCTAATAATCAGTTAAATCCTAACTTTCAAACTTCTAATGTGCAGGGTGGAGCTTCAACACAATATCAAGGCCGAGCATCCGGTTACAACCAAGGGGGCTATCAACGGACCACCTACACTCAAGGTGGAAATCTTCCCCAAGGAAGCTACCAACAAGCTCAACCGACACCGGAAGATGGGATGCAAGCGCAATTTGCCGCCTTAATGGAGAAAATGAACTCACTCGTAGATGGTCAAAAGCAGCTAGTCGATGAGCAAAGACAGTTATCCGCCAGCCACAGACAGTTGACCGACAAAGTTCAAGGGTTCGATAGGAGGTTCGAGCTCCAAGATAAGACAATGGGAGCTGTGCAGAAACAATTGGGTCAACTAGCAGCTGAAAATTCAAGACGAGAACCAGGTAAGTTGCCTAGTGATACTAACATTAATCCAGCTCACCAAGCTTCTACTTCAGGTGTCAAGAATGTCCGAGGAGTTCCTATTAGTGCAATCAACATGTTGGTAGACAGTGACGAAAGTGATGATGATGAAGAGTTCGAAGAGTTGAAGACACCGTTGATTCCGGTTAAGATTGGAGAATTCACAACCAACAAGGCATTGTTGGATTTTGGAGCATCGGTGAGTGTTCTTCCAAGTAGCCTATGTGAGCAATTTCATTTGGGTGACGTGCAAGAGGTCAAAACAAAGGTGGTATTTGCGGATGGATCATCAAAGAAACCACGAGGTATGTTGAGGGGTGTGGTTGTTCAAGTTGGTGAATTTTACTATCCCGAGGACTTCTTGGTAATGGATTATGAGGATACGGGACATCAACCAAGGATCATACTTGGAAGACCATTCTTGTCTACCGCAAACACACAAATTGATTGCAGAGCGAGTACATGTACAATGCAGTTTGGTAGCCGGGTATTATCTTTAAATTTATTTAATCATGTTTTTAAATATTCGGTTATTAATACTATTCCAAAACTGTTTGCTACTGACAAGTGTCCTCCTAGTAAAATAGAGGAGGATACAATGGAAGGTGATTTTGTGGTTGACAGGTTGCAAGTGGAGGTTGATGAACTCAAGTGTGGGGATACCGGTGACCCGGTAGACGTTGATTCGGGGGAGCTGAAGGATGCTAAAAACGGGCACAAACCACGAGAGAAAGTGACGAGATCGAAGGCTCAGATTGGGGGTGAAGGAAAAGCTGATATAAAAAAAGATGATGGTCGAGGAGCTGTGAAAATGAAGGATGAGGAAAATGGTGAAGTTAGTGGATGGATTCGAGATGGCAAGTTCGAGTTTACAAAGAATCAGTTCACTGAGCTGAAAATTGGAGAGAATCATGTTTTTAAGCCTCCTTGAAAGGGAAGTACGGTCTGGCTGAAGACCTTAAAAACTTAGCGCTAACTGGGAGGCAACCCAGCGGTTTGTTTTTCTTTTGATTTTCGTGTGTGTTCGTAGTTTTTGTTAGATTTTACATTTTTGGTGTGTTTTCAGGAAATCGGGAAGCTCGGGAATGAATTTGTGCCATATACCGCGTTCCAGGTATGTTTTATAAAAAATTGTGCAGTAGAGACGTTTGGTGGTGCAAAACAAGTGTTTTTCCAAGAGATAGTTTTGAGTCCCCAAAAATTTTCGAAACTTTCTGCCAAAAATGGGTCTGGGCGGTACGCCCAGAATGTTACAATTCTGGGAGGTACGCCCCAAAATTCAAAAAAAAAAAATTGTTTTTAATTTCAGGGAGGTACGCCCAGAATGTTACAATTCTGGGAGGTACGCCCCAAAATTCACGGGAAAAAAAAATTCAAAAAAAAATAAAAAAAATATATAAAAAAAAATCAATACCCTTAATCGGGTCGGTTCTTCATAATCACCACTCATCACCGCCATTTCCAAACACCCCACCACCGCTGTCTCGTTCGCACTCACTCACATCCACCTCCGATAAACCTTCCATCGAGATTTCTGGAATTCACGATCTATCTTGAGAGGGTGTTGCACGACTTCCGAGGAGCTTTCACGATGATATCAGGGGAGTCTGTTCCAACTTGTTCTTTTTATTTATTTATTTTTATTTTTATTTATTTTTGCATTTTATCTTTTTTTTTTGTCGTTCGTGTCTGTATATTCGTCATGTGCGTGTTTCCTATCACATTGAGGGCAATGTCGATCTTAAGTGTGGGGAGGGGGACAGGACGTCAGTTTTATTTTTAATTTTAAAGTTTTTGAAATTTTAAGTAGTTGTGTTTATTTCGAAAAAAAAAAGTAAAAAACATAAAAAATCCAAAAAGATTTTTCATTTTTTGAGTCATTTTTAGTTTAAGTGTTTGAGTCAAATCTGTCTTTGGATAAATTGCAAATCATGGAAAATGATAGTACAATTGGGAGTCAATTTTCAAAATAAAAATGAATAAAGAAAGGGAAAAGTGGTAAGAAAAGGTGAGAATGGAAAATATAGCTAATTTGTGATGTGTCGGTAGGCCCAGCTGATTGAGTATAGCTTAATTATCCCTTGGTGTTTACTTTGTATAAATATGTAATTAATTCAGTTTGCTAGTGGGTTCCCATTTTAGAGGTAATAGTGAGGTTGAAACTGATGATTAGGAGGAAAAAGACCTTTTTAGATTAGAGACTTATATATCCTCAGAATAAATTGGCACGTTATGATCTTTTTGCGAAAGCAAATCCGAGAAATAACGGCGCCCCATTTTTCCATCTTTTGAGCATATTAGGTAATTAATTGGCTAATGAATTAGAGTGAAGGGACAGAATACTCATGTATGATTTCGGGGGTAAGACCTTGTGAAAGAGTACCTCTGATGATGTTCCGGATCTCGCGGGCAAAACACTCACGTATGATTTCGGGGGTAAGACCTTGTGAAAGAATGCCTCTGATGATGTCCGTTGGTAAGTGTAGTTAAAATTAACCAATTATAAAAAATAAAAAAATTAAAAAAAACAAGAAAAAAAAATTAAAAAAAAAATGAGAAAAATAGAAAGAAATAGTGGAGAAATAAATGCTCAACAACTTCATTCATCCACTTAACTCCACCATTCTTGGGATATATGAGTATCTGGTTTAACTAGGGTGGGGAAAATATAAATAATACATCTTTATTACCCTTTGCTTTGACTGAATTTGAGTCGGGATTAGATTGAACTTGAGCTTTCTGAATGTGGGACACATTGGTAGACTGATATAACTATTCGGTAAATTACATAAACACTTTGGGGGCTCAAAGATCAGTGGTTGGGTTTAGTCGGATAGAAATATCGGCAATTGCAATTAGTATATATGAATACATTTTGGAATGTGGATTGTAAGAGGTTGCTAATTTAAAATGTTAAATGATTTTGAGTTGATTTTCCCAATTATGATTCCATGGCAGTTTTTCCGAGACGGAAAAAGATAAGTGTGGGGATGTGATGTGAGGTTAAAATGTACACTTTATTTTATATTAATCACTCCCCATACACACCAAATTGTGTATAAAGTATATTATTTTAGTTGGTTTTAAGATTAGTGTGTTGAGATAAGAATGACCTTAAATTGTGTGATTAAGTTGAATCTGAGTTATAATATGTTAATATGTCAGGCGTCACCATAATTTCTTTTTATATTATTAATTTAGTATCTCTTTATAATACAAAAATAAGAAAATAGAAATGTGATTTGTGGTTTTCGTGGATAACAATTGCAGGAGTTAAGAATGAGTTTGAAGAATTAAAGTGAGCTTCTTTATTTTGGATGGCAATTCGATGGAAATCAAAGAGGGGCCACGTCAAGGTTAAAAGAAATTAAAATGGATACAGAAGTTCCATGTGTTATGCACGTGTAGTGCATAATAATTATGGTGTTTGAGAATGCATGGAGACTAGTCATCAATTTGGAATACGGAATCCATGAATTCGGGCGGTACGCGGAAAACAATTCCAATCAGGGCGGTACGCCTACGATCGAAGTCGGCAGTTTTTTAATTATTTTATTTTTCTAAACCTATTTAAAGGGTGTTTAAGACCTATTTCGAACCCTAATCATCCCCAGCCGTTTTTGGGGTTAGAATTACGAATTTGGAGATTTTTTAGAGATTCTTTGAAGGTTGTAATCATCCGGTAATTGTTTTCAATGCAATCTTTCATTATGTGTTTGTTTGTTTCATTAGCCATGTCCGGCTAATCCATCACTAACCGCTTTTGGTGATTGGTTGGTGGATTCGTTCTATGATTAATCTATTGCTTAACTAGTTATTCCGGAATACTTGCTACCGTTGAATACCTACATGCGGAATTGTTAAATTTAACTAGTAATCTAGGGTTTTAGTGGTCCACTGTTTATTGATCTAGCACTTTCTTGCGGCAGGACTAATCAGCCCATTAGGAAACTAGGTTATTAGGTCAAGGAAGCAATTGGGGGGCATGTCTATGTGTCACGGTTAAGTAATTAGGTTTTTCTAGATCGGTAGCCAACCAGGATCCAGAAGTGGTTAGACTCGTCTCATTTGAATTCAATTAAGTGTTTAGGTTAAAGTTAGTTAATTTGTTAGTTAAATCACCCAATCAATCAAAACATCTAAGTGGCAAAGTAGATAATTTTAGGTTAATCAGAATTTTAGTTAATTTAGTAATCAGTTAATCAATTTCCACATATTCCCTTGGTTCGATAACCCTAACTTACCACTACTACAAATCAATCTAGTTGGGGATTTGAAACGGCCTGACAAACCGTTATCAGTTCTCAACTATCCCACACGGTATTTCACTGATCTGTCAACAAGTTGCAGAGTCATGCGCGTAGGTTCTGGTTCTCCTAGGTTCAGCTTCTTGTATACCGAGTACGACATTAGATTTATACTGTCCCCCAAATCGGCGAGGGCGTTACTGACCTTCATGTTTCCAATTAAGCAGAGTATTGTAAAACTCCCTGGGTCTCTCAATTTCGCCGGCAATATTCTTTGAAGAACTGCAGAGCATTCTTCATTCAGAGTAACTATGGAAAGCTCCTCGAGTTTCTTCTTGTTGCTAAGAAGTTTTTTTAGGAATTTAGCATACTTTGGCATTGATGCCAGAGCTTCCACGAACGGCTGATTGATATGAAGTTGTTTAAATAACGAAAGGAACTTTCCATGCTGCTCTTCCATCTTCTCTTTCTCAAGCCTCTCAAGATACTGTATCCAAGGCTTGTACTCCTTTGGCTGGGGCTTCCCTGTTGTGGCTTTTGCCTCTTCTGCTTCAGGAGTATCCTCAGCGGCTTCTTTGGGATCCTCTGCAGGTTTGCCTTGACTCACTGGCACCTCTTGAGTCGACTTCCTGCTTCTCAAACTTGACAAGTTTACACAGGGATATTAGCATGAATCTTCAAGAATGAAATAGATCTAATTCAAATTAATCAAACGACTCAATCTTTCATTGTGAAATAATTAGATATACAAGTTATAGCCATGGAAAGCATAGATCTTGAACGACTTCCTGCTTCGCATCGTGACTAAGGAAGGAGGCTAGGAAGCCTCAAGTGATTGGTGTTCAAGTGTGTGCTAAACGACAAGGCAACAATTGAAACATGCATGATCAAGAAGCAATTATAGGACATATAAATTATAGGCATGCTATGCATGAGGCACCCATGTAGGACACCTAAGAAATAAGTCTAGGTCAAGCCGGTTCTAATACCCTAGATCCCTATAGCCGTGGCTCTGATACCAATCTGTCACACCACAACCATACGTTAGGGTGCGATGATTGTCCAGATGCACACAACACTAATTAAATGTTGCAATATTCTTAATCAACCCATTTCACAGAAATAGAATATTACATGATAATTCGATACAATCAGATAATAAATCACGGATTAACTTGATTAATTTAGGTCTCAATAAGTCCACATGCATCCTAAGGTGTCATCAACACGATCAACAACATCAACAGCAAAGCCTGCAACATGTACAAAATAAAGGTCAACTATGAATAGTTGGTGAGTAAACATAGGTGTATCGTACTGATATATATTTGAAACATGCGATTCAGTGAGTTAAGTGTAAACATATATGATAAGCATGAAATGAATCAAGCACATAATAGGCGACACACTCAATCCCTCGGCATTTAGGCTTTTAATCACAAGGCGCCACACGTGAGGCAGACCAAGTGGGTTGCCACACCAATAGATATATTATCGTAACTCTGGCTTAATGAGGTAATGAGATGCGTCAAATAGTTCCATCGTTCCATTGTTCCATCGTTCAATCGTTCATAGAAATAATCTACACAAGTTTAACCACACAAGTATACACATAACAATCACATCGATCGCATTTAGTTTTAGAATAAAGCATATAGAGTTTATGTTCTGATAGTGTACATGTTGCACCCCAAAACGGTATAAAAAAGGGGCTATGAATACTCACCTGATATGGAGACACAATTAAAAGATTGACACCCTGAAACGAATAGACCCGAAGATGACCTCGACGACTAGATGAGATAGAGAAAATAAATGAATAAATAGAAAATAATTTGATTTCATGACACAATCGACGTTGTTGATTTAATGAGATGATACGTACGTTATGATAAAGGGTTCAATTGAAAGATAGGGATAGGATCATGTAATTCTAAATAAACTGATACTATCATGAAAGTCAAACAAAGTCAAAGTAACCATCATGCACACGAGTATAAGGTTTTAATGATGTAAACCCTAGGTTTATCATGCAAGTCCTAGATCTATTCACAATATATCATGAACTCGGTAAATTTTAACATGGAAGGACATGCATGGCATGCACTTGGTCATAATACATCATACATGGTATGGATCTAGTCTTGACATATCATACGTAGCATGAAAGTCCGAACTTGATGCTCAATTCCATAGATCTATCCCCAGATAACATTCATGACATAGATCGAGTCATTTTAAACCATGAAAGTCAAATCATGATGTTCAATACACATGGATCTAACCCTAGGTAGCATACATGATGAAGATCTCAACACCTCATAGCATAAGATTCATATTCGGATGGTCAATTTCACAAATGTAACCCTAGATGACATATATGATAGAGATCTAACCATTTCCAAGCATAAAAACACCATCTTGATAGTTAAAACCCTAGATCTATAACATATCATCATGCAAGAACATAGGTCTAGCTTAATTCATCATAAACCCCAAATTTTAAACATGAATCCATAGATCTAGAGATTTCCAATCATGAAACATAGAGTTCTAAACCTAATTCATCTTAAAGTCACCATCTCGATCATAAAACTCAAAGATCCAAATATTATCATAATGCATCATGAAGATCTAAACCCTAAACATCATAAAGTCTCCAACTTGACAAGTTTACACATGGATATTAGCATGAATCTTCAAGAAAGAAATAGATCTAACTCAAATTAATCAAACGGCTCAATCTTTCGTTGTGAAATAATTAGATATACAAGTTATAGCCATGGAAAGCATAGATCTTGAACGACTTCCTGCTTCGCATCGTGACTAAAGAAGGAGGCTAGGAAGCCTGAAGTGATTGGTGTTCAAGTGTGTGCTAAACGACAAGGCAACAATTGAAACAGGCATGATCAAGAAGCAATTATAGGACATATAAATTATAGGCATGCTATGCATGAGGCACTAATGTAGGACACCTAAGGAATAAGTCTAGGTCAAGCCGGTTCTAATAACCTAGATCCCTATAGCTGTGGCTCTGATACCAATCTGTCACACCACAACCATACGTCAGGGCGGGATGATTGTCCAGATGCACACAACACTAATTAAATGTTGCAATATTCTTAATCAACCCATTTCACAGCAATAGAATATTACATGATAATTTGATACAATCAGATAATAAATCACGGATTAACTTGATTAGTTTAGGTCTCACTAAGTCCACATGCATCCTAAGGTGTCATCAACACGATCAACAACATCAACAGCAAAGCCTGCAACATGTACAAAATAAAGGTCAACTATGAATAGTTGGTGAGTAAACATAGGTGTATCGTACTGATATATATTTGAAACATGCGATTCAGTGAGTTAAGTGTAAACATATATGATAAGCATGAAATGAATCAAGCACATAATAGGCGACACACTCAATCCCTAGGCATTTAGGCTTTTAATCACAAGGGGCCACACGTGAGGCAGACCAAGTGGGTTGCCACACCAATAGATATATTATTGTAACTCTGGCTTAATGAGTTAATGAGATGCGTCAAATAGTTCCATCGTTCCATCGTTCAATCGTTCATAGAAATAATCCACACAAGTTTAACCACACAAGTATACACATAACAATCACATCGATCGCATTTAGTTTTAGAATAAAGCATATAGAGTTTATGTTCTGATAGTGTACATGTTGCACCCCAAAACGGTATAAAAAAGGGGATATGAATACTCACCTGATATGGAGACATAATTGAAAGATTGACACCAATGGAGAACTCTGAAGTGCAAAACAAGGAACCAGAGATCAATGAGAATTTCCCTTAGGAATCCTTGTTTTCATCTCCACAAATATGTATCCTGCTAAGGAGGATGATTACCCCTGGTTTGCTGACGTTGCAAACTATTTAGCTAGGGAAGTTGTGCGGAAAGGGATGACATATCAACAGCGACGTAGATTTTTCGCTGACGTCAAATACTACATATGGGAGGACCCGTAACTCTATAGGATAGGTCCAGATCAAATCATTCGACGTTGTGTGTTCGGTGAAGAAGCCCAAGGTATTCTGCGCCACTGTCATGAAGGGCCAACTGGAGGACACTATGCCGCCAACACAACGGCGAGGAAAGTCTTCGACGCCGGTTTTTATTGGACTTTAAGGATGCACAAGAACACGTGAAGGGATGCGATTCGTGTCAGCGGGCAGGAAATATCTCAGCTCGAAATGAAATGCCTCAAAACCCCACCTAAGCAAGCGAGATCTTTGATGTCTGGGGAATTATTTCATGGGACCTTTCCCATCATCATACGACAATAAATATATACTTGTGGCGGTGGATTACGTGTCAAAATGGGTAGAAGCTCAAGCCATACCAACAAATGATGCACGAGTTGTTACTAAATTTCTGAAGAAGCTATTTGCGCGCTTCGGTACACTTAAGGCTCTAATCAGCGACCGAGGCACTCATTTCTGCAACTCCTAAATGGAAAAGCTTCTAAAGAAGTATGGAGTTAATCATAGATTTGCTACCCCCTACCACCCACAAATAAGTGGGCAGGTAGAGGTGACAATCGTGGAATAAAGCGCATTCTGGAGCGCACCTGTAGCGTGCACAGGAAAGATTGGTTTGAAAAACTAGATGATGAACTCTGAGCGTTTCGAACGGCGTATAAAACACCAATTGGCACTACACCTTTCAGGCTGGTGTATGGAAAGTCGTGACATCTCCCTGTGGAACTAGAGCACAAATCTTACTGGTCTATGCAAGCTGTGAACATGGATCTTACAAAGTCAGGAGAAGAAAGGTTCCTACAGATGAACCAGTTGGAAGAATTAAAAGAAGAAGCATACTAGACTGTTCAGCGCTACAAGGAGAACACCACAAGGGCACACGATAACAAAATCAAAGAAAGGAAAAACTTTAAGTATGGGGATCATGTGATGCTATTGACCTCTCGACTGAAATTATTTCCTGGGAAACTAAGATCTAGATGGAGTGGTCCTTGTACGGTTACTCAAGTGTTTTCATATGGAACTATGGAAATAATGGGAGATGATGGACAGCCGTTCAAGGTTAATAGGCATCGACTAAATCACTACATTGAAGGGCCCATTAGCAGAGCGTATGTGGAAGATCTAAGCTTCCAAAAGTCCCCAGAATGACTAAAAGGGGCCGAGTCTGGCTGACGACTCATTAATAAATTTAGCGCTTTTGGGAGGCAACCCGTGGTGTGATTTGAATTTGAATTTGAATTTTATTTTTGTGTGCTTTTGTTTGTGTGTTTAAACATTCGGTAAATTCAGCTGCAAAACCCATGGAATGGCAAAAGGATAGGGATGGATTACTCAAGTTGCTGCCATTATGAAGAAAGGAATAGTCAGCCGCGTAACGACCCGTTACACCGTCACGGCACGTTCCACCATCACATATCGCAAACACAGGGGAGTCACTTTCTTATTTCCTTGCACCTTTTTATTCTTATCATTTTGTTCTACATTGAGGACAATGTAAGTTTTAAGTATGGGGATGTAAGTGTTGGTTAACATTGTACCGAAATAAGTGACCCCTCCCCCCCCCCCCCCAGCACCGTCTAAATCCCCCAAATTTTAAAAAAAAATTCTATCTCGAATTTGCACGAAAGTATACCGTTTTAACATAAATCATAGAGTTCATGCCTCATCGGTGTCTATAAGTCGCAAGAATGGTTTTTCTCTGAAGTTTGTTTTATAAACAAAAAAAATACATGATCAGGGTTTTTCGATCGAGTTTTGCGAACCAACCAGTACCAATCCTGATTTCCCTTGTGAGCTGGCCTTGAACAGAAAAAAGAAAAGAAAAAAATATATGCATGACGGATGTCACATGACTAAGTAGGTTTCTAGGTTCATGTTGAAACCATTCTAAAGAAATAGCCTTGAGTTTGTTATGGATCTTCTCCGGGTCGTCAATTGCCTGAAGATGTTGGACTTTCTGCATAACTCCAACATATATATATATATATATATATATATATTATATATATATGAAAAAAAATTAGTCTTGAATTGAAAGGTTGAAAAAAAAACCAAAATCAAGCTAAAAGAAAAAAATATATGAATAAATCACAATGAAATTGTGACATGGCTGTACGTATACGCCAAGATATACGTTAGGGTGATAGTTCACACACCCGTATATATGAGCAAACGTTTGAGTATCTCCCCCCATTCTTTGGTCGGATCCTATAACAAACTCGACGGCTTGATCGATATATAAACCCAAGAAAATCTTAGCATGCTTGATTATTGAGTGATCACCATAATTATACGCCCAAGAGTCGAGTGAAATTGGTGAATGAGTGAGACAGAGTGAAATAATGGTTGCAAAACCTGGTTGGGAAACTTTGTGAGTTTGCATAATAAGTTGAAGTTTAGAGATTGTAAACCCTTGTATTGATTGTAATTCTTGCAGAATGAGTATGCTTAGGTAGGATTCTATGTTGTTAAAATTACAGTTGTGTAGTGCTGAGATAATGGTTTTCTTGAGGGCAAGCAAATGCTAAGTATGGGGATGTTTGATGTGTTGCTAAACTTATAGGTTTAGTCTGCAATTTTCTGATTATTTCATTACTTTTTCGTATTGTTTTGTTTTAAGTTTATGTTTGTTTTAGTTTATTTTTTGCATTTATATGCTTTTTAAGGTCTCCTGGTACAAAATGGAAGGAAAACAAGCCAAAACCAAAGATGGATCGCGATTGAAACAGGAAACGAGCAAAACCGAAGTGTTCAGTTAAGAGAATTGGAGTTTGACCCCTTATTTTCGAGCCTTATGAGTGTGAGACCTATGTGATGTGATAGATTATGGAAAATGATGAATGTGGCGAAAAGGGGGTCATATCCGAGATATAATGAAGAAGTTATGAGCGTTTGAAGGTGATTGCTGAAATAGTCAAAGCTGCCAGAAAAGTAAATTAGCCTCTGTAACGACCAGTTACACCAAAACGAGCCGTGACGACCCTTTTTCGAGAAAAACTCTAATTTTGGGCCTATAAATAAAAAGGTGTGTTTAGGGATGAAGGGGTTCGACTTCCAGAGACTTATGACGGCAAACAAGAAGCTACCAGAGGCATAAATCAGAGCAAAGGGACGGAGAATTGAAGGCTTGGATCATCCGGTTGAAGCATTCGACGATCCGGTTTCATTGCTTTGCAATATTTTCGGCAATGTAATCGTTTCAACCGTGTTTTCCAGATCTTTAACTTCTGATTTCAGTTTGATTATGAACATGCTAGGCTAAACTCGTGAATCGTTTAGGCTAGATGAACCCATTCTTGGTTTGATTTTGTGATGTACTCGGTTTTCGTTATGATTATGCTATGTAGTAGACATTGTGTTGGTTTTGATTTGGTTGATGTTTCTGAATTCTATATTGGTGTTAGTCATTTTTGTAACCTTATGGAACCCTAGTCTTTGTATACATGTCATCATTCATCAGGTGTCTATCGTATAACCGAATCATAGAATCTGTGGTGTACGCGTGAACTAGAAATAGTCGCGATAGTTATAGAAGTTCTAGTGGCCAATTAGGAGTTCATCCTTAGGGTTTGAATGAGAAATCATCTTTCATGTAGCTAGTATTTGTCCTTTGCATTGTCTAGTAGCCCCATAGTCACCGATAGGCGGGGTCTGCCACTGCTTAGTCATGTTTAGGAACCTGCTAGGTTAACCATTTCATTAGCAACACAATTGCTTAGCAACTTTCGAACCGTTAGGATATCCAACCCTAGCCCTTCGACAAGTTGTAGGTTAAGTCACCGATATGTCAGGTCTTAGTCTAAAGCACTTCATAGCCAACCAACTTATCTAATCTTCACCGTGGAACATTAGTAACCATTTAGGGCGTGTCTATAACCCTAGCTATGAACCATTTCCATAGGAATTAGGTGGCCTTGTCTTAGGAACCCTAATTCACATTACGATATAAGGCATAAACGTAAACGAGGCATCTATTAAATCATGGGTGGGGAGTCAATGCCTAAGAGATCCTTTTACGATATCTGAATCTCTACTGCTTTCCAATTGCTTACTAGTTACATAGTTTAATATTTATTTTCGTTCATTCAATATTTTTCCCATCATAAAACCAAAACCTAGCTTGCTATTAATTGACTGTTTTAAACCAACGTATCCTTGAGTTCGTGTCACACCCCGACCGATGGCGGAATACGCCGGGGCGCGATGATTGTCCAGATGCACACAACACTATTAATGTTGCGATATTCTTAATCAGCCCATTTCATATAAATCAAACATAGTAATACAATACAATCGTGAAACAACAATAAAATACATTTTAGCTTGATTAGTTAGGTCTTGCTAGGTCCGCATGCAATCCTATGGTGTTAACATCTTGATTATCGAATTCAAACAGCAAGCCTGCAACATGTACAAAATAAAGGTCAACTACGAATAGTTGGTGAGTAAACATAGGTGTAATAGTATGATAGTGTAAAAAAAACATGCGTCCCATGAGATTAAGTGTGAATCAAGTACAATAAACATAATGATATCGAGCAAATAGGAGTGTATGATCCAAACCTGACCATAAGGTTTTCAATCACAAGGCGCCACACGCGAGGCAGGCCAAGTAGCCTTGTCAAGCCAATAGATCTATTACCGTTAACCCGGATTTTTACAGTTAATGTCACACGAGGTCGTTCTAGAGGTCGTTCACAATCATAACACATAGAGCACATAGGTTTAGCATACAAGATCAACACATAATCGTTCATAGAGGTCGCACGTAGTTTTTAGAGTATAGAATTTCGTTCTAGAGTTTGAATATCGGTACATGTTGCACCCCAAAACATAAAAGTAAAATGGGGCTATGAATACTCACCTGATGTGGAGACACAATTTGAGAGAATGACACCACGAAAAGGGGAAAGATAGACCCAATGAATAATCTGACGACTAACGAGATAGAGAAAGAATAAATAAGTAATTAATTAAATAGTTAAATAGCTTAAATTTCACGAAACAACCGACTCGACGACTCGTTGGTGATTTGATGAGGTGATACGTATGATAAGGGTCCAATCCTAAACTAAAGGTAAGGTCAAAGAGTCCTAATTTGACTATTTATTTGAAAGTCAAACATGGTCATACAGAAGTCATCGTGGTCAAACATAAGTCATCATGGTCAAACATAAGTCATCATTAGATAACTAGCATACCAACAAAACAAACCCTAGATCGATCATGGCATCCTAGTTCTATCCAGAACTTATCATGAGATCAGTAAATCTAATCATGGAAGGACACACATGGTGTGCACCTAGTCATAACACAACATACATAACATGATTCTAGTCATAACGCATCATACCTACCATGGATCTAGTCATATCATGTCATTCATGGCATAAAATCCAAGCATGATGCTCAATTCCATAAGTCTAGTCCTAGGTAACATTCACATCATAGGTCGAGTCATTTTAAATCATGAAAGTCAAATCATGATGTTCAATACACATGGATCTAACCCTAGGTAGCATACGTGATGAAGATCTCAACATTTCCAAGCATAAAAACATAATCTTTATATCAAATCTCATGGATCAAACCCTAAATAGCATACATATTGTAGATCTAGGCAATTTATGACATAAAAATCCAATCTTGCATGAATAAACCCTAGATCTATGTTATATCATCTTGTAAATTCATAGATCTAACTTAATCTCATCATAAAGATGCAACCTTTAGCATTTATTTCATAGATCTAGTCACAACCAATATGCAACATGAAGATTTAGTTATAATGCATCATAAAATTTCAAGCTTTATACAAATCTATACATGGATCTAGCATGGATCTTCAAACACATCATAGATCTAAACCTAAATTGACATAAAGATGCAATCTTTGAACATAAAATCCATGGATCTATCAAAAGCAACATAGATCTAAGCATTATCAAGCATAAAGTACAGAACTCGATGGAGAAGGAATGAGAGTTTAAGGAGTTAAACACATAGATCTGAGTTTACATACCGAAAGGGGGTAAAACCGACTTAATCCAAGCAATAAAGCATCAAACTTGGGCCCCAAGTCCTCAAGGAAGATGACCTCTAAGGTCCATGGCCGTTTTAGGGTTTTTAGAGAGGTTTGGGGGTGAAAAATGGGGGCTGCAATGACTTAAGAAGCTTAAATACCCGAAAATTAGGGTTCTGCTGATTTCTTACTTCCAGGCGTATCGCCTACAGCCCCTGGGAGTTCCAGGCGATACGCCTACAAGTCTCCCGACCAGAATTTTGATGCTTCACCGTTTTCGCTCTAGTTTCTTCGTTTTTCGTCGTTTTTGAGTCCCGTTTTTTTTGTTTTTCTCCATTTTTCATTTCCCATCATAAAAAACACATTCAAGCCAATAAAATTGAATATAAACATGTCATATATTGAATTATGATCAACAATCAATCAAACATAACACGTTTTTGGTCGGTTTTGACATACGTATCGATTTTGAGCAATTCACCAACGATTCGCGACTCAATCAAGTGTGTGATGACTCATGACACAATAATTGATTATTAGACTCATAAAAATGTTTAATTTGATATACGGTGGTCAAATACAAGATTCCCGGTAAACGACAGATCGCGTACCGAAATCGCGTAAAAACCCAAAATTGCTTTATTTTCAATTTGATACATCCAATTTGACTCTAATTGATTGAAATTAAGTATGTAGTTTCGAAAATCGATTATAAATCATTTAGATCCATTTATTTGGGTATTAATACCTGAAAATTCTTTCGGTTCGCAATAACTTGCAAATCGGTAAATCGCGAAAGTTTAAAATGGGTCGGGTTTCTCAATCGGGTATTTGGCAAATGTTACAGTTCGACATCCGGTATTTGCTAATATTATGCTACACGCGACGGGTACACTTGCCTTAGTGTGTTGGTATAGTCCCCTGGTAAATTACCAGTTTATAAATTTAAAATTTGATAGTGTAAGACCCTAGTTTTTCTATACATTAAACCACACATCATTCCTCGATGCTAACCCTATTATCAATATCACCGTTGGAAACCCACTTGTTATTTTAGACATCGCAAGGCGTACACACTTTCGTTATGTTTAGGCTCTGGGAAACCTGCCCACCTTCCATGTCGACACTGCACAAATTGTAACCTTCTCGGTCATCGCGTGGGTATCTGTCATTGATCCGACCATCTCATGAGCACCTGTTACCATCCAGATTGAGTTCACTTTCAAATGTTTCAACCTATAGTTTCAATGCCAGCTCGAGTCACTATTGATCGTCGTACCGCTTTTGTCACTACCATTGTTTGCTATCATCATGTTACCTCGGATCGCACTCCTCTCATGTTTCCACTACTAGCTACTGTTAACACTCCTGTCAACAGTAATAATGACTATAGAACATATGCTGGAGCTTTAAACTCGGATGTTGTTCGATGAACCTGATGTTTATACTTTGCATTCGTTTAAAATCTTTGATATTCTATCTATCCATTTCACTTATTTATGATGATGTTCAAAACCTTACCATTCTATATCATTTATGCATCCATGTACCCTGATCAGCATTGTCCCTTGCGGGTTTCTGGACCATTTGTTCCTTATATCACTTTATTCGTTGTGTGTACGTTGGATGAATTCTCGTTGGTGTGTTGGCAAGTTTACAGGTTGGTTGGTTACCAGATTACATGCATACTTGCAAACAAGTGGGCACATTAGCGGGTTACGAACCTACGCACACATGACCTCCTGTTTTATTAATTTTTTTTTAAAAGATAACTGTTTTAAATGCCTTTGTTTGATTTTTCTCGCGTATTCTTTTAGGTATGTGTGCCAGGGAATCTACTCGTTTAGAAATTTACGAATTAACAAGTCCACATGTTTACGGGATTACATGTGTATGAGTTTATGACTTTATGAGAGTAGATAACCTTATACGCGTATCGATATTAAAATCCATCCGTTCGAAGTTAGATGGTCATAACCACTGAGTTATGTCTGCCTTGCGACCTAACTCTTTGATTATCGTGCTTCGGCTTTGTTCGCTATTAGCACCTTCAGACCCTCTTTCTTTTCACCTCTGTGTACTCTCGGAGTCTATTTCAGTTATCATTAAAAATTTGTGTCTTTAAAAGGAAATCATTCGTATCTCGCCCGGACACCCAGGTACCGGTAACCCTTGACGATAGACCAGTCTGTGGGCTTAATTCCATAATTACTTACGTATAGAGTGCATACATTTAGGACCCAAATTTGTGAAAGTTCATCATAATGAAAGGGGAATCGAAGACATCCAAAGACATATTGGGTCTTCCTCCTGTTCACCAAAATGACTTTCACATCGCCTTTATGCTAGCATGACTCTAGTTGCCATTCACCTTATCGTCTCTAACCCTCGAAAACCGCTCGCCTCTGCGCGATCATTTCTCTCTGGTGGGTTTATCTCATCCGTTGTGTTGATTCTTTATCGTGTGCTTTCCATGTGTCTAAGTTTTCTTTTGCATGAAGATTATTCTTTCATACGCAGTAGTGTCTGGGTCTAAATTCATATTCAGACCGGCACTTCGTGGCCCTATTCTAAATTCGTTATCGCCCTCATTGGCGGTGTATGAATTTGCTCATGTCACATTCTTGATTTCTATCATGAGGAAACTCATTTGTTTTTACCAAATGGACTCTGGGATTCATCGGCTAGTTAGATTCGTGAAGTTGACTCTTAATTAACTCAATAGTCAGTTTTATGGAATCAATTCTTGCCGTCTCATCCCCAGATTCGCCAGGCGTGCGCTATCATTAATCGAGAATTCTTACTTTAGACTTGATATCTACCATTTTATGGATTCGATTCTTGGATTTGACTCCAAATTATTGCATATCCTGGATGCTGATTTGGATACGGATCAGTCGTCCTACATCATAGCCTTGTTGGGTCGCTTGTTGATTCAGTAATCTATTGCCTTGCGTATTGTAGTTCGAAATTCACAATCTATGGTCGCATTTGAAGGGTATTTTGGATGGATGTGATCACTAATCACTATGAGTTGATTTATTATTCATCTCATGTCATCTAGCTTAACAGGTTCGCGTATTTCACGTTATGATGTTCGATTTATGCTATTGGGTTCGTGTATTTCAAGTTACAATGTTCGATATATGCTATTGGGTTCGCGTATTTAAAATTATGATGTTTGATATGTGTTAACAGTATTCTTGCATTTTAAATTATGTTAGCATTTTAAATTATGTTATTCGATCTATGACATTAGGGTCATGTATTTTGAATCATGTTATGTGAGTCATGTTATCGGACTCGTGTGTTTCAAGTCATGTTATTCGATTCATGTTAATCGGACTCGTGTATTTCGAGCCATGCTATTCGGTTCATGATATCGAGCTCACTTATTTTGAGTCATGTTATTGATTCATGTTCTTGGACTCATGTATCTCGAGTCATGCTATTCGGTTCATAGCACCGTATACATAGGTTGCGGGTCATGTTATTCGGTTCATGTTATAGATACATATTTTGAAAAGGTGATGTTCGGTTCATGTTATCAGTACATGTACTATGAAAAAATGTTGTTCGGCTCATGTTATCAATACATGTATTTCAAGACACTCCGTTCGACTCATGTTATCAGATTCATGCATTTTGAGTCGTGCTATCCAAATTCATGTGATCAGATGCATATGCCATGAATCACGCGGTTCATTCTAGGGCAGTTGAGTCATGATGTTCTAAAACGTAATGTTCGGTTCACGATATTCGTGATGCCCGAATGAGTACTATCGGCTCATGACATCCAATGCGTGGTTTTCCGCGTAATTCGTGGTACTCGATTTATTTTGGTACCAACTGTTTTAAGCCCTCATCACTTGAAATTCTCGGTTGTATACCGTTAATCCAAGTGTTGATCATTACGCTACTCTTGCTAACCAGGGACTCATATGTGTTATTACTAGCGATTATGTGCGATGCAAGTTTAGCATACGATTGTTATTGGTCGTCGGTATGGACCTTCGGTTTTTGTGAGGGCTAATTCGGATTCTGTCCAGTATCGTGTCTTGTAAGGTAAACCAGATGTGGGTCGCTACCCATCTAGTTCACCAGAACTTGACGATTTATTCGGATAAGAAGTCTGAAACTCCAAATCTTCTTTTCTCACTATTATCATGTGTTGAATTTGGTGAATCTATGTGAGCGGTGTGAATCTATGTGATGGATGTGAATCTATGTGTTCGATGTGAACCTAGGTGATTGATGTGAACCAATGTGATCGATGTGAATCTATGATGAGTTATAAACCGGAATACTTTGAATAAATCTATGTTGCACCCATTACTCACCTGAGTCTTCTTATTTCCCAATCTCGCTCCTTAAGTAGGGAAGACTGCGGTCCAATATCTTTGGCTATTCTTTTGGTTGATTCTAGTTTGCCCGTAGTATGTTTATCAGATTTATTGCTCGGTTTCTGTTGTTAGCCTTGTTGTGTGTCGAGCCCGAATATCCATTGATGTTGTGTAGAATAGGAAGTTTTCCGAAGGCAAACAGTACTCACTAAAGGTATTAAAGATGTGGTGGGTTAGCTGCGGTATACCCTATATATACACATCAGTAATATCTTTAAGGTGCATTAGGAGTCGGACCGAGAATGGTGTGTGTGGGTATTTCTCGGATGGTTGGTTCGATCGCAATTCATTTACCTTGTCACCGTTCCTAACCTAACCCTTGGAGTCAGGTAAAGGTTTGGTGTCGATATAATTGATTCAGTAATCGAGAATATGTTGTTATCCTCGGTGAAATCTCTTATGTCGTCTCTTTGTTGGTTTAAAATGTCAAATGTGTTGGTTATAGGTAAAACTTTTTAACCACCCAAGTCTATTTTAAATCTTTAAGTCTCTTCTAATTTCAGGACGAAATTGCCTAAAGTAGGGAGACTGTAACATTTACATTTTACCCGATTGAGAAATCCGACCCGTTTTGAGATTTCCTGATTTACCGATTAGCAAATTATTAAGAACCGGAAGATTTTTGGGTATTTATACCCCATATATCGGGTCTAAATCAATTATAATCATTTTTTGAAATCAAATACTTAATTACAATCAATTGGAATCAAATTGGATGTCTCGAATTGAAAATAAAGCAATTTCTGGTTTTTACGCGATTTCGGTATGTGATTCGTCGTTTACTAAGGATCTCGTGTTTGATCACCATATGTCAAATTCAAAATTTTTATGAATCTAATAATCAATTATCATGTCATGGGTCATCACACACTTGATTGAGTCGAGAAACGTCGGTGATTTGTCCAAAATCGATGCGTACGCCAAAACCGACAAAAAACGCTTATTTTGACCTAATTAGCGCATACATTTGAGTTACCTGACATATTTATAATCATTTTGAGTGGATTAAATGTGGTTAACATGTTGGATTGATGATTTGGGTGATTTGGGAGAAAACGGGACTCTAAAACATCAAAAAACGGTAAAATGAGCACGCGAAACGAAGCGAAAAGCCAAGGAGCCGTCCAGGAGGCTCTAGACGTATCGCCTAGAGCTCCAGTGACTCCTAGGCGATACGCTGGAATGTAATTTTTCAGCAGAACGGGATTTTCATCTATTTAAGCATCTTAAACCCCATTCCAACCATTTTTTCTTAAACCCTAAACCCCCAAAACGGCTGTAATGATCTAAAATCCATTTATCTTCATCAAAATCATATCTTGAAGCTAAAGATCTTGAAGATTCAAGCCTCGTTCTTCACTCATCATGCTTGTAGTTTTCATCTTCTTGTTTCATGGTATTTCATTATAAAGATTAGATTTTTATGGTAGATCTATGCTTTCCATGGCTTTAACTTGTAGATCTAATTATTTCACAATGAAAGATTGAGTCGTTTGATAAATTTGAGCTAGATCTATGTCATTCTTGAAGATTCATGCTATCCATGTGTAAACTTGTCAAGTTTGAGACTTTATGATGTTTAGGGTTTAGATCTTCATGATGCATGACGATAATCTTTGGATCTTTGAATTTTATAAACGAGATGGTGACTTTAAGATGAATTAGGTTTAGACCTCCATGTTTTATGATTGGAAATCTCTAGATCTATGGATTCATGTTTAAAATTTGGGGCTTTATGATGAATTAAGCTAGACCTATGTTCTTGCATGATGATATGTTATAGATCTAGGGTTTTAACTATCACGATGGTGTTTTTATGCTTGGAAATGGTTAGATCTCTATCATATATGTCATCTAGGGTTAGATTTGAGAAATTAACCATCCGAATATGAATCTTATGCTATGAGGTGTTGAAATCTTCATCATGTATGCTACCTAGGGTTTGTTCCATGTGTATTGAACATCATGATTTCACTTTCATGGTTTAAAATGACTCAATCTATGTCATGAATGATATCTAGGGATAGATCTATGGAATTGAGCATCAAGTTTGGAATTTCATGTTACGTATGATATGTCAAGACTAGATCCATACCAAGTATGATGTATTATGACCAAGTGCATGCCATGCATGTCCTTCCATGTTAAAATTTACCGATTTCATGATATATTGTGAATAGATCTAGGACTTGCATGATAGACCTAGGGTTATCGTTAAAACCTTATACTCGTGTGCATGATGGTTACTTTGACTTTGTTTGACTTTCATGATAGTATCAGTTTATTTAGAATTCCATGATTCTATCCCTATTTTTCAATTGAACCCTTTATCATAACATATGTATCATCTCATTAAATCACCAACGAGTCGTCGAGTCGATTGTGTCGTGAAATCAAATTACTTTCTATTTATTCATTTATTTTCTCTATCTTATCTAGTCATCGAGGTCATCTTCGGGTCTATTCGTTTCATGGTGTCAACCTTTCAATTGTGTCTCCATATCAGGTGAGTATTCATAGCCCTTTTTCTTATACCGTTTTGGGGTGCAACATGTACACTAGCAGAACGTAAACTCTTTATGCTTTATTCTAAAACTAATTGCGATTGATGTGATTGTTATGTGTATACTTGTGTGGATTATTGCTATGAACAATTGAACGATTGAACGATGGAACGATGGAACTATTTGACGCATCTCATTAACTCATTAAGCCTGGGTTACGATAATAGATCTATTGGTGTGGCAACCCACTTGGCCTGCCTCGCGTGTGGCGCCTTGTGATTGAAAGCCTAAATGCCGAGGGCTTGAGTGCGTCGTCTATTATTTTCTTTGATTCATTTCATGCTTTTCATATGTATTTACACTTAACTCGGTGAATCGCGTGTTTCAAATATATATCAGTACGATACACCTATGTTTACTCACCAACTATTCGTAGTTGACATTTATTTTGTACATGTTGCAGGCTTTGCTGTTGATGTTGCTGATCGCGTTGATGACACCTTAGGATACATGTGGACTTAGTGAGACCTAAATTAATCAAGTTAATTCGTGATTTACTATTTGATTGTATTGAATTATCATGTAATATTATATTGCTATGAAATGAGTTGATTAAGAATATCACAACATTTTATTAGTGTTGTGTGCATCTGGACAATCATCGTGCCCCGACGTATTCCACCGTCGGTTGGGGTGTGACACTAACCCTGTGTTCTTCTGTTTCGTCAGGAGGTTCAACATTCACCTTTAAGTCGTGGTTATGGAGGTGGATGGTTGAGAAGTTTGCAACAAATCGTTTTGGCAGCAACTACAGTGTAAAAGTGAAGTTCTTATATTAGTAGCCAGTCAGTTAAGTATTAAAAAAACACGGCAGGTAATGGTGGACTGCTAGGCATTGTGTATAGGTACTAAGAATAGCACATGTGTATCGTATGATTGATCAGTTTCCTAAACGACACACGAATGAACAAATTCTTGTCCATTCCTCTTCCTTCTGATCTCCAGCCCGTCTTCATTGAATGCAACAACTTCAATTTTTCGGCCTTCTTCCATTTTAAGCATATTTTTTGTATTCCATGTCCAGTGAATGCATTTAGAAAAAACAACCATGTGGCATCCCCAACTCCCCACAGACCATTTCCTAGGTCACTGATGTTGACACTGAATCTGTTCTTCTGGTAGTCAACAAATCAAATAGATGTGTAATTTTTTGGCAATTGACATGTGAATTGGAGTAGGAAAACCTACAGACATAATATATACTTACCACTTCGCAAGGTGCTTCATTTTCTGGAATAAGATCAGTCAGTAGTTTATAAGGAATCTAAATAGAAGTAAAACATAGCTTAGGTGGTTGTGATATAGGTGTTAGTGGAACCAAATAAGAGGTCAAAACTGTGTAAACAGATGTATAATTTATTATTAATGGAACCCAAATTAGGTAAGTGTTTTAAGTTAACATACATATATGCAGTGTTTGAGTATGCAGATCAGCATCAAATCCATTCATCAATTACTGAATCCAGTTACTATAGAATTCATCTAAAAACTTTTTACTCTCAAATTCTTAAGTGTTCTAGCCATCTGCCATTGCGCTATGGACTATGCTAGGATGAGGGAGTTCGAAGGTAGCAGTACATGTGGATTAATTTTGTTATTGCAAAATGGGTTGAGAGAATTAGAGATCACGAAGGGAAAAGAAACTTATAAGCACAATGTCAAAGCACACCAAAAGAAAATATAGGATTATAAATAATTTTCAAAGACCATGATTTTGAATTACTTAATAGTGATTATGTTATCAAACAGTTTAAAGAACTGATTTGAAAGTTAAAAGATCATTCAAACATCCTCCATAAAATACAAACTCTTAATCAATATATCAACAAACTTAGCGAGTGTTTTCTACATTAACAGTTTGTGTACATTGTTGTCAATTGCTTAAACAACTTAGTTCTTTGTGTTTTGTATTTAAATTTCTGTTGGTATTTGGTGGTTTGTGCTATGCATAAGTTTTCTGGCTTTACCTATTAAATTTTAACGGGCTGCTGTTATACATAATTGTAAATGAATATGAACATAAAACTAGTGAAAAGCACACTTGAATCAAGGAAGTACCAAATAATATAAATACAGATGCACACATTTAATGCCGATTCTAAGTAAAACAGAGACCATGTTATAGATTGAAATGGCAAAAAGCGTACTTTCAGAGAGTAAAGTTGCAAGTTATTACGTTATATAACTTTTTATGTAATATGTGTTTATTACAGGACCTTTTTGGCAACAAAGGATTCTATATAGTTAGCGTCGCATTTTTAACAGTCTGTTTACCGAGACCAACAAAAACAGAGAGTGGATGATAAATAGCAACAGAGGTTGTAGCATATGAAATGGAAATAACTTACAGTCCTAGGAAAAATCTAAGTAAAAAACAAAGAACTAAGAGATCATGCACAATCGACAACAATAAACTGAAGTACAATAACATGGGAACATTTCATTTAAACGGTTAGTGAAACTGACATTTCAAAGATCATATTCAAGTAGCATCAAACCAAAGTATATTTGTTTTTACATAACCAAAATACATGACATGGTCAGCAATGTTTCCCCAAGAACCATATCAACAAAAGGGCAGACCAAACAACATCTATATGTTTGGTGGGAACATCCATGCCACGCGTCGTGCACCTTCAAGCTGCCTTGCCTCCGTCTCCCTCAACAGCCACCACAACTTGCTCATATTTGCTTCACCAACACAAATTTCTTCACACAGCAGGAAACCGGCGGAGTACCGGAATGGTGAAGGCGGTTGCTCAAGCAAAGCTGCGAGAATTCTTTTATTCTTCTGCAGGTTTCTGTACACCACCTGCAGAATAGATGGATCTCCGTGATGATGTCCACATGCAGGGGCGGAACTAGAAATTTCTTTGAGGGGGTCCACAATTTTTTTTATGGAGTCACTAATTTTAATGCAGGCGCATGTTGCGGCATGACATTGTGAGTAAAGAAAAAAATAAACGATTAAAAAACTCTACATGATTTGATAAAAAAATTCTATACCGTAACATTTACAACGATATAATAGAAAAAATAATAGTAAATGGCTAGAAATGAAGATAAAAGAAAAGGTACCGTGTGAAAAAAAAAATGACAAAATGTTTGCCTATTAAAAAAAATATATATTTTTATATATTGTAATATTTTATTATAAAAGGGGTTTAAGATGAATGTATTTAAAAATAATTGGTCTATAATGAAAATAAATAAAAAAGAGGTGGAAAATGAAGTACCCTCATTTACTCTCCTCGTTTATAGCACTAAAATAAATAAAGCAAGCTGGGAAAAAAATGTTAAGAACAAGATTTGAACTTGCATCCCTTCAAAATCAAACAAGGGATACTACCACTAGGCTAGTTACTTGCTTTGTTTTATTTTCACAAACTAAGTATTTATTAACTCCTCTTCACAAATTTTTTATTTATAAAAAACGTTCACATAATTTTCACTTTGCGTACGAGATTGAGGGGGTCCACGGGGACCCCCTGGGCCTAATAAGGGTCCGCCCCTGTCCACATGGGTGATGGCTAGGAAATCTCTTACCATGCCATCCATTGTTTCGTTGTTCCTAATCACTAATATTAGGTATAGAATTGTTAAATGTCTAACATAAAGGAGGACATTTTACAAACAATAATGGATACTGGATCAGAAAAGCAAACATATTTTATACTAAACTGCAGAAAAATATCAAGTCAGTGATTGTGACAAAAAACCCAAAATTCTAAACCGCTTTATTTTAATGTTGATTAGAAGTCCAAAAAAGGAGAAAAATTAGACCATCTCATTGTTGGTTTTTCCAGTGGTATTCGGGTCACGGATAGTAACTTTAATTTTTATTAAAACCCGTTTTACTAATTGTATTACCGGATACAATTATATTTATTTATTTAATTGCTTTAATTAAATCAGAGTTAGCGGAAGCGATAATATATCTAAATGTAAACATGAGCAAATCACCGACACGCAAACACTAGTAATATATATATATATATATATATATATATATATATATATATATAAATCGATACATATATATATATATATAAATTTATTAAATTATATTTATATTTAAATAAGTATTTAAATATTCTGGTGCCTTATTTATAGATCCCATAATACTAATTATGGATAAACCATAATTGATTTATTTAATAGTTTTCAAGACTTATCCCTTTATCTCTTAATCAGTTGTCGATAAACTACAACTGATTTAAATCTCTCAGTTATCCATCCAGGTTTTTAGAGATAATCTTTAAATAAACTAATTTATTTAAATCCCAATTATCTAACCACATTAAAAATAACCAATCAAATAAACTATTTTATTTAATTAACTTTTATTTAATTTATGAATACTAATAATAGCAATTTATTATTTGTATTTTCACTGACTAATAATTATTAACAAATTAATAATTAATTTCTGCTTTTATTATAAACAAATTAATAATAATATTGTGAAATGATTAAAAATTATTATTTATATCAATATATAAATAACAATATTAAATCGTTTATGTTTTCGTAGAACAACGTTTACTAATTAAACGTGTTCGGTTCTCGTTGCCCTCAGTGTAACTTTTACAGGCCACAACCAGGTCGGGTTCTTAGAAATTATGAGGTCTAGACATACAATATACAATAGATTCCCACTTGGACAGATCCTGAAAAAAATCATAAGATGTAGACAGAGGCGTTCTAGCTACACATGACTACCCCAACCAGTTGTGACACCTTAAGTCGACAACCAAGGTTTATCAGTTGCAAACCAACATGATATTAAACTTATGGTAAATATCGTTACTCATTATTTCTTTCTGTATTCGAAATCTATTGAACAATAAGGAATGGATTTAATTCAACTTATATTAAGTTCAACATTTCTTGATCTCGATTACAAGTGTTCCCATCAAACACGGTAAGTTTGGGTAAGGCCTTACACAAAGCACTTGGAATCATCGAAAGGGCGTTGCATTGTATATGCAAGAGTACAGAATCCCATATTGACTACATGCAGCTCCCACTGAACTTCAGACCTATTCCCAAAAGTAGCCTGTATGACTGGCTTTTACGTGACAACGGTCGACTACAATCAAAGAACAGACCCTGGTAAACGGGAGGTAGCACATGTATCTCAGGTCTAAGGATACGAATGAGTTTACCAATAATCAATTCATCTTGTTATTGAATCAAAGAAGATGATTTTATGCGAGTTACATTCAACGTCATTCTCTAATGAGGCATGTGAATTTGGATAGTCAACAGTTTGAGTCTAAAGTCATAATAGTTTTATTTCAGATTCGTTCCCATGATTCTAACCAACTACAGACACTTTTGAATAATATGTATATGTATTCTCCAGCATTATTCTCAAATAATGCATGTGAGATTGGAGAGTTGAAGAACTCAAATCCAAAGTCATAACGCTTCAATATCCGATTCGTTTGCATGATTCTGATGGAGCATTGAGAATACTACATATCTATTTAGGGATACTAAACGTATTAAAATCGAACACGGGTATACAATTCAGAATTTATTTTAACCATTTAAAATGAATTCGAATATAGTATAACTGTTACAGTTCGTACATCCCAAATATTAAATCAAATTTTGGCTTATCATGCTGAGTTATCACATCAAGCAGGTGATGTCTAAACAATAGTTCCCTATTCATTTACAGCCAAATTTTGATACCGTGTTAATTGTATTTTATTGAATGTTTCTATACTTTCACTATTGTTTCCTAAACAATGAAGTATGCTCAAGTGATATGTGATAATTAGTGCTCTTGGTGAACACTATAAATCTATGTTATCACATAACCCGTCTTCAATGATTACTCATTAATCATTCTAAGACTCTGAATGAAACAAATTCATTCTGAGGTCACTTGAGATGACATATGTATATATACTAATTACATTTTATAAATACATGACTATATCAATACAGTTTCTTTATTGTGATATACTTCCAATCATGTCATTGTGTATCCGTTTACAGTGACATCCATATAATAACTATTTATTATATTATTTTGTTCAAAGTCCTAAGGTCTTGAACTAACCCTAGAAGTAACTTGTCTTTGTGTATCATTATCCAGAGTGTATATTAAGCAAGTAACTTCTCAATCATCCGATGATTAAATCCATTGTTTAATTTCAACTAATTAAATCAAACTGCTTGGGCCATTATGTTATTATCATAAACATGATTATTAACATAGTGCTCCCACTTGCGTTTTATAGATATAACGTTCTTTTAAGATTATAAAGTCAAACCTTTAGGATATTCGTAAACAATTTTGCTTAAATCTATACTAGTTAGACCAAATTAATCTTGTAATAAGATATAAGATTATGGGTTTGAATATTTATGCAAACGGGTGCATAATTGATATCTTATTTCATGAAACCGAATCATCTCATATCAGGCATCAGATATAGATTCATGTTTTATTCTTTAGGTGATGGATTATGAAATATTCTTCAATAAGAATGTCAGGTTCCATCCAAATCCATTTCTTACAGAACGCTTACATTTTCTGATTAAGACAACAATTGTTTGGTCAGAAGAATGTTCACATATTTCTTATTAAGGCAACAACTTGTTGTTCAGAGAGTGTGATACCTATATTGTCATACTTGAATTTCTTCAAGTTAATCATTATATATAATTCATGTTCCATCACAGTCCAACACTTAAAGGAATTGCTTCCTTTCTCTTAGAAGTATATCTCATGGTCAAGTATAGTTAATGGTAAGAACTGTTTCTTGATACTAGTCTTGAGCAGACAAGTTTTGGATTAAGGAATTTATCTCGTTTAGTTAGGTAATTTTGGCAAAAGGGTTTCCTATAATTAAGCTTCAATTTCTTTATGCTTAATCTCCTGGATTCAAGAGTTAACAATTTAACTTTGTAGGGATTTTGAATTTTAATTTACAACTATTTGTATAAAATTCAATTATAGGAATATAAAGGTTTAGGTATTCATTAATCATCAATCATCCAAATGATTATTACTATTAATTAAGATTCAAGGCTGATGATCCTAACTTCTTTGAGCAGATTTTTGATCAAATTAAGAATCTTAATGCTCAATTGAAATATCGTATCAAAAACGGATATTTTGGAAGTTAGAAAAATGATTCATTGTCTTTTAGCTTGTTGATACTCTCCATCACAAGATGTAGAATTTCAGTAAGCTATTAATCAGTCAAGTGATTATTAGGAAAATCATGATTACATCTAGCAATTGTGAGGATTAAATATCCTTTAATGCTTATGTTGTGTTCAAGATTACGTGAATCATATTCATCAGGCTATGCGTTATGTTGTTTTGAACATATAATCAAAAGACTAATTGAGAAAGCAAGCTCAAACGTCAAGCGATTATCCATACCATGCAAAAACTAATGTCAAACAAAGTCAAATGCAAACCGTGTTCAAAAACAAGAAATCAAAAAGAATCCATTCTCGATGCAGCCTGGGAAAAACAAACCAATTGTTTTATAATACTACCAAGTTTATAAATCAGCACGTGAGCAAAAACCCTAGTTTCCTTGAAGTTCAAGTGAGCTTCACGATCTCTTGGTTTTGATCTCCTTCATTATCCCCAATTTCCACTAAAGAAGTTTTACCATGTGGTGTGTGAGCAAACCAGGATCCCAGTCCATTAGTTATACCAAAAAACCATTAAAGATCAAAACATTTGCATTATATTAAAATATAATATAAATTCAGAGTTTTTACAAGTGCAGAAGCATAAACAAAAGATTTAGTATTTACATAAAACATCATCATTCGAATTAACATAACTTATATAGAAAACCATAACAGGGTTTTAAGGGCTCATGTATGCATACTCGTGATACTCGAACACCTACGACTTGAGAGAAACATGTTTAAAGAGGAAGTATCAACCAAAGGTTGGTGAGTTCACATAAGCACATATGGATATCTAATATAAATATGCAGTACGAATACAATAGTCTCTATTCATATGTTAGTGTGTATATTACAAGTACAATCCATATCGTAGTTAGCGAGACTAAGTTCATGTCACTAAAACGTTCGCAACCTATGCTAACTGAAAAGTGTAGGATTTCATCCTTACGTGTATTTGCTTTCCCCGTGTCTACTCGATCACGGTAAGTTTAGGCTGATATTGTTCTCAGTCCGACTGCCAGTCGGGTGGTGCATCTCGTGCCCGCTGAGTGGGGTTTGTCAGACCCTAGTAGTACTACCCAATATCCCCTTGCTATTTACCACTAACGGTTCGATATAGTAAGGACTTTAAAAGGTAATGCATTTTACGTGAACATGTGATATATACTGGATTTCTACTTTAATCATACATCAAAAGTTGTCATGTTATCACCCTAACTCGGGTGTAACATGTTTGTGTGTGTTATCGTCCAAACCCAGATGTAACGTAAGAGGTTGTGTAACTCACCTTAGGGTGTGGTGCTACAATTTAGTAAGACTATGAGTCTTGTGTAACTACCAAGCACCTATTGAATTTACATACGTAAGTGTGTGTTGAACATGAGTAACATAGCCTAGACGATGATTCATTGTCAAGTAAATACATACGTGACGTGTGTGATGACATCCAAACTTGACACGTGACAAAGATCGTTTTACTTAATAATCAAGTTGATGATGACGTGGAGTTGAAAATATAATATTTCACTCAAATGCGGATAAAATATAAATATCATATCTTTTATAAAAATTGAATGGTTGAAATGCATATATATGTATATATAGAGGGATATATTTATGAATATATAAATATATTCCTGAACACAACGACCAAATATATTATTCATATACGTATATTTTTGCATTAATATAAGGATTAAAAAAAACATTCATTTTATATTGCCAAATACATTTATTTATATATTTTTCCAAATACGCATTCATTATGGTTTTATGTTAAATAATCAACATTTTATATATGATAATCAAATTATATAAACTAACGAGAGAAAACGAAGGTAACGATGTTTACGAGGGTTTTTACGGGTCGAAAATAACATGGGGAAACGATCGGTGATGGGTTTTTAGGCTGATCAAGTTCATAAGACAAAAATTAAAACAAAATATTGAAAATTGGAGGTCACCGGGTTCAAACCCGTGACCTCCCAATCGCAGAACAACTTCCTCACCACTGGGCTATCTGCTGTTTTGGTGAACAATTTGGTCGCAGTTATTTTTATTTAGTAGAAGAGTTGGTTTCTAGGAAAACAACAAAAAGAAAAGAAAACGCAGAGAACATGAGTCGAACCTGCGACCCCCCCCCCCCCCCCCCAGAAACAAGCGCACGTCCTTAACCACTGGGACAACTTCGCGATTGCTAAGTTTTGTGAATATATGTTTTATAAACCAGAACCGTCTGGGTCATCTTCTTCCTTTACAAACCCTAAATACCCGTCCACCATTGCCAACCGATTTTTTTTCAGAAGCTTATAGGGACGATCGAAATTACCATTGACACCACATAATGGGTACTAAATAGGTTTTAGGATTACCTCAGATGTGGGTGAACTCCGAACATGAGACGATACGATACACACGATTGGAGACTTGTACTGAAACTTGTAGCGCTACCCGCGGTTCTCCATCGGCAACGATGCTCCCTGGGTGACGGTGAGTGCTTGAGCAGTAACTAACAGCGCTTGAATGGTGGTGTGGCGGTGATGATTCCAAAACAGAAACAGGAACGGTGGTCGGACTTCTTACCGATGGTGATTCACGGAAGAAAAAAAGAGATACGAGAGATTGTTTGAGGTTGGGTTTCGTGCAAATGATTATGAGCTTCGAATTCCTCCAAAGGATGGTCATAACGGATGGCTTTTACACTATGTTCCCGAGTTCACTTAAGGAGATAAAAGAAAGGAAAGGAAAGGAAAGGGAAATGTATTTGTGTTCCTGAGTTACATTTAAGGAGAGAAAGAAAAGGAATATAAAAGATGTTGTGTTTCCGAGTTTCATTAAAGGGAGGAAAAGAAAGGAAAGGGAGGGGAAACTAGAGTAATTTCTTAGGATTTATTTTCCTTCCAATTTGGAAGGGAAGGGAAGCAAAGAAAATGAAACACTTTATTTTCTCTTGTTTTCTTTTCCTTCTTTTCCTTTCCTTTCCTTTCTTTTCTTTTCTCTCCATAAATTAACTCGGGAACATAGTGTTACTGTGAGGTTGAATGTGTGGCGGTTACCAGATGCGTACCGCCGTGTATGTCAGTTTCAAGTCTCCAACTCGACTATCGGAACATGGCAAGATTGATCCCTCTAACTTTTATATAAGAGAACCTAAATTTAGCTTTTTTGACAGATCCAGCCCCTCTATGCATATTAAAATAGAAATAGGTTTTAGAAATTATGAGATTGATCCCTCAAAGTTTAGAATATTAACAAACTCTTTAACGAAGTTAACAAAGTATAGCTTGACGATGAATGTATATGTGAAAACATATTTAACGTGTGTGACGTTTATAAAACATAAACCTTGTTTTGTCACATAAAATCATAATTATAAATTCATAAATATAAATCGAGTTCACATAGAACGATAAATACGAAATCACAGTTATATATGTGTATACCTCACTAAAATCATAGAAATGTTATGTGTAACTACGTGATGCATTGCCACATAAAATCATAAAATAGTGCATATATATACTTATATACCAATAATCATAAGTTCATTTTGTCACATAACATGATGAAGTGTCCATGTGAAACCATAGAATATGATTCACATAAAATCATAAAATATAATAATTCAAGTTAGTTAACTAACCTCTAGACTCATGTGAAATGCTCGTGTAGTGACGGTCACACAAAACCCTAATTATTTGTTTAATGCAATGCATGCATGATGTTTATAAAAACGTTCATAATAACATAAGTTAAGGTTAACCATGAATCATCTGAAAAGTCGTGTCATTACTTACAAGACATGTAACGTTAACTAAGATAACTGAAATTATTAACGGACTTAACCTGAAAATTACCAGTTGTCACATTCATCTTTCACGTTTCTACAAAGTATAAGGTGTGTAAGCAAAGCTTCACATTTTGTGGAACTAGAAAGATGAAACATAAGGCTAAATACCTCTAGAAGAACTCTCGACATTCTTTTGAGCCTTACATTTGGCAAGGTACTCAAGGCAGTTCCTTCTCCAATGTCCCATCTTGTTACACTCAAATCATTGGTGCTGATCATGCGGCGACCCTGCTTTGGAAGTCTTCAAGCCCTTCCCTTTGCCTTTGGCACCAGACTGAGTGGTGGTAGGAGATTTACCCTTTCCAGTAGAGGGACGTTTCCTCTTACGATCGGGTTTCTTAACACCAGTGGACTTGACCGCTAAGACCACAGAGGTCTTATTGGAGGCTATATTGATCTCAAGAGCTTTCAGTATCCCATGAAGCTCCGACATTGTCTTCACCAAGTTGTTCATATTGTAGTTTACCCTAAAGTGAGTGAACGAACTGGAAAGAGATTGGAGAATCAGTTCGGTAGCCAATTCCTCATGAATGGCATACTGGAGCTTCTCCAGGCGGTCAATGTACGAGTTCATCTTAACCACATGAGGGCTGACAGGAGCGCCTTCAACCATCTTACGTGATATGAGTTGAGTAACAAACTCATAGTGCTCCTGAGGGGCTTGTGTCTCAAACATGTCCTTCAGCTGTCCGATCATTTGGAAAGCACTCAAGTCCTCCATGTTCTTCTGAAGTTTTGGAGACATAGTGGCCAACATCAGGCATGATACTTGGGTAGCATCCCTTACCAGGTGGTCATACGCTGCACGCGCAACTGCAGTGTTATTTGAAGGTTGTGCAAGCACCGCAACATCCAGAATATGGAGCTTGTTAGCCAACTTGAGCACAATCTTGAGATTACGAAACCAGTCAAGAAATTTGGTGTTATTAAGTTTCTCCTTCTCAAGGATAGACTTAAGTTGGAAGGTGTCAGAAGGTGCATTATTTTCATTGTTGTGGTCCATCTGAAACACTAAGACAATTTATTTTCGTATTTTCGATGTTCAGCCTATATTCAATTATGGTAAGTTCTAATTGAATAAAGGATGAGATTCTATTTAACTTAATTACTAAAGGCGGTTATAGCATGCAATCAATAGTGATTAAATAAATAGACAGACAACGATTATCACTTGTGAGGACCAGTCACAATACCCGTTTATGAGGCCGCAATAACATCGAATGTTTTATGCGATACGTTTAGCCTCATATATGCTCATTTTAATTACAAACACTAATAGTGCGATGTTGAAGACTCCAACATTATGAGTGCGTGTAAAGAAAGCAATAGTTATCCTAAATTGTTATTATGTAAGGTACGGTGTTGAAGACCTCAATACCTCCACCTTGGAAGATACCCTACGCGCTAAGTGCGGTATTGAAGACTCCAACACTGACTTTTCAGTCAAAATATGTTCCAAGTATGACTGGATTTAGGATTGGCATACATTATTAGTTTTAGACTTACCAAATAGGGTTATTTAATCAGCTTTTAGTTAGTGATTATTTATCGCAAACCTAATCATCACTCGGGACTGTCAAATTAGATAACCTAATTAAATGACTATGTTATCGCAAAGCATGCATAACCTAACAAAAGCAATCATGCCTATTTGAGTTTATAAATTTCATAAATTCCGAAAAACTCTTTAGTTGGTTATATATATTAATTTTAAAATACCTTATTTTAAAACTCATATATCTTTCGATTGTCAAATCCTTTTAAACTCATTTTAAAACAATCTTAACGTATTGTAGTTGGTTAAGAAAAATAAGCAACACAAACACAATACGTACATATATTCGGCCTTATTAGGGTTTCGGTATTGCTAGAGCCTCTTAGCAATACCGAATAAGGTCTAGGGACATAACAACACACAGGAATGAAAAATCGACATCCAGTTGTCTTCCTTGGCTCCCATTGGCTTCAATACGCTTCTTGAACTTGATTGGATCTTCAGGTTTTCGGGTTGAGAAACTTTCATTTAAGACCTGCCAAATATGGAAAGTTTCCATTTCTGGAAACCTGCCATATTTGGAAGGTGCCAGATTCGTGATGTTCACCATTTTTGGAAACTTGCCAAATCCAGAAACTGCCAAAACGGAAAGTTTCCGAATTTCAAAGCACGAGCCAAAATAGCAACTTTCTAAAAATGTAAAATTTCCAAAATTAGAAACTTACTAAATTAGGAAACTGTCAAAATGGGAAACATTTCCAAATTTGGAAACACGAGCCAAAATAGCACACTTTCCAAAATAGAAACTTGCTAAATTGGGAAAGTTCCAAAATTGAAAACTTGCTAAATTGGAAACGTTCCAAAACCGAAATAGGGACTTGCCAAAATTGGAAAGTTACTAAATCAGGAAAGTTACTAAATTTGGGAACACGTCTGAATCAAAGACTTGCCAAAATTTGGAACTTGTTATTATGGGAAAGTTCTCAAAATAGAAATACATTAAAAGAAGTAAACAATTTTAAATCTATCTATTACAACTTTGAACCAAAAAATATTGGGCCAACCGAAAACCTAATCAATCCACGTAATTTCAATAAATTTGGGTCGGGCCGAATACACGTAATTAAATAAAAACAATCGAACAAAAATAATTACATTATTTTGGTGGATCTAAATCGACCAAAATATATTTATGAAATTATATATATAATTAATAAAATTAATTACAATTTTAATTCACACATTTCGGGTTGTTTAACCCTAGTATGTGAATTCATCATTTTTAAAACACGACCGGTCTAGATTTGCGTGTGGTGATCGAGGCTCTGATACCACTATTGGGTTTTTCCATGGTATTCGGGTCACGGATAGTAATTTTAATTTTTATTAAAACCCGTTTTACTAATTGTATTACCGGATACAATTGTATTTATTTATTTAACTGCTTTAATTAAATCAGAGTTAGCAGAAGCGATGCGAAAACCAAGTGACAAATTTAATTACAATAGGATCCAATCACCGACACGCAAACACTAGTCATTTATATATATATATATATATATATATATATATATAAATCGATACATATATATATATATATATTTATTAAATTATATTTATATTTAAATCAGTATTTAAAAATTTAATCAAATAAATTGTGATAAATAAATACAACAATTTATTTAATTATCATAATCGTATTATGATTTAATCTAAACTGAAAGTGTTTAGATCTTGAACATTCGATCTATGTCGAACACTGTTCGAGACACCGAGGTTCAACGAGACAAACGCTAGGGGTGCAAAAAATTTACCGGAGAAGCAAACTCGGGGTTAGGTTCAAAACCATAGCAGAAAAACGCGCTGAAAAACAAGCCCGGGAAACCGACGGTGGCGCGGTGGTGCTGCGGCGGCGCGATGGCAGTACGGCGATGGTCAGGCGACGTTCGGCTGGCATTGGTGGCGGACGGCAGTGGAGGTTGGCGGTCGGTGGTTTCTCGAACGGAGGGGCGAAGACGGTGCTTGTCGCCGGCGGCTAAGCAGCGGCAACGAGGCTGGCAGAAAAATGGCGGCGGCGCAGACCTTGTGGTGGCCAGCGGTGGTCGTAGAGAGAGAGAGAGAGGGAGCCAAAAAACTTAAGGGATTTTGGGAATTATGGTGCAACCCCGAATCAATATTCTGGTCCTTAATTTATAGATCTCATAAACTAATTGTGGATAAACTATAATTAATTTATTTAATAGGTTTCAAGGCTTATCCTTTTATCTCTTAATCAGTTGTAGATAAACTACAACTGCTTTAAATCTCTCAATTATCCATCCAGATTTTTAGAGATAATATTTAAATAAACTAATTTGTGTAAATTACAAATTATCTAACCACTTTAAATAAAACCAATCAAATAAATTATTTTATTTAATTAACTTTTATTTAATATAGGAATATTAATAATAACAATTTATTATTTGTATTTTCACCGACTAATAATTATTAACAAATTAATTATTAATTTCTGCTTTTATTATTAATAAATTAATAATAATATTATGAAATGATTAAATTATAATTTATATCAATATATAAATAACAATATTGAATCATTTATGTTTTCGCAGAACAACGATTACTAATTAAACGTGTTCGGTTCTCGTTGCCCTCAGTGTAACTCTTACAGGCCACAAATGGGTCGGGTTCTTATAAATTGTCAGGCCTGGACATACAATATCCAACACTCATTCTGTCACACCGCCTATTTCCACCAACGGAGTATAACCGTGTGGGGTGTGATCCAGACCAGGATCTAAGTCTTTAGTTACAATCAAGCCATAATTGAAAGTTTAAATCAGTTTCATATTACACTTTACGAAACAGAGTTTACATTACAGTTTAGCGGAAACTTTTAAAAGTCTACAAAGTTGTTGTTTTTCCAGAATAGGAAGTAAAACTGTTGAAGTGCATTTCCCAAAGTAATTTAGAAAATTGAGTATTGCCTACGTCCGTGCATCCTTGATCCTCCGTGTAACCTGAAAAGCATTCAACAATCAAGTGTCAACAAAAGCTGGTGAGTTCACAAAGCACTCTACACTTTACCGTGTAGACCAAAAAAAATTGTATACGAATAATGAAAGACCAATTCGTAAGTTACAAGTAATATCCATATTGTTAGGTAGCTAGCCTATGCTTATGTTCACCTGAATGTTCGTAACCGAAGCTGACTATGCGTCACAGGTCTTTACCTGTGCGATTTGCCTTCCCCGTGTCTTTCCAGATCACAGTAGTGTTAGGCTAATATTGATCTCAGTCCGACCGCCTGTCGGGATGGTGCATCACGTGCACCGTTAAGCGGGGGTGTCAATCCCTAGTAGTACCACTCAACATTACCTCGCTATTCTATATTAACGACCCGAGAAAGTAAGGACTTTTTGTAATTATAAAGCAATTCAGTGAATCATGTGACATGCGTTGGATAACTACTTAAACAGACAAAATACCTTTGTCGTTGCATTGTCATCCTTTACTGGACGCAACTAGTTGTGTGTTATCATCCTCAACCGGATAACTAAGGTGGTGTTTGTTTTTTCTGAAAAAGCTCTTCTGTCCTCTTATGTCTGCGCCGCTCAGACCACACGTAGGCATTTAGGTCTGCAGACTGTTTGTTTTTTCGAAGACATTTCATTAAAAAATGTCTGCGCGGCCACTTCTTGGTGCAGATGTGGTCGAGCCACTTCTCACATCTTCTAACATCTGCTAACATTCTCTTTAAACTGTTTTTTTATAAACAAATAATTTTTAAGAAAGTTTTTTTTCGAAACAAACATTTCTAAACAGTTTTTTTTATTAAAAACGTTTTTTTTTTTAAAATCTAAAAAAACTTCTTTAAAAACTTTTTAAGTATTTTAAACAGCTTTTAAAAAACTTCTTTAACCAAATTTAAAAAAAAAGGCCTTTTAAAAAGTAAAAAAAAAACGTGTTAAACAGTTTTTTTTTAAACGTTTTTAAATTGTTTTTAAAAAAAACATTTGTAAACAGTTTTTTATAAAAACGTTTTTTAAAAAGGTTTAATAAAAAAACGTTAGTTTTTTTAAGAACGTTTTTAATAAATTTTATTTTTTAAAAACGTGTTTTATAAATTTTTATTTTAAGAAAACGTTTCTTATAAAGTTTTATTTTAAAAAAATATTTTTAACAGTTATTTTCATAAAAAAGATATTTAAATAGTTTTTAAAAAACTTTTGTAAACAATTTCTAAAAAACTTTTTTTAAACATTTTTTTAAAACACTTTTAAACCGTTATTTATAAAAACATTTTTAAATAGTTAATTTAAAAAAAAAACGTTTTTAAATTGTTAAAAATGTTTTTTAAATAATTTTTATAAAAAATCTTTATAACTTTATTTAAGCGAAATGTTTTAAAAATAACTATTTGTTAAAATATACAGAAAGAAAATCAAAAGGTTTAAATAGTAATTAAATATAAGTTCTAAAAACAGTTTATTTAAATTTCAGTTTATTTAAATTTCAGTTTATTTAAATTTCAGTTTATTTAAATTTCAGTTTATTTAAGTTTCAGTTTATTTTAGCAGTTTGCAGAAGTTAAAAAACAAACAGTCTTCTTCTTACAGACTGCAGAGGTTTGGTCCACCTCTTCTTCTACAGATGTCTGCAGATGTGATCCACAGACTGCAGACGTTTTACCTCTTAAAAAACAAACAGCACCTAAATAGAGTAGTGAAACTCACCTTAGGTTGCACTGGTACACAACACTTGACTTTATATGTTGGTTAGGATTAATGAATATGATCTAACCAAATTAGAGGTTGTCGCTTGGACGAATTGGTTATCCATAAACAAACTATTTCATCAAGCATTCACATTGGTCCTAGAACTTAAACACAAGTCCTAAACTTTCAGGAAAACAATATTGCGCAATCCAAGTCAAATTGCATAAATGCAAATTCTAAAAGTCAAACACAAATCATACATTTGGTGGCATGTCAAATTTTCTCTACACTTGTAGTTAGCCTCTCAAATTTTACAGGCATAAACTTCATATTATTATGGACTTGCTGCAAAAAGAATCAACTCAAAAGGGTAAGAAATGAGAAAGTTATGCGTGTCGGAAGTTGGCAAAAATCGGCATTATTATTCTTAACACACCATTTGGGAATACGCCTAATTTGCTCCATACTTGGAGTTAGGTTCTAAAATTTTACCGACATATACTTCCCAATATTTAGAACATGTTGCAAAAAGAATCAGATCAAAAGGTTAAAATTGAGGAAATTATGCACGTCCGAAGTTGACCAAAAATCAGCTTTGTTGTTGTTTAAAAAAGTAGAAATTATAATCTTATATTTTGCATAACTCGATCAAAACTTAACGTTTGACTACCAAAACTTCCAGATCTCAATATTTATATTTATCCAACATTTTCATTCATAAATCTCTTCAAAAACACTCGAGGATCAAGTCTAACAAATTGCACAACTTCATAATAAAGGAGCTGAATTTTTACAGCCCTGCGCACTCGACTTGCAGCAGCCTTTTGAGTGACCAAACAGAGGTTTTAGAAGGCGTATGAGTAGGTAAATTACAGCTAAGACATATAAGTTTGCTACGGAAAAACAATAACTTGATTTCGATCAAAATTGAGAAAGTTATGGCCTGGGTAAGACGACCCATTAACTTGGACGAAATCTGTCCCAAATCTAGTAGTTGTGTAAATTGCATTTTTGCGGTTTTGGCCAATCTTTTGCTCGTTTAACTTCATGTAAAGACTAGTAACACATTTGATATCATATTATCATGCATTCCTAGTTTTCATAACGATCATACAACAATCATAGCAAAACTCAAGCATGTCACTTGCATATAAGCACATATTCCTCACTTTCAAGTCCTCATATACCCAAATTTTTAAGAACACTTCTAAGCATGTAACCACATGAAAATCACCGCCATTATAACATCTCAAGTCTGTCCATAATCATAATTTAACTTAAGCCATCATAAAACATGATTCAAGAGCATGTATACACACCAATTTGCACATAAACACCAGATAAACACATGTAATCAACCAGTTTCATGTTAGAGATTTTTAGGGCTTACAACTTGGAGAAGAAATGGCGGATTTGAAGAAAATGAGATGGAACCAAAGCTTCTCCTAGTTTCCTTGAGTCTTGATTTAGCTCAAACCCCTTAAATCTTGCTTCTTAGTTTTTATTTCAAGGAATTTGAAGGAATGTGTGTGTGTGTTTTGTACCGTGAAGAAGAAGATGAAGATGAGAAATGGCATGAATGATTGGGGGGGGTTTCTTTAGGCAGATTTTTTTATGTTAGGAGGAATTACACAAATAGTCCCTCTAGTCCCCTTTCATACACAATAACCCAAAACAAGTAATCAGTGGGGTTTAAACCCAAAACTTGGAAAATAAAATACTAGGAATGTTTCCAAGCGTTTTTAACTTATTTAACATATAATATTTAGTCGAGAAAAGTTTTGTTATCGTGTACGCGCGTAAAACTTAAATCGCGTATGAAACCCGGTTTCTCACGAAACATCAATTTTTAAGAAACACATGAATCATGAATTAAATTACTAAATTAATTAGTAATATATTTCTATATAAACATTTAAATAACGGGTTACGGGTTTGCTAACGGAACTGACGGAAATAATTAACGGGGTTAGCTAACGGAACTAACTGAAATAGTTAACGGTGTTAGCTAACGGAACTAACGGAATTTGGCAGTTGTCACATCATCCCCAAGTTGAAAGAATTTTCGTCCCGAAAATTGCATAGTGCTCGAGGTATTCAGGCCAATTGAATGGTATGAAGGGGAATGAAAATACGAAAATTTCCGGTTGTCACATCATCCCCAAGTTGAAAGGGAATTTCGTCCCGAAATTTGAGTTAGTGTTAGCAGTTACAAGGTTCGGTGATGACCGTATCGTTTTGAGAGAATCCAAGTTATCTATTCCAGGGGGGGGGGGGTGATGGACGATATATGTTTAAAAACATCAAAAGGATATTTCGTATGAGCGCATAGAGGGTGATTGTCTATAACAAGCGTTTCCATGAGTGAGTCGAATCGTGTCGCGTGGTTAGGTTTAACGAGTATCATGACGACATAAGCGTCTGAAATCAAAATATTTAATGCGAAGAAGTGACTATACGTCTGAGTAATCCCTCAGCTATAGAATCCGATGCCATGACCGGGATTTCACTTTGCATTTCGTTTATCCTTTGCAGTCTTTGCATTCACCGATAACCTGGGTAAACCAAAGGCAACAGAAAGTATTGTGTCAACTGACACGGTAGAGGCATGAATTGTTGCATAAAGTTCGAATGTTGACGTATCTGGATGGTGGGTATGCACCCTTGAAATTTAGCTACTGATCGAGTAATTCATACAGTTTGAAAAAAGGGTATAGACAGATGATGCTACAAGGCATCATAGTACCAATAATATGGGTAGTAAATGTAGTAATCCCATAAAGAGTCTCTCGGCTCCACCAAGCTGACGTGACTAGGGTAGCTTGCTCGACTAGTTTTGAATTTAGACATACTCGATGTCAATAAGTAACGGAAGGTTATAAATGCAATAACTGGAGGACCAAATGAAGTATTTCATCAGTTTCCACGGTGAACCAAGACGATAAACATATATAGGAGTATTGAAAGAAGTAACATGGCGTGCCAAAAGGATAAGTGGTTTGTCATTAATAACGTAAAACTTGAGTTGTTGAAACATTGCTGTTCATCCAGGTTAAAATCTACATTTGACCCTTAACGGTTCCTCTCAATTTAGAGGTTGGGAAAATAAGTTATTATTTGACTAAGATGTGTATGTCCCTTTTAGCAAAAAATATATATAAGGGACATGCGACTTTATAAAAAGGAGTAACACTAACTTTACTATACTGTGGGCATAGTCCCGTTGGACGGGGTTCTCAACATAAGATTTATGTGTATGATTTTAAGGTAAATCAGTGGTTCAGTACTGGTCCCACCTTCCACATGCCGCTAGTGCCTATGTATAGGGTGTACCGCAGCTAACCCACCATACTACCAGCACTTTGAGGGTGTACCAGTCACCTTACCATTTCTAGTTATTTGTCAAATCTCATTAAATAATAGGCATAAAACAGGGTATCTTAAGTTTTCCCAAATACATTTGTGTTGAAAGATTAGATATCATAATACAATGTGTGCAAAATTTGAATATAAAGACAAAGATACTTTTCTGTGTTTTTGGTCAACGGGGCACGGTGAGGATTATCGGGAGTTTAGTAAGCACAATGCGAACATAAATATGATTTGAACTTTCTGGAGTGGATTCAAGAGATAAAGCAGTCCATTAGGTTGGTGTTTAAGCTGGGGTTCGCCATCCAAGGATACATTATTATGTATATCACCCATCGTTAGAGATTTAAAACAATGGCGACGTTCCCAAGATCGAAGGGTTCTTTACAGAAGCATGAGTAACATCAGGCATGGGAATAAAAGCATATGGTAGTCGTAACTGCGCCTATCCAATAATCATCCATTGGAGTCAACTAACATCAATGCGAACGTGTCAACAGTTGTAACGTATAATAGAGTGAATATCATGTAGGAATATCAGGTTGTACCGGCTCTCAAGAATAAGTAAAGGTGAAAACGTGTAATAAAAGCAGGTTTCGGAATCACCGAGCGTTGACGAATTCAAAATAATACATGGCTTTTCATGAATGTAAATACGAACTGTAGTTAAAGTTTCGCGAGGCCTACTGTAGATCGAAGGGTCGCGTTATATATATAAGGCATAAAAACTTCGGTTACTTGGGTCACTTTCAGTGATCCTCGGGTAGCTTATAGCATATGCTATTGATTTAAACTTGTCATCATTTCATCGGAAGTCAAACTTCTTCCTTACGCATGTTTTTTAAAAGTTTGAGTCGGTCATTCGACTAGTCAACATTTTCTATGAAGCAGGGGTTACAAATGAAAACTTCCTGGGGGAAAAGGATGAAGACAATGGGTATCCATGTTCTTGGCAGTCTGTCTGTCGTCATGCAGTTGAAATGGTGAGACTTTTCCAGGCATACCGATGCCTATTGTTTGTTGTTGATGTTTGTCATGCAGGAGTGTATGGCGGTAAAGTAACAAGATAGTGTCATTGGTGAGGTTAATTAGCCACAATGGCTCAAGGCTCGAAGACCATCCAAGTCACGAGAGATAATAAAAGAATGAGTTTACTAGTGTTAAGTTCACAGATAAGTCGAGTCTCAAAGACAAAATAGACCATTCAGGTTAGAAAGTCGTTTCACCTATATCGCCCCGTTAGGTGAAATTGCAATTGTAGTGAGGTACAAAGTTGGTGAAATCATGCCGAGAGAAGAAAACTTCACAAGATCTTCCTGCCGAAAGGTTGGTTCTAGTGACTGAGGTGCAATTGTCCATTCAGGACGTCCGAGTTTTCATCAGTTTACCGTTTATTGAGTTGTTGCACAGTTGTGAGAAATCGAATAATGAATCTGACAGTCAATGCCATAGGGGTAGAGTTAGGGTTGTGGGTGAATTAGAGCCAATCAAGATTTAAATCGCAGATCACTCATAGTGAAGGGAGTTCTCATCGTCTAATTGTACGAACAATACGATGTTTTACCGGGGTTATCATTTACAGAAGCATATTAAGGGGGGGTCTGATATGTTGGAAGCTATATCCCAAAGAAATGAGATCAGGGGTGATAATGCAATGAACACTGTTAGATGACCTTAAAGATACAGTTGAGTCCCACGTATTTGACAAATCGAAGTCATGAGGTTTTTGAAATGGAAGGTTGTATCCCTTACAACCAGCAGCTTGCCGAGTAGAATTACTTAGGGTTTCCATACACTACAAATTACATTTACGTGTGCACCCATTATGGTAATTTACCTTGTATGGTCACGCTGGTTCCTCTTACTTTAGCTACCAGGTTTGGTGGAGTAGTATGTGGTTTCCATGGGGTGAGTATCAAGAATGTGGTCATTATCCCCAAAGTTAACTAACCGAAATTCACTAGAGAGAGGGGTTGAGAATAAAATACTCGTTTAACCTAGAATTTACCACTAAGTTCAGTCTAGTAAGCAAGTGAATGAGCAGGAGTTTGGGTAGGGCATGCCATGCTGCCCCCAGTTTAGCTCCGAGATGTAGAATGGTCATCGCCCACTTCGACTCGATCATGAATCCGTTATATATATATATATATATATATATATATATATATATATATATATATATAGAGAGAGAGAGAGAGAGAGAGAGAGTTTAACATAGTAATCCTAGTCATCAAATGCTCGATTCCATTTAGGTTATAAAAGTCACATCCATGTTGAATTATCACACAACAACTATGTGCTCAAAATGCAAGGTCAAAATGACCAAGGAAGAAGGATTTCAACAATTAGGGTAAACAAGGTAGCTACAAGATTCCCATGAGTAACCATCCGGTTCTATACGGTGCTGTTCTAAACGAGGCTAAACAACGTTCATACCAACGCATTTCGATAAGGTTACTCTCGGATTCTGTTAGTGGGCGACTTACTCAAATAGGGTTTACAACTGTTCCTATTTATGCTATAAAAGAGTATGACAGTCAAGATCAAGATATGTTGGATCATTGTCTTAGAGTCTAGGCTGTCATGAACTAGACCGTAAGGAATAAACTTACCAAGGCCGTTAAACAAGGCCATAAAGCGCATTACTCTACATGGCCGTTAGACGTTGTCGTTAAGGGTGGAACAAGTCCATAAGGATGTCAGGATCCTAAACAATGGAGCTTACCCTATTTATGAAGCTAGGGCGTAACTACCAGCACTTATGATCAATCATTCAAGTTTTGTTAAAGAAATCCAGTAGAAAGAGAAAACCATCTATCTGATTGTGTTTCGGTTGAAACTTTCCCCAATAGGGTCTTTAAAGACCCTGTATACACCATACTGGGAGCATGTGCATTCAAACACATGGTACAATTAATCAAACAATCGTTAAGTAAAAAATCAGGAAATTTATTCCAAGTGCCAGCTGACGTTTGTTAAGAATAACTAAAATGCGCTAAGACGCGTTACAAGTGTGCTAAGTGTTAGAAAATCCAAGATATTCCTATGAAACGTTTCACACCGGCCAAATTTTCATGAAAACGTTCATTTGAGTGAATAAATATTCAAGAGAAAAATTTATCGAAGTTGGTGAAATTTATGACGTCAGACCCACGAGATCGCAAAGGACAAGTTCCTGGTGGTTGCTGCTCGTGAGATCGCCAAGAACAACATCAGATCGCCCAACACTCTGGTGAAGTCGCTAAGACCAATTGAGGCACCAAGAGTTGGCGAGATCGCCAAGTGGTGGAGGATAGGCGAGGTCACCAAAGGAGAAGGGGAGCCGAAGTCGCCAAGTGAAAATTGGTGTCCGAGATCGCTAAGCAAGAGTCCCGAGATCGCCAAGGCAGTTTGGGCGGGATCGCTAGGCATGGAAGGAAGGCTGAGATCGCTAAGGCAAATTTGCGAAGTCGCTAAAGCCAAATGTGAGATCGCCCAAAAACTAGCTCGAAGTCGCTAAGGCCAAGTAATGAGATCTCTAAGCAAATCATGAAATCGCTAAGTACAAAAATTCCTGAAATAAGACCAGGTATGGTTTTTAGACATCCATAAAGCTGTATATCTAATGTTTAACCATGACTGCATAATCCTATACAGACATAAAACAAATGAACTAAGTGAGGATCGTCTTCGGCACGCGTAGCAATACTTTTGGGAAAAAGTTGTAACCAAAGCTTTCAAAATCAGTTACAGTTCAGAAAACACTTTTCGAAATGTTCTGGTTCACTGTAACCAAGGGCTCTGATACCAATCTGTCACACCCCCTATTTCCACTAACGGAGTATAACCGTCTGGGATGTGATCCAAACCAGGATCCAAGTCTATAGTTACAATCAAGCCATAATTGAAAGTTTAAATCAGTTTCATATTACACTTTACGAAACAAAGTTTACATTACAGTTTAGCGGAAACGTTTAAAAGTCTACAAAGTTGTTGTTTTTTTTCCAGAATAGGAAGTAAAAGTGTTGAAGTGCATTTCCCAAAGTATTTTACAAAATTGAGTATTGCCTACGCCCGTGCCTCCTTGATCCTCCGAGTGACCTGAAAAGTATTCAATAGTTAAGTGTCAGCAAAAGCTGGTGAGTTCACAAAGCAGTCTACACTTTATCGTGTAGACCAAAAAAAATGTATACGAATAATGAAAGACCAATTCGTAAGTTACAAGTAATATCCATATCGTTAGGTAGCTAGTCTATGCTTATGTTCATCTTAATGTTCGTAACCGAAGCTGACTATGCGTCACATGTCTTTACCTGTGCGATTTCCCTTCCCCGTGTCTTTCCAGATCACGGTAGTGTTAGGCTAATATTGATCTCAGTCCGACCGCCAGTCGGGATGGTGCATCACGTGCACCGCTGAGCGGGGGTGTCAATCCCTAGTAGTACTACTCAACATTACCTGGCTATTCTATATTAACGGCCCGAGAAAGTAAGGACTTTTTGTAATTATAAAGTAATTCAGTGAATCATGTGATATGTGTTGGATAACTACTTAAACAGACAAAAATATCTTTATCGTTGCATTGTCATCCTTTACTGGACGCAACTAGTTGTGTGTTATCATCCTCAACTGGATATAACTAAATAGAGTAGTGAAACTCACCTTAGGTTGCACTGGTACACAACACTTGACTTTATAAGTTGGTTAGGATTGACCTATTTTAATGAATATGATCTAACCAAATTAGAGGTTGTCGCTAGGACGAATTGTTTATCCATAAACAAATATTTCATCAAGCATTCAAATTGGTTCTAGAACTTAAACACAAGTCCTAAACTTGCAGGAAAACAATATTGCACGATCCAAGTCAAATTTGATGGCCCTAACCTAGATCTTGAATAACAATCAATCGATGAATTTTGGAATCAAAATATGTACATTCATAATATATTGAACTTCTGTGTACATCGACCAATACATATATACCGACATCGACGGTTTTCAACTTCTAAGACTGACACATACAGTCCCTAAACTAAATACACAATGACATATGGACTAAACCTTGACTTTAACTAATTACATAACTGACCCACTAACTTTTATAACATGGTTTAAAGGATTAACATTCAATACTCCCCCTTAATCTTTTAAACCATGCCTTCAATCACGATCATTCTTTGAGTTCTTCCTCCATGTCATCAAGTGTCTTCATTTCTTTCTTTATCTTTGTCTTGAGCATGTTGTGACGTGTTCTTGAATTTTGATCTTCTTTGAATCTTGCCTTCTTGTGATATTCTTTATCTTTAAACTTTGGCTTTCTTCCTTTCTGACATGCATCATTGACTTTGACTTCAATTTGATCTTCATGAGTTGTAGCACGAACTTTTAACTTTTCTTCATATTCTTCTTGAGTATCATCATCTTCACGATCTTCCTTTACTTGTGCCATTCCATCTTCCCGACCTTTCACTAGTTTGTATTTGGGTGGAAAAACACGAACTTCATCTGATTTCATCTTCTTACAACTTGGTTCAACTTCATTGTCTTTCTCATTTTCTGATGATGATATAACCTTGAACGTCTTCTCTTCACATTCCTTTTGACCTTCAACATACACACCAAAATGTTCTTCTTCTTGGTGCTTCCGATCATCTAATTTCTTTTCACATAACTTTTCTCGTTCATGCATACGCTTTTCATGCGTGAATAAGAGTTTCTCTTGATCATCTACTTGAGTAACTTTCTTTAATTTGATCCTTTCCTCGAAAGCCTTCAAGCGTCCAATAGTCTCATCTAGAGTCATCGTGTCTAGATCAAAGATTTGTTCGATAGTGGCAACAATTTGAGTAAACCTATCTGGCACAGAACTTAAGAGTTTCCGTACTAGAGTCGGTTGATCAAACGTTGATCCTAATCCGCTTGCCTTCATGACTATCTGATTCAACTTAGCGGTGAAAGAATCTATCGTTTCTTCTTCCTTCATTTGTAGCAACTCAAATTATGTCTTGAGTGTTTGTAGGCGTGCCTTCTGCACCCGATCTACTCCGATGTGACGCGTCTTGAGTGCGTCCCAAATCTCATTTGCAGATTTGCAGTTTGCGACTTGTAGTATCATATCTTCTGATAACGCCTGGAATAGATATACATATGTGGTCTTGTCCTTCTTGACATCCGCTTGCGTATTCTCGTTTGGTTCTATGCTTTCCCATAATCCATTTGCCTCTAGTATGGTTTTCATTCGAATTGACCATACGATATAGTTTAGTGATTTTAATATAGGGCATTGGAAATTGGGTGAGGACACCGTTTCCCTATGTACAACAATTTCTTTGTTGCTTTCCCCGTCCGTCATATATTTAAGAATCTTCGTTTTGAATCAATTGAAAAATATGGATAATATACTATGTGCAATTCTCCTTCTAGAATTCAAATAGTATGATAAATCTAGAATCTCTAATCTAGGTTGAAAAATAAAGTCCAAGTGAGTATTTGATAGAACCTGGAAATTTTGTGAATCCTCTCTGATTCTGAATTCTCTAATCACCGACAAATCTTCAACTTTGTGATGATTATATCTTCCTTCTTTATCTGACTTCGAACTTGTGCACCAACGAAAAACAACCGAATGTTTTTCGACATTGATGCAATCTGAGATATAGAGGAATTTTCGAAATCTTATTCTTCCCTTTTGAGTTTCCTTGCAATTTATTTTCTCGATGGAACAAATAAATCACGACCCTTTAATTTTGCATTGAAACAAAAAGCAGCCTTTGTTGACTTTGATGAAAAATACTTCTGTTATTTCCGATAGGCAAAAGTATTAAATCACCACCGCTTTAGATAACAACCAAAACCCTTCTAATTTTTACTTCCTCAACCAATAAGTATTTGATTTAGATTGAAACGCTCCTTCTCTTCTCTGTTCTTTGATTTTTATGGGCTTGAGAAAATAAGCGACAATTTCTGGTTGTTCTTGTTTTGCGATTACAACACAGCAACGCAACCCCTAATCCTTCAACCAAGTATGCTTCGTTCGACTTCTGGTAATCTGAATCGATTTGCTTTTTCTAAATCAATTTTTGATTGATTTGTGCCTCATTGTTGATATTGGTTCGTCAATTGTGATGTTAATTCCTCCGAGTATACTGAATCAATTTTCTTCCGAAATTGGTTTTAAATGGCTTCGTATTCTCTGACCGAACAAAAGAAATTTAAATTGATTTTTCCTGAAATCAATTTTCTTCCTCGCTTCTGGTTCTAAATCGCGGGTAGCGAATCGACTTCTGCTTCTGAATCAATTTTTCTGAATCGATTTGTTTTTCTGGTTCTGAATCAAAATCACCGTTGTTAAATGAACGAGGATCCTCTAAAGCGATTTTTCTGAAACGATTTTGATCGTCGGTTAAGAATCGATTTGCTCTAAATCGAATCCGTTTCCGCGTGGATGATGATGATTTGAAATCGATTGATTAACCTGTGCTCTGATACCAAATGATGGCCCTAACCTGGATCTTGAAGAACAATCAATCGATGAATTTTGGAATCAAAATACGTACATTCATAATATATTGAAATTCTGGGTACATCGACCAATACATATATACCGACATCGACGGTTTTCAACTTCTAAGACTGACACATACAATCCTTAAACTAAATACACAATGACATATGGACTAAACCTTAACTTTAACTAATTACATAACTGACCCACTAACTTTTATAACATGGTTTAAAGGATTAACATTCAATAAAATTGCATAAATGCAAATTCTAAAAGTTAAACACAAATCATACATTTGGTGGCATGTCAAATTTACTCTACGCTTGGAGTTAGCCTCTCAAATTTTACAGGCATAAACTTCATATTATTATGGATTTGTTGCAAAAAGAATCGACTCAAAAGGTTAAGAAATTAGAAAGTATGCGTGTCGGAAGTTGGCAAAAAATCAGCATTATTGTCCTTAAAACACAATTTGGGAATACGCCTAATTTGCTCCATACTTGGAGTTAGGTTCTAAAATTTTACCGGCATATACTTCCCAATATTTAGAGCATGTTGTAAAAAGAATCAGCTCAAAAGTTTAAGAATTGAGGAAATGATGCACGTCCGAAGTTGACCAAAAATCAGCTTTGTTGTTGTTTTAAAAATTAGAAATTCTAATCTTATATTTTGCATAACTCGATCAAAACTTAACGTTTGACTACCAAAACTTCCTGATCTCAATATTTATATTTATCAAACATTTTCATTCAAAAATCCATTAAAAACACTCGAGGATCAAGTCCAACAAATTGCACAACTTCATAATAAAGGAGCTGAATTTTTACAGCCCTGCGCACTCGACTTGCAGCAGCCTTTTGAGTGACCAAACAGAGGTTTTAGAAGGAGTATGAGTAGGCAACTTAAAGCTAAGACATAGAAGTTTGCTACGGAAAAAAATCACTTGATTTCGATCAAAATTGAGAAAGTTATGGCCTGGGTAAGACGACCCATTAACTTGGACAGAATCTGTCCCAAATCTAGTAGTTGTGTAAATTGCATTTTTGTGGTTTTGGCCAATCTTTTGCTCGTTTTACTTCATGTAAAGAATAGTAACACATTATATATAATATTATCATGCATTCCTAGTTGTCATAACGATCATACAAAAATTATAGCAAAATTCGAGCATGTCACTTGCATATAAGCACATATTCCTCACTTTCAAGTCCTCATATACCCAAATTTTTCAAGAACACTTCTAAGCATGTAACCACATGAAAATCACAGCCATTATAACATCTCAAATCTGTCCATAATCATAATTTAACTTAATCCATCATAAAACATGATTCAAGAGCATGTATACACACCAATTTGCACATCAACGCAAGATAAACACATGTAATCAACAAGTTTAATGTTAGAGATTTTTAGGGCTTACAACTTGAAGAAGAAATGGCGGATTTGAAGAGAATGAGATGGAATCAAAGCTTCTCCTAGTTTCCTTGAGTCTTGAATGAGCTCAAACACCTTAAATCTTGCTTCTTAGTTTTTGATTTCAAGGAATTTGATGGAGTGTGTGTGTGTTTTGGACCGTGAAGAAGAAGATGAAGATGAGAAATGGCGTGAATGATTGGGGGAGGGGGTTTCTTTAGGCATATTTTTAGTTAGGAGGAATTACACAAATAGTCCCATCTAGTCCCCTTTCATCCACAATAACCCAAAACAAGTAATAAGTGGGGTTTAAACCCAAAACTTGGAAAATAAAATACTAGGAATGTTTCCAAGCGTTTTTAATTTTTTTAACATGAAATATTTAGTCGGGAAAAGTTTCGTTATCATGTACGCGCGTAAAACTTAAATCGCGTACGAAACCCGGTTTCTCACAAAACGTCTATTTTTAAGAAACACATGAATCATGAATTAAATTACTAAATTAATTAGTAATATATTTTTATATAAACATTTAAATAACGGGTTACGGGTTTGCTAACGATACTGATGGAAATAATCAACGGGGTTAGCTAACGAAACTAACTGAAATAGTTAACGGTGTTAGCTAACGGAACTAACGGAATTTGGCAGTTGTCACACATTCAGACTCCATTTTCTTAACATGCAAGGTATGTAACTATGAAATTACATGTGTTCAAGACAGGATACATTGTAAAGCATGAAATTTTCTGTTTTTACAGTCGAACCTATGAAAATGGAGTTACATACAACCGTAAAGCAGGCGAGTCCAAGTAGTTGGTTCAAGAAAGCAACCTTATAAACAGCAAATTTAGGCGTACATCCACAATAAGTCATACAAATACAAAGATTCTGGTTTTCCGGCGACTAAGTAAGGTGAAAAGAAACAGTCATACAAATACAAAGATAAAGTGTCTGTCTTCAGGGTTTATTTAACCGTCAATATTTTTCCCACCCCTTTTTCGGGTGTGGTTTAAGGCCCACTGGCCTAGACATTAAACGGACTGGCAAGGGTATTGGGTCGGGCAAGGACATGGTATAAGCCTTTTATAATTACAACTCAAATGCCATTGTTTTTCTTTGTGGGTTAAATTCAATTGCATAAGTTTTTAATAGCAACATTTACGTTTTTAATAATAAGCATCTATGAGTTTTTTTTGGGGAGGTTTGCACATAGTTTGTTTGAAATATTACATAGGTATTACAGCCACATAATGAGCATAAAGGAAGTCGACATTTTTTTGTTCCTTAGGTTTCAATGTTGTTACTAAATTTTTAAAAATGTGATAGGTTAACTTTTCCTCAACAACCAGACTTCATCAAATTGCATATGTTTTATTACATGCAAACTTCAATAATCATATATAGTATAGTTTAGCCAAATATTTAAATAGTGCTATTTTAGACAACAAGAAACATTGTATGTTTTTGTAAGATGTTGAATTAAGAGACATCATAACTATATTATGGTGGTAACCTGTGTTTACTTTGGAAGAACTTGTAAGATGTTGAATTAAGAGACATCATAACTATATTTTGCGAAATCACCGAAAAGGGCAAAATCGTCATTTTGACCAAATTTTATAAAAATATAAAATTAGTCCAAATAGGGTAGTATGACCTTATTACTAATCTGACCACAATGAAGCGATGACATCTGGCCAATGTGATATCTGATCTGTCTGTACTATTTTGTTCATATCATAATCTGACATTGGGATATTGATACTTGTTCTTCTTAAATATAGGTACTAACTATGGTTAGAGGAATACGTGGTAGACCGCCAGTTAATAGGATGCAAATCGGGAACGGGGAGCCTGAAAAAATGCCAACCCTGGACCATATGCTGAGCCACAATTCTAGGCCGCTATAGCTCAAGCTATCCGAGATGCATTGCCAACCATAATTGCTGAAATAAGGCAAAATGAAGGTGCTGGAAATGGTAATGGTGGCGGACAGCCAGAGCTAGGTGCTGAAGGTGCAGATGCGGAACCCGAGCCACCTAGAGGTCCTACAATCGAGAAGGACAAACTAGAGAGAGTTTCTGCGGATGCAAGCAGGGGATATGACTCATTGTCAATTTGTGAAGAAATTTGACGAGATGGCACGATTGCTTCCTGAACATGTTGATACAGAAGAAAAGAGGATGAAAAGGTTTATACAAGCATTACCACCTCGTATCCGACAACCAGTCAAGATGGTTGCTCCTCGGACCTATGAAGCGGCAATTGACCTGAGTGCCATTGCATATGAGGAGGAAAGTCTGGTGACTATCGAAAGGAAAAGGAAATGGGAAGAGGAAGGAAAACATGGTTCGAGGTCTGGTAGAAAGGTACCAAGGCGTGAAGGAAATAATAAGAACCGCCAAGATAAAAACAACAGGACAAGTTACCAATGTCAGAGATGTCCTGAAGCAAATCACCTTTCAAGAAATTGCCCGAAGATACAATGTTACAATTGTGGGGAATTTGGACATATTCACCCTAACTGTAAGAAACCTATGCGGCACAAGCAGTGAGATAATCAGAACAAGGCTAAGGGTCGTGTGTTTGTCTTAGATGAAGCTAGAGATAACATCATAACCGGTACGTTTCTTTTCAACAACATATATGCTAGAGTTTTATTCGATACTGGAGCAAATAGAAGTTTTATGACCAATGCATTAGTGCCTTATATAAAACTTGTGCCCCAAATTCTAAATCCTGCATATATAGTAGAAACGGCTAGTGGTGAACAACATAGGATTACACAAGAATTTAGGGATTGTACTATAAACCTACTTGATACAGAATTCGTAGTTAACCTGATGCCGACCACTTTAAGTGAATATGATGTTATTTTGGGTATGGACTGGCTAAACAAGAATTGCGCGTACCTCGATTATGAAAGAAAGACAGTGACAATACGTAAGCCAGATGGGAAGGAATTGCTAATCCATGGTGATGATGCCAATTCCAAGATTGGGATCATTTCCGCCATGAAATCAATGAAGCATTATCAAAAGGGATGTCTTTTGATTCTGGCAAGTGCAGTAGAGGTGAAAAAGGAGAAAACGGTCAATGAAATTCCGGTGGTTAATAACTTCTTGGATGTCTTTCCAGAACATTTACCCGGACTTCCACCTGATCGTCAGATTGAGTTTCATATCGAATTGATACCTGGTGCTAAGCCTGTAGCTAAAGCCCCTTATCGATTAGCTCCATCAGAAATGCAAGAACTCATGAAGCAAATCAATGAAGTGATGCAGAAAGTATTTATCAGGCCAAGCACGTCACCATGGGGAGCACCAGTATTATTCATTAAAAAGGACGGTTCAATGCGTATGTGCATTGACTACCGTAAATTAAACAAGTTAACCGTCAATAATAAATATCCTTTGCCAAGGATAGACGACTTGTTTGATCAATTGTAAGGTGCCAATTATTTCTCCAAAATTGATCTTCGATTAGGGTACCATCAATTGAAAGTGCAAGAGGAAGATATTTCAAAGACTGCCTTCAGAACACGCTACGGTCACTATGAATTTTTAGTTATGTCTTTTAGACTAACTAATGCCTCGGCAGCATTCATGGACCTAATGAGTAGGGTATGTAAACCATACTTAGATAAATTTGATATTGTTTTCATCGACGATATCCTTATTTATTCTAAGAATTCAGATGATCACGCCAGACATCCGAATATGGTTTTAGAAACTCTACGACAAGAGAAACTGTATGCCAAATTTTCTAAATGTGACTTTTGGAAAAAGGAAGTCCCATTCCTGGGTCATGTTATTAATGAGAAAGGTATACAAGTTGATCCTGCAAAAATAGAAGCAGTGATGAAATGGGAAGCACCAAAGAATCCTAGCGAAATCAGAAGTTTCCTGGGATTAGCTGGATATTACAGAAGATTCGTCAAAAACTTTGCAAAGATTGCTTCACCTTTAAATTATTTAACACAGAAGTCAGTTAAATTTGATTGGGGATCAAAGCAAGAGGAGGCATTTATTATCTGAAGCAAAAACTTTGTAGTGCTCCACTTTTAGCTCTTCCTGAAGGGAACGACGATTTTGTGATTTATTGTGACGCTTCTCTGAATGGGCTAGGGTGTGTGTTGATGCAAAGGGATAAAGTTATCACTTATGCTTCACGACAACTACGAGTTTATGAGTAGAATTATACCACGCATGATCTCGAACTTGGTGCCATAGTGTTTGCTTTAAAGATTTGGAGGCACTATTTATATGGTACTAAGTGCGTGATACATACAGATCACAAAAGTCTTTAACATGTTTTTAGTCAGAAAGAGTTAAACATGAGACAGAGAAGGTGGATGGAATTAATCAATGATTATGATTGTGAATCAAATACCATCCAGGTAAGGCAAATGTAGTAGCAGATGCCTTGAGTCGAAAGAACATGATCAAACCAATTAGGGTAAAAGCATTAAGGATTAATGTTATGATCGATTGGAAAGATCAGATTAAAGAAGCTCAGATAGATGCATTAAAAGAAGAGAACATTACAGCTGAAAGAATGCTAGGAAAACAAGGCCTGCTAACCAAAGGAACTGATGAAATCCTTAGGTTTGGTCAGAGGATTTGGATTCCTAAGTTGGGGGATATTCAAGGAAAGGTTTTGGATGAAGCCTATAAATCCAAGTATACGATGCACCCAGGAGCAAACAAGATGTACCAAAATATTAGAAACCAGTTTTGGTGGCCTAATATGAAGAGGTCAATTGCTCAGTACATCAAGAAATGTTTAACTTGTCTTCAAGTTAAAACTGATCATCAAAAGCAAGGTGGTCTATTACAAAAAATAGAATTACCCATTTGGAAGTGAGATCAAGTAACAATGGATTTTGTTACAAAGTTGCCTAAGACTCGTAAAGGGTATAATGCTATTTGGGTTATAGTCGACAGACTAACCAAGACAGCACACTTTATTCCAATAAATGAAAGCTACCCAATTGAAACATTGGCAAAGTTATATATCGAAAAGATTGTAAGTAAACATGGAATACCTATATCTATCATTTCTAATAGGGATATGATGTGTTCGGAACTACACTAAAAACTACTATAAAAACCTAGACCTAAACTAGACCTAGACACACCTAATTTTACCGAAACTACCTAAACTAAACCGAACCCTAAGGCAAGTGTACTTGTCGGATTGTAGCTAAGCTAAGGCAAGACCGGGAATATCGAACCCTAGAGACACTCTATAGATAAAACTAACTTAGACCTAAGAAATGGAAATACTGAGTAATTGAATTTGGGGTTTTTGGAATTTGGAATTTATTAACTAATTTAATTAACAACTAACTAACAGACGAAAGCACGAAAACCTTGGGAAAATCAGAGTAGAGAAAAGTATCACCTAGACCCGAAATCCTACTTAATACCTACAACCTCACTCAGTTCGATTGATCTGATGGTGACTAGTTCACCTTTTAAGTCCTTCCTAGTTAACACTTCTAACGCCCGAACAGGAGTTCACCTTTTGGGTACTTCCTACCTCAACTAAACCTAGCCACCCTTGAACCTAATCTAAGGCACCCTAAGCTAGCAGGAGCTACCAACAACTACCATGACCGATACGGAATAACAAGCTAATCTCATCCCTAGGACACTTCCTTTTGAGACAATGTAACCCTAGTTCTTTAACCAACCCAATTACCCGTCAATTCTTTACCTTTTGAGTCTCAGAAAAGGCAGCACATTGCAATCAAATAACTAATCAACAATTAATGCAATAGTTCAAGACAACCCTAAACTACTCTTTAGCAATTAACCCTAAAGTTAACTACTTTAGATAATCTACCTAAACCGAAAGACATTCGCGGGTAAATCATGCATTAATAATCAACTAACAATCTGTTCTCAACACACAAAAGCATCAACCATGGCAATATATGGAATTTAATAAAAGTGTGACATCAATCAATCAACCAAAATCCGAGTAAAGTTGCAAATACTAAATAGTCATTCAATTAGGTCTAGGCAATACAATCAACTTAGCCTAGCCTCATGTTCAAGTCAAGATAACAAATAAAAATCATAACTTTGATAGGAAACATAGGTTCAACTGAATTCAAGACAAGAAACGGAAAAGAAACACAAAACCCGAATGTTGAATTGTGATGAACTTGCGGTCCTCGGATGTTTCCTCTCGATCCCAGCCTTCCTCTTGCTTAGAAAATCGCCTTTGGTCGCTCTGGAGTCGTCTGCAAGTCGTGATATCTCGAATGGAAACCCTAAAATCGAATTTATATCGACTAAGCAATGTTTCCGGAAAAACCACCTCCAAGCGTATCGCTTGGAGGTCCAAAAGGTGTAGGCGATACGCCTAAGGCCCTACATACGACAATTTAGTCGGTCAAACCGACTTACGACCTTTGTTGACCACCTGGTTCCACGCGTATTGCGCGCAAAGCCTCTCTCCCCAGGCGATACGCCTGGGACTCCTTTTCAGCACTTCTTCTTTATTTTCTCTTGTTTGAATCCTCCGCTTCGCTCTAGCTTTCTTGTGGCCACGGGACTTTATTAGAATCCTATAAAAACATATAAAACACATAAATAAAGACTCAAGGACTCAAACTTAGCTAAAAACAACTAAAACTAAAGCAAACCAACTTAAAGCAACTTAAATATATAAATATAAAACTTGGAAAATAAGATGTGTTTGCAACACATCAGGATAGCCGATTTACTTCAAGATTTTGGACGAGCTTTCAAAAATCTCTTGGGATAAGGATCAAGTTAAGTACTGCATATCATCCTCAGACTGATGGTAAGAGTGAATGTACGATTCAAACTCTATAAGATATGTTACGGGCTTGTATAATTGATTTTGGTGGTAGTTGGGACTGTCATTTACCTTTGATAGAATTTCCCTATAACAATAGTTATCATTCCAGTATTAAGGTAGCACTGTTTGAAGCCTTATATGGAAGGAGATGCAGAACTCCTATCTGTTGGACAAAAGTAGGAGAGAATCAGTTGACTAACACAGAAATTATTCTGGAAACGACTGATAGAATCCAACAGATAAGAGAAAAATTAAAAGCCGCCCAAGATCGACAAAGAGTTATGCTGATCGAAGAAGGAGGCCTTTGGAGTTCCAGGTTGGAGACTTCGTGATGTTAAAAGTTTCACCTTGGAGAGGTGTTATTCGGTTTATCAAACGTGGAAAGTTAAGTCCAAGATATATCGGGCCGTATAAAATCATCGCGAAGGTTGGTTCTGTTGCTTATACGTTAGAATTACTAGAGAAGTTGGGAAACATTCACAATACATTTCATGTATCACATCTCCGCAAATGTTTAGCCGCCCCAACTCAAGCAGTACCATTAGATAAAATACAAGTCAATGATAAACTAAAGTTTTCTGAACAACCAATAAATATTCTCCAAACCCAGGAAAAGAAATTAAGAAAGAAGGTTATCCCACTAGTGTTGATACAATGGAATGGTCAAAAAGGACCTGAGCAAACGTGGGAATTAGCCGACGAAATGAAAATAAAATACCCTCACCTATTTAAGTGATATTCAAATTTTGAGGACAAAATCCTTTTAAGGAGGGGAGTGTTGTAACATCCCAAGATTTAGGTAAATGCGTAATTGATAGTTAATATATATAACTATGCTTATATTACGTATTTAACGAGTTAAAATATTAGGGAATACATATTTATATATATATATATATATATATATATATTATATATATAAGTTATATGTATATATGCGTAAGGATATATGTGAGTATGTAGTTGCAAAGATAAGTATTGGATAAATACATGATGATATACGTAATTAGAATCATCATTTTATGTATCTCGAGAGTTAGAAATAATTAGGAATAAATACTAATAGGTTTTGAGGTTTAAAATAAAAGATATATGAAAGTATAAAGGATAGAAATACACCATAATATCCTAAAATATCTAAATATCTATGTGTCTCAATATCATTCATTTGAATGATTACTTCTTATGGCTCATCAAAATCCTATCCTAGTCATATACTTATGTGTCTCAATATCATTCATTGGAATGATTACTTCTTATGACTCATCAAAATTCTATCCTAGTCATATACTTATGTGTCTCAATATCATTCATTGGAATGATTACCTCTTATGACTCATCAAATTTTATCCTAGTCACCATGGGATGTGTCTAGACCATATTTCACACCTTATACTATAAATAGGAGCCTTAGTTCATCATATTCACTTGCTAATTTACAAATCAAAGCTTAGAAAAACCCTAAAACTCTCAAGAACGTTCATAGCTCGAAATCGGTTGATCCAGGAGGTCTTATAAGCTAACTTTCTGCAGTAAAGCTTTATTAGGTATGTATTACAAAAGCCCTCAATAAATTTTATGATTCATAACACCTAGATATGCTTTTTAGGAAAGATCCGAAATTAGGGTTCTTAAGCATGATTCTGTAAAAATTGAGTAATTTGTTTGGAATTAAGGTCTAATTTTTGGTATGTAAGCTTAAAATAACATGTTTTAAGAAAGTCCTAAGTTTATTTGATAATTTAAAGAGTTTTGATGATAATTTGAGAACTACGTTAAATTAGGATTTTTAAAGATGATTATCAAATATTGGGCTATCTATAAGGAATTGGGAGTTGGTTTTTGGTATTAGAACATGTTTATATATATTAGATATATATAAGTTCATTGGTGATAATTAATAAAATATACCAAGCTATTCGGGTACTTAGAAGTTCATGTGGACTGAAAGGGTAAACGCCTGCACACTGGGGTTTCTGGCATAGCGAGGGTGTCGCATAAATCCTAAATGGGACCTGGCAGACCTCACTGGGCGATCTTAGAGTGAGCGTTTACTTATAGGAATGCGCGTCTTCATATTATCAATAGAAAAGTTATATTGCCTATAAAGGGCATTTTGGTCATTTTGACCCTTAAGAATATATAGTTTTAGGATTATAGAACATAGAAGATGTTTATGATATAAAGCTTTACATTAATGCAACCCGATACACGATTAGGTTTGGATCAAGGCTTTTAGTGAAGATTCTGCCTGAGATTATTCAAGTAAAGACAAAGGTGAGTCACTCTCTCACTGGGCAATTACTTTTTATGATGTGTTGTTCTGTAATTAAAGTATATATTTGATTGCCATTAGTATATATAAATAGTGAGGCCTTAAGGGTTTGATACGATCTTGGAAGAGGGCCCATGTGACACGTACAAATAGGTAGTATGCATACAGATAGACCTAGTTGCTTGGACGATCGTTCCTGATCCTGATTTTGTGATCCCTGCCATGGATATACATGTTTATATGATGCTGTAGTCAAAATTTAATTACATATGAACTGCTACGTTTATGAAACTCACCAGAAATATGCTGAGCCCCAAATGTTGTCTTTTTCTTTTGGACGTATATCTTAGGTACCCTATAGTAGTGGATAGGCAGACATGGATGGGACGATGAAGAAGTTTGTATAGAAGTCTAATTTTTGGTTGGACGAAGACATAGATTTCTAGTTTTAAATGGAACTTAGATATTGTATTATCTTAGTACTTTGTAGATTCTACAACTTTTGTTATGAATAAAGTTAAAAACTTCCGCTGTAAACTTTGATTAGTGCCATGTGCATTTGTGTTATTCGATGAGTAACACTCCCTAGTGCTTATCCTGGGATGCGGGTGTTACAATCGTTGGGTTCCACGACGACACCAGTCGTACGGAGCTGTTCCCAGTAAAAAGGGGGGCATTAGGATTTGGGCCAACTTAGCCAAATCAGTTAAATCGGCTCAGAAGGTGTGGGTGGACCTGTATAGTTTAATGGCGAAGGATGGGGAGAGATGGGTGTGGAGGGGTGATCCGTCCGGAATGTTTTCGGTGAAATCCTTAAGAAGGTTGCTCCTGGTGTCCATCAGTGCTTGTGAGGATGTGGTGGTCAAATGGAATAAGTTAGTCCCCCCCCCCCCCAAATGAATATTATGTTTTGGAGGATGATGATAGGGAGACTGACTACTAGATCGGCTCTCATCAAAAGAGGTGTGCCGCTGCCTTCGGACCTGTGCCCGTTTTGCGAGGAAGCTGAGGAGACAGTATGTCATTTATTTACGGGTTGTGGTGTTACTTCGGTTGTTTAGACCCTTATCTCCCAGTGGTGCGGTGCTGAGTTGGGGCTTGTTTTTGACACGAAGGACTTGATGGTGGAGAAATGGGATGGATCGGCAGGTAAGTCGAGACAAAGGCTGCTGGATGTAGTAATTAGGACTGCTGCTTGGGTCTTATGGTCAGGAAGAAACAACCGGGTTTTTAATGGTAGGAAGGTGACCATAAGTGAGATGTTGTCAGAAATTAAAGCCCAAAGTTTCTTTTGGGTCAATTGTAGAGCCAAATAGTGGAGTGGAGTGAATGAAGATTTTCCAATGTAAGTTTGTTTGGTTCTTTGTCTCGGACCCGGTTGGCGTCTTGCCCGCCGGGTTTCCGTTTATTTTTAATAAAATAGCCGTTATAAAAAAAAATCTAATTCTTAACTTTATAAAACATAATAATAAAGGCACATTTTCATTAATTTCACTCTTATAAATGTTACAAAAGTTTATGACAAGCAACCCACATGGTGACATGGATACAAACAAAAAAATAAAATAAATAAGAAAGAGTATCGATGGTATTCATGTCGATGCTAATCAATCTTCTTCCCCAATTTTCATCGGCCGCCAATAATCCTTCCTGTCCTGAAGAGAAGAGAAGAGAAGACTTCCTCCTTCCTTTCCTTCTTCAGTTGAATGTGGACAGGGTTCGTAATCGTTTCTTGAAGCCAAGGTCTGATCATCGTTTCTTCCTCATTACAATATACAATCAATCCTCCCTCCTTCATAAGATTGTTAAACGTATTGTAATTATTGCTATTCATAAATAAATATTCCGAATCGTAACCAACTACTGCTTTCTTCCTTCCTTCCTTCCTTGTGATTTTAGCTGATTGATGCGGGCCTTAGGGTTGGGTTACTTACTTTACGGAAACAGAAATTATAATAATAAAAATTCAAGGAAGAAAGAATATACATACTGTTGTCTGTAATGCTTTTACTTTACATATATGTTGAATCTTGTTGTTTCATCACCCGCAAAAGGAATGATCTGTTGTGTTGAATATTTTTTCCCTTTAATCATTATTGCAGTTTCTGTTGAGATGGTACATAGGAGAAACTTGTTTGCAAGTTGGATCCCGAGTATCTCAATATGCAACTAATGTCCTCCTCAAATAATGACAGTCCCAGAGAAGGAGAAGAAGGCTCTTCAGAAACAGAACCCATCTTAAACGACTCGTCTAAAACCACCTGTTCTTCTACATTTGAAATAAGAAGCGATTGTTCGATAGCCGTTGATGACGAAAGTCCTGATATTAATGAAAGTAGCAGTCTCGTAACTTCAGACCAACCACAGTGCCGCATATGCCTTGATACTGAAGGTCTGATGGTGTTGATTGTTTCTAATAATAATAATAAGGCTTCAGAAATCTATTATTCCTCCTTCAATTAGTTATAAATGATTTAATCACAGGAGAAGACTTGATTGCACCCTGTCACTGTAGAGGCACCCAAAAGTATGTCCACAGATCATGTCTTGACAATTGGAGATCAACCAGGGTAAGTTCTAAAATCAATGTATTGCTCTTTTAGATGTTGTAGCTGATTCATATTACTGGTGCAGGAAGGGTTTGCTTTCTCTCACTGCACAGAGTGTAGGGCAGTGTTTATACTACGTGCAAATGTCCCACCTGACCGCTGGTGGCTGAGGTTGAAATTTCAGTTACTGGTTGCAAGAGATCATGCATTCATTTTCATCATTGTCCAACTGGTATGCTGAACAAACTGTTTTAATATATTATGGGTCTTGTGCCCTTGTTGCTATGTAGAAGAGATCTATATTATTAACAAATGTCAGCCTATGCCTGTATGCAGACCAGCTACATGAATCCTTGTTCCTTCATATGTATCCATGTTTCTTGTTTACAGCTAGCTGTAACATAGCATCTTCTTTCAAATTTGCGTGTAACAAGGATTTTTGTTTGGTTACTTTAACAGATTGTCACCTTCTTAGGTGTGTTGGTCTACAAATTTTATGGAGATGAACTGAGAGAAATGTTTGGGTATGAAGAACACCCGTATGGATTTTACACTATGGCTGGTACTCAATTTTATCTTTCTGCCATTTATCCCGAACTGAATTCAGCTTCTGTTACAGCATCACCTGCTAATTATGACGCAAGGGTGATGTATTAATAACTCTTGTAAGGCGAGTGACAAGATATAAGAGAGAGTTGTTTGTTGCTAATTCAGACCGCTACCTCATGTTTATTTTTTTGGCCTACTTGTATACTTTTTTTGGAAGCCGTTAGTCTCAAGTACTTTTTGCTTGTAGATTATTTTGGCATATTTCTAACTCGATCTTTCTTTCTGTCCAATCATGCATTTACATTGTCAAAACATCTGATAACTTGTCATTTTTTTCCTTCCCTATTTTCAGTCTTAGCAAAAGCTCTTGTAACCTGTCATTCTTTTGTTCTCTAATTTCAGTCTTAGCAAAAGCTCTTGTAACTTGTCATTTTCTTCTTCTAATTTCAGTCTTAGCAATTGTGTTGGTGGGCTTGCTCTATGGTTTCTTTATAGCCATTATCTGCGGACAGCGAATCAACGAACGACACTATCACATTCTTGCCAAACAAGAACTGACAAAGGCTAGTTTTTCCATCACTTTTCCGAAATTGATGTATTAGTACAAGTTAAAGAGCTTATACATACAAGTTGTTATGTAAGAGCATTCACAGTAGGTTCCCCAAAAATCTGTGAGTATAATCCCCAAATTTTAGGGTGTGGTTGTGAGTGGAGGCGAGAGAACAAGTTACTGTTTTTTCCTATATTTGAGGAAAGAATTGGTGATTTTCTAAAATTTGAGGTTTGTTTGTGATGAAAGAGAGAGAAAAAGTAATTATAAGGGTATAAAAATATATTATTTATTGTGGTTGTGAGTGAAAGAGAGAGAAAAAGTAATGATAAAAGTATAAATTATAGGGATGGAAATGGGGAACATGTTGGGAATGCTCTAATATCTATTGGTAAATTTAAGGATAAGGCTATGTGTAATGGTAAGGCCCTTTCAAGCCCCACCCAAGGGCATGATCCGCCATGTGGACAGTGACGTGGCAAGTGGGCTTGAAAGGAAAATGGTAGTAATGGTCAAGCCCCTTCAAGCCCCTTGCAATAATTACCCTATTATTATTTTTTTCAATTTAAATAAAATGAAATCTAATAAAATAAATAAAAAGTTCATTAATATTACAAAAAAAATGACATTTAAAAAAAAAATACGACATTAAAAAAAAAAAAGATCACGATATTAAAAAAAAACAACTAAAGCCCATAGTCCGTCTTGATTCGTTCCCTTAACTTGAGCGCCAAAGCTCGTGCCATTTCGTCATCTTTGGGTAGCGGTTGTCTGAGTGATTACAAATCCTTTTGCATTTGCCGACGGCTGGCCGCTTTGTCGTGCTCTTTCCTCAAAATTACCAACTCCTTCAGACTCTCGGCAACCTCATCGTCTCTTTCTTTGCTCGCCGTTTCGTGGGTTTGGCGACTTGACGATGACACCGCTCCTCCTTCGATGCCTCGATCCAACATCGACATAGCGCCACCTCCTCCTCCTCGGTCCATGTGTTGATAACTCTCTTCTCCTTCGGTTCGTTGACAACCTTCTTCTTATGAGACCGTTTCCTCGGTTTTTTTGACCCACCTGCTTGTTGCGTTTCGGGTACCACCTCGCAATCATCTTCTTGTGACGGTGTTTGAGATGGTGGTGTTTGAGCTTGTGGTGGTTGTGATTGCGGTGGAGGTTGAAACGGTTGTTGAAACGGGAGTTGGAACGGTTGTTGAAACGGACCTTGAAACATCGAACGTGGTTCAAGATTTTGGAATGGGTGTTGTTGCGTGTAACCGGAGAATCCTTGAGGAGGTTGAAGGTTTGCCATCATACTCCACAACTCTTCGTTGGTCGGTGTTTGTTCATTTTCACCGGACCGTGGTGTCGGGGAACGACCGAAAGGTTGCATTTTTTGTGAATAAAATGTAAGAATAATAGAAGAGTAGAGAGGAGGTTATGTGATTTTTTAATGAAGGAGTTAGATTTATATATGTAGGGGGTTAGTTTATATTGGTTTAAAATGAAAAAAAAATAAAAAAAAAAAAATTAAATGTCCAACGGTCATTTTTGACCAACTTTCCCCCCACTTTGGCGTGAAAAATCTCACGCTCCTGGCCAATTTAATGAGTTTCGCGCCCCACCGTAGTGGGTGGGGGCGCTATACGGGCGCTAAAGGGGCGCTAAAGGCTGTTTCAAGCCCCTTTCGAGCCCCATTACACATAGCCTAAAGCAAACTACTAGTTTAAAATTTGGAATCACCAACTAGTTTAAAGTGCCAAGTTTCTATTTCATGAGTAACCATCATATTCAATTTAACAATTCAATAATCAACCTATTTATGTTCCATTGGTCATTTGGATGATATGTTTGCGTGTTGATAGGTCAATTTTTCAACTGACTAAATTATTTAATTTTTAACCCGTTGACCGTTTCTAGCATTTTCACCATATTTCCTTTACTCATACAAACTCACAACTTCAATATACCAATATATTCTAATACCATTTTTGAATAATTAGAACTCTACCTCTAATCGTCAAAATCATACCCCGAGTATACATTGGTCAAAATTGACCATTTTCACCCATTTCTTAACTCTTTCTTTATTTTTTTCCGAGAACATGATTCTGTCTTTCTTAACACTTATGATGGTTATTAAACATGTCTACCCTCTGATTTGATGCTTTACATACCATTTAACCAAACTTACCATAGTGTGTTGTTCTTAATTCTTAAGCCATTCCAAGCAATTTTACCAAGATGTAAGACCAAATTTTGTTATATTTCATAGTTAAACTAAATAACAAGTTCTAAGCATCAAATATATCTTTTTAAGCTATTCTTAGCATAAAAGTGGGTCTAGCATTGTTTTCACCAGTTTTGGATTAAAACCCCTGTTCTACCATCAAGAAAATACTTCCAAATGTTTTGATGCTTACTTGGCCCAAAAATCACCACCTATTTTTACCAAGTTAGATGCCTCCCTTTTTACTTTTTCTCTAGATTTTCATTTTGGCGCCCATGACACCATTGGTCCCTCGACTAATGATTGATTCACTATTACACAACCTTCACATTTCTTTCATTAGGGCTAACAATATATATCGAATAATCTATAAAATGTGAGGGCACATATAAATATGAATCATCTTGTTAATTCATCTCTATTCATTTTCAATACATTAACTTGAAGTCAAGTCACTATATCAAGTAAGTCGAAGATTTGGAATTCTTTACGGATTTTCACGGTGTTATTATGTCACAACCATAATTCAAGTCAAGTCACTATATCAAGTAAGTCGAAGATTTGGAATTCAAACTTGTGTGTAGATGTTAATAAAACTATATACTAAACTACTTGCAAATACAATCCCAATCTTATCCACACTAGTGTGAGCAAATTTACATATTCTAATACACAATGTAATTCAAGCTCGCTAAATTAATACTCTAAGATTAGGAATATCTTTATGTTCTTGTGTAAATTGTCAATCTACCAATCCAAATTACACAATATCAAGCATATTCCGTCTAATGCAAATCTTCCTAGTCACTAAATGGGCATCAAGATTTTTAACAAGGATTACATGTCACCCTTTAAGTTGTTGGTAACTAATGTCACTCTTGAAAGCAAGTCCTCGCAGAAGAGAATTGAATTGCATGCTTCAAATATCAGCAATACGAAAGCAAGTCTTTTGCACAAGAGACTTAAACGCTTTGAATTAATGGCACTTTTGTTTGTTTTTTCATATAAGTCTGCAAACTCTTATGTTTACATTGATCAAAAGTGATTGTTTTACCTGCAGGAGTACATTGTAGAAGACAGAGAAGTGAACAATGATGTTGCTGAACTTGACCCCAGCCATGTCACTGAGCTAAGAATGCTGGGTCTCTATTAGTGTGTTGAGATACTCGTAAGCTTCATCTTTGTTTACTTTGATTAGAGCCAAGGATACTAGATTATGTGCAGAGAATCTGGATGGTTTATGTTTAGGTGAGGGTCTGGAAATTTCTTTAACGTGGTATAGAAATATATACCTGGTAAAAGGAGTATGGCTCTTTAGGTACTAGCAGAAAGTATCCTAGATCTTTGACTGACACCCATGAATCGGGTTCTCACTTCCAGGTCTTGCAGTTGATCCTTAGGGTGTGTTTCAGAATGAAGCCGGGCAAAAGCATATTGACTGACAATTGGTTTCGAGATTCAATGTAGAGATGATTATTTCTTGTTGTAAATGTATTTTTTATACATACACATACACGTACAGAAGATTCAGCCCAGCCATCCCCACATCCTCTATATAAAGATACAAGATCAGCCGTTCTATCTGTTTCATACTTCTTATATTTTGATTGATATTGCTTTCTTATTTATTGATTGGGAGATCTTTGAGAGAGAGCGAAGCCTGGCAAACTATGTTAACTCAAATATTAAAACGAAAACACAAGATAAGCAACTCCTCATCCCCCACCATTTGGTGGAGTGAATACTATTTGACCTTCTAATGTGGAGAGGGTTTAGATCTCATCTGACACATAAAATGTAAAATTATTATAGATGTGGATTAGAGGTTTTACCACAATGGCCTTTGGGTCGTCGGTTTCATCTAGGATGGACGCGTAACACAGAAGGTCATGGAACTCGCACAGACTGTGATCGTAACGTGTTGTGGGTAACATCGTTTGTCATTAGAAACTATTTTCAAATCTCCAATACCCGAGTGAGTCTTTCTGACATGGGTTGCAACCATCCATATTGTATTTGATACTTTGGGCTTGACTCATCTAGAAACACCATGAAGAGACTTCATGGACATTTAGTAGAGTAGTATACATTGCTATATAATCATAAAGAAAACAGAAAATAAAAGTTAAAATTAAAAAACAACTAAAATTCAAATATTATAATGAAAAGTAAACTAACAGAAATTAAAAATATTAATTTTTTTATAAAAATTAAACAAAATTAAAAAAAATCTAAGGAAATTATAAATACAAAATGAATATATTAATTTTAAATGGAAATTTGGTAAAAGTGTATTCAATTATTTAATTTTACTAACTATTAAACAACATATAGCAATGATTTATTTCATTCTTACATGGTGACCAAACTGCCTTGCTACATTTGTAACATTTATATATTTAATGTTACATATGTAACAAAGCCGTTTTTGAATAATTTTTCTAAAAAAAAAACTACTAGACGTTTTTTTGATTTTTTTTCACCTAGGGTAGTCTATAACCTAGAGAATCTATTGGGATTTGATGGGTTTATCAAAGTCATTTTGACCTCTTAAAATGTAAAACGCAGCGGTAGAAAATGAACTTTCTCGAAGTTATTTGGTGTGTTAAAATCCATTTTAACATGTTCAAAAGAAACCCAAACAAAGGAGGATCCATATATAGATTATATGCTATCAAAATAAACAAAACATAACCATAGTATATTTAGATATACCTTCCTCCAAGCAAGATGGTGAAGATGAAGGTGATGATGTTCTTGAAAGCTTTTCTTCAAGTGGAGACCCCAAGCTTGCCAACAAACACGTACTATGTGCTAGGATTCTACTTGAAGATCTCTCTTGAAAAACATTTCCTTTAACCGAAATTCTTAGACAAGAACAAGAGAGAAATTACACTTTTATATTAGAGAGAATTAGTGTGTGTTTTGAAAGATGGAATTGCAATAATGAAGGGAGAAACTTGCATGAGGTTTTAATGGGCAAAACCCACTCCCTAGGTGAGGGGAGGGGCCGGCCACTAGTGGGTGCAAGACCCAAAGTCTTTTCAAAATTTTTACAACTTTTGTTTCCCTCTTGTTTTATTTTGTAAAACCTTGTATGTAAATTTTATATAATTTGCATATACACACATTTATATTTATATACCCTTTCTATAAATTATGTTATTTAATATATTAAATAACATTGCATATTCTCTCTCTAAATAAATCATTCATGTGATTCAATAAGTGCATATTCTCTCTCTAAATAAATCATTCATGGGTTTCTGGATGGTTAAAAATACCTCCTATTTATGCTTTTTCTTTTGCTGACCTGCTAAATATTCATGAAGGGTTGTGCGACAAGAAGAAAGAGGTGGCTCATGCCATTATTTTGACCGCGTGTTAGTGCATTTGCAAAGAACGAAATGTTGCTTGCTTCCAAAACTCGACGCCTTTGGTTAGCAAAGTTATAAGTGAGATCAAAACTTGGGGCACTCTTTGGCTTAATTCTAGGATTAAAGTTGGTATAGATTGGGTGAACATGAGTTATATGTAATTTTTTGTTGTTTTGGTGTTTGGGGCTTCTTCCAGCTCCTGGCTTGTTGTGCCCTTTCTGGTGTTTAATATAAGCAGCTTTTCAAAAAAAAAAAAAGTGCAATTTATTTAGAAATCGATATTTTCTAAAATTTTCAAGTGGCAATATTTATTTATTTGATCATATCTATAAATAAATATTCTGGGTGTTTGTATAGCTTGTTATTGGGTATGACCTGACTTGGATCATAATGTACTAGCCACATCAATCTAATATGTGTCTTGGGCAGATCGTGTCCAACAGAACCACCATAAAAACGAGAAAAAAATGACTTTTTACCTCGTTTTTTAAGAGTTTTCATGGTTTTCTTAACTCAGTGTGGTTTTCATTTTACCCTTCCCATATGTGTGTATATATATACACATATATATGTGTGTGTGAAAAGTAAATTGTAGACACCCCCATAAGTGTAGACATGTAGACACCTTTTTTCACCATTAAGTTTCTTGATCTAATGGTTGTGATTAATTTTTTTTCATTTTTCTTATTATCTAGAAAATTTCATATGTGAAAAATAGTTTCTTTTTTAAACGGCAATTGCATTCACAAGAAAAAAGCTAGCAGGTCTTGGATGATTGGAAGACTACTCAGGTCCGGGATGGGTCTATGGATACAACGTAGTGTCCTGATTTGGTTTCCTAGTTGAGTGCTAGGTGGCTGTTGTGTTTTTGTGTTTTATTGGGTTGTTTGTTTCTGGTTTTACATGTTCTGGGGTCTGTCCAGTTCATGAACTAGTATGGGTTTCTCCATACTACTTGTTTTTTTTTGTTGGTATATATTTATACAAAATCACCGAGGTAACCCTTTACCCAAAAAGAAAAAGCTAGCAGGGAGCTAGCACCAACCAACATACAAGAAGTCTAAAGATAAAAGATAAAAAGATACACTGAAAGACACAAAATACATAGCACCTAGCCAAAGACCCAAAACACAATGGGTCAAAATTGAGCCAAAGACAATACCCAACATTCCTGGTGTATTGATTTGCCCCCATGGACACTCTAAAGAACAGCCCAGTAGATCCACAACCAACCAACCTTTGACTAAAATGAACCTCACCCTATATATAGTCAAAGGTTTATTGTAGACCTTCTAATAAGTGTAGACTCCGTAGAACCCTACATTGTTCTATAGAACTCACTAAAATTATAAAAACTCATTGCTGTTGAATTATATATATATATATATATATATATATTGTCATATTTCTATCTTTATATTTTAATTTAGGGTTTATTTCTAATGTTTTTAGTTTTTTCTTTATTTTTTATTTTCTTAATTTAAAATTATCATTTTTTAATGAGTCTTATAGAACGTCAATTTTTAAAGTTGCTGTGAGTTTTAAAAACAATGAGTTTTAAACACAACAGTGAGTTTTAAACTTAAGAGTGAGTTTTATAATTTTTTAGTGAGTTTTATAATTTGCAGTGAATTTTATTATTTTCAATGAGTTTTATAGAACATCGCTTTTTAAAGTTGTAGTGAGTTTTAAAACTCAGCAATGAGTTTTATAATTTTTAATGAGTTTTATAGAACAATGTAATTTTTTAACAACAATTATACTTCAATATCTCCGAAAACTTTCTAGGTTTTATATTTGACTTCTAAAAACTTATCGCATAAAATAACCAATTCAACAGCAATGAGTTGTATGATTTTTAATGAGTTTTAAAGAACAATATAAGGAACTACGGGGTCTACACTTTTTAAGGTGTCTACAATGAACCTCACCATATATATATATATGTATATATATATAATATATATATATATATAGGGGAAGGATCCTACAATAACACACTTTTTTTATGAGAACTGCGTAAACAAATCTTAAAACCTACATAACTTTTTCATACGTTAAATTTTTTTTTTTAAATATACACCAAAAGTCTTAAAAGTATGTTATATTTAATCCTATAAAAGTTTTAAAAAACCTAACGCTTTTTTTTTAATTTTTTTTTTAATTTCTTTTTGTGTGGTGCACATGTGCATCACAAAAAAACTCATACTTTTAGTATGAGTTAATATATTTTTTTCTTAGTCGCACCATATGTCATATATTTTCATCATTTTTTTTTTGCTTTTTTATTAAATGATACACATGTGCATCATACAAAAAAAAAACGCTCATACATGTGATATACATTAATAGGTTTAAAAAGAAATTACACCCTAAATCTTATAGTTGTGTTTATCTTTAGATTTAAATAAAAAAATAACATTTTATAGCTTTTTTAATTATATGATGCACACGTGCATCACACGGGAAAAAAACGTTCAGTTTTTTTTTAATATTTTGCTCCAGAATTAAAGATAACGTAATTAAGACTTTTGGCGCAAATTTTATAAAAAATCGTTGACGTATAAAAAAGTTACGTGGGTTTTATATGTGTTTTCGCAGGATCCTAACCCTGTATATATATATATATATATATATATATATATATATATATATATATAAATATATATCATTTAGGTTCAGAGGTACGGTAAAAAGCAAAAATTTATAGTAAAAAAGTAAAAAAAAATATATATATATATATAAGAGAGAAACTTACAGAGGTAAGAAGATGACGAATGATGTGTGTATGCACAGCGGATGAACTTTGATTCGGAGAAGGTAAAAGAAGGTAAAAAAGACTCAAAACCAATTAGTTCTCAAATGATCCTCTCCTTATATATATATATATATATATATATATATATATATATATATATATATATATATATATATGGAGAGGCTCATTTGAGAAACAATTGGTTTTGAGAACTTTTGAGAACCAATTAGTTCTTGATCATTGTCTGTTTTTTATTTGATTTTATTTATTATCATTGTTTGTTTTTATTTGATTTTATTTATTATCATTGTTTGTTTTTATTTGATTTTAATTATTTACGTAAAATTTAAGGAAAATGAATAAAAATAAAGATTTTTTTGTTGGGTTACAACAGTGGCATTCGGGTCTCGGTAATAGCAAAAAAATTTTTGGAAATAATTATTTACAATAAATAGTTATTTAATCAATTACCGAGTAAATTAAATCAGATAATTAAATTAATAATTAATTTAAAAGGCAACGGAAAACTTTTTAATTTACCAACGCGAAAAACCAATCAATTAACGTAAACCAAAAGCTACAGGATTCGACAATCACCATAACGCGCAAACACCAAAAACGCATTAAACAAACGCGACATATTCTTAAATAAATAAACAATCAAATCTAAACTAATAACAAGTTTAGATATACCTGAGCGGTGATTCAAACAGACGTTCGAGACACCGGAAGTCAACGGGTGACGCTAGGGTTTCGCAGAACGATTTGACGGGCAAATCGAAACGGCCTCGCAGATACGAATTTCCATCGGTGACACGGCACCGAAATCCCGTACGTCAGATAGGCGCGAAATTAGGGTTTCGCGGACGACAGCGGAACACGCGAGGGACGCGGTTCGCGACTAGGATTTGTCGGCAGTGGAATCGGCGACGGCGAGGAGGGGCGGGGGACGGCTCGGGCGGCGGCTGCGTGCGACGGAGGTGGCGACGGTGGAGCGACGGTCGGCTGCGACTGAGCTGCAGGCGACGGCGGCTTAGTCGCGGCGGATGGCGACGGCGGTTCGCGGAACGGCGGTGGCGGTTCGCGGAACGGCGGCGGCGGTGGCTAACAGCGGAGCGACGGTGGCGGGCTGCTGCGGCGGCTCTGTTTGGGCTGCTGCGGCGGCTCGGCTTGGGTTGCTGCGACGGCTGGGCTAAATGGTGAACGACAGATTAACGTTCCCGCGATCAGATGAATCAATCGCCGGAGAAACGAGGAGGACGGCGGCGATGGTGGTGTCGGCGTCGATCGAGAGAGATAGGGGGGGGGGAGGGGGGCCGAAAATTCTAGTCTGTTGATTAGGGTTTCGCCCCCTCCGTTAATCATATATATATATATATATATATATATATATATATGATTAATTTCCCGTTAAGTCCCTCAACTTTGTTTAATCTTTGATCGATCAATTTTATTTTCGAGATTAACATTTAAACCCTTTAAATGTTTATCTCTTTGCCGATGTTTAACGAATATTAGTCAAACTAATGATTCGTTTATTTTCGTCCATGACATCAATATTGTATGTCGTCTTTAGTCGCTTAATTAATCTTAATGATTAATAGTAATTTAGATGAGTAATTAATTATTTATCTATTAAACTATTTAATAAACAAGTAATTAACTTTTCTGTGAATTTGCCGGTTATAAAAGTAAGCGATCTTATATACCCGTTGCCTCCGGTGTAACTCTTACGGGTCTTAACCGGGTCGGGTACTTGATTCAGTCGGGTCTGGACACCTAAATCCAACAGTCTCCCACTTGGACTGAGCGCGACTATTAATCAAGATACAGTCAGAGGTGCTACACGTGGCTGTCCCAACCAGTCATGACACTTCAAGTCAAAACAACCAAGGCATATCAATAAACTTGTGATATAGTTTACGCTTATGGTATTTGTAAAGTCATCGGATCCTTTCTGTATGAGACATCAATCGAACCAGAGACATGGATTTATTCATACTCTTATGTGTTCGATCATTGTATTTCTCGTTTTGTTGTTCGAAGTGGTCCAATCAAACACACAGTAAGTTTAGGTAAGGCCTTACACTTAACACTTGGAACTAACGAGAGGGCCCACGATGTCAAACTGTCGCATTATTAATGCAAGAGTACAGAATCCCATATTGACTACATACAGCTCCCACTAAGCTTCAGATCCATTCCCAAAAGTAACCGTTATGGCTGGCAGTTACGCGACATCGTTAGGCTACAATCAAAGAATGTTCTTTTGCAGACGGGAGGTCGCTCATGTATCTCAGGTCAAAGGATACCGTTGAGTATACCATCAATCAGAATTGTCTTATAATTAAATCCATGAAGACATTCTGATGCGAGTTACGTCCTGACGTCATTCTCTAATGAGGCCTTGTGAGTCTGGAAGTCAACATCTTGAGTCCAAAGTCAGAATAGTCTTGCTTCAGGCGTTGCTCCCGCAATGTCTGATCGACTACGGACCTTTAGAATATTAACAAAATACCCATGGATAATAAAACGTATAAAATTCGAACGTGTTACGCAAAATTCAGACTCTCGTCTAACAACTTAGAGGAGGTCGAATGATATGGTGCAAACGATAGTGTTCGACATCCAACACTAAAATCGAATATCGATGCGATGCAGAATTCACGTACTACGCAGTAGTGTAATTTCGCTGATCTAACCCGATCATTGAAAATTATGAATTCGCTATCATGTCCTCGTGTTTCGTTTTGGGATTGCCTAATGTTAGTTGTTTCTTAAGATTCAGTGTTTGTCTTGAACAATGAGTCTTCTTAAGTGAATCGAATTTGTGATAATGAAGTGCCCTTGGTAAACTCATGTATGACTGTGTTATCACTTGAGCACATTAACCGACTATTTACAGAGTCGAATTAACCCTTTGAATGTTTTATGGCATTCTTAGTTCAGATTCAATTAAGGTGGCTATTAATGTTCAACGAGTATAATTGATACTCTTGTTAATGAACATGTAATCCCTTTCATCAGTGTCTAGCAGTGATGATGTGATTTTCCATCTATGGTTATGGCGTAACACTTTACGGCAACATTTCATGCAATATCTAAGTATTGAATTTCCTTTCGTATCATATTTAGTATGATTCGAATCGTTTCAAGAGATTGATCATGTTAATGGTTGCTCAGCCACATTATGATCAATACTTAATTTAATCTTGAAACTTATAATCAATTGAGGTGTCATTTAGAATTTTAATCTAGTAAATTTAAATGATCTTTAGATCGGCACTTGATCGTTATTCCGGTAAGGATCTGTGGCGATGCTCCCACTTGCTTTAGGCAAATTGACATTCCTATCATAATTTCTTTTTCAAACCTTTCGGATGTTAAATTTCCACGAAGAAAACGTGGCAATTAAATTTCGTTCTTAAGAACGAAATTGTTCGATGTCGTAGCATATGGTACGGTAATCGAATGCTTAACATCCAGATGTTATGACTTACTCATAATTTCAAATACGATCAAAAAAGTCATTTATGAGTTTGATAGCATGGAGATGCGTTCGTCTATGATTGTTTGAAAGTATCTCGTGATGATCGAGACGATGATTTATTCCATCGGACTCTCGGGTCCGACATTAGAGGATGTTTCCCTTATTCAGGTAAGGTTAACATACAAACTCTAATCAGAATGTCACTATGTTTCGTTAAGCAACAATCCATTGTTGGTGAAACATTGTTAGTCTGTTCGTCTCATATAGATGCGAGAGCTGCATTACATGGTTCAGTGATTTATCATAATCACCTTTCTCTAGATATTTAAAGATCTAGCTGTGGACATGTAATTACTAAATTCTATCTTCGCAAGATACTGGTCTTGGGATTGGAAGTTAGTTATGCAAGTGATGTATGAAGGGTTGTTATGGTCACAAAATGTCAAGGGCTTTTGTTGTGGCAAGTCATCAGTCTTGTGTTTATTGGTTTCTAGATGAAACTGTGAACCGTTGTACAAAACACTTAGTGCATGTCGGATTCAAACAAACGTGAGTACAACAGGTGTAGTCCAAGACTTCCAAGATGTGTGTAGGTATGCACATGAATGTGTAATGATAATATGCACCAGAATTGGTGTGACCATTCTACAATGTTATAATCAGCAAGTGATTATTCCTGTAGTGATTCAGCTGGTGATTCGAACTTATATGAACAAACGTCTGCTTGAAACAGAGGATTGATATGTTCATACGGTTGTGGATCGAAACAGCGATCTTCAATCGGTTCGACTTGATTTAATATTCTTGACGTCGGATGGTTCAAAGTCATAGGACTTTATGAACTACCGTTGCGTCATGCGTTGTCTCGTAACAATTACAATAGACGCATAAGGCATTATAGCTTTGATGGGGTATGATAACAAAAGGTCATCATGTCGCATTTAAGCTAGCCTTGATTAAATCAAGTGCACCAGGCTATAAGGTATGTTGTTATAGGATTTTGAACCTTAATCTAACAAAAGGTTGAATCAAATTCAAAGTAGATTAAAACCAATAATGTATGTTTTGAAAATCAACCATTGTCATAACATGTCATAATCAAAATCCAAGGAAAGCATTTGTTCATCCTGGAAAACAGCCAGGGAAACCAAAACAAAACAAGTTGTTTCAAAACACCAAAAATTGTTTAAATGAAAACTCAAAGGACACGAACTTTATTCAATTGCGATAATCGCAGGGAAGTTAATTGTCGTCTTGGTATGCTTCCTATCAGCTTCATGCACCTACAAAATGTAAAGTATGTCAAACATATATTTTGTAGGAATAAGTGAAGCATCATACAACATGAACTTATGTGTATACCTGAGGAATTACCCGTCTGGGCTTTTCCACTCTTCACCTTGGCAAGATATTCTGGGGAGTTTCTTTTCCAGTGCCCCATCTTGTGGCATTCCAAACACTCGCGCTGTTTAGGCGACGGTGCTTTGGTTGCCTTAGGCTTGCCTTTCTGGGAGCTTCGAGACGCTCTGGTGACAGCTGCCTTGCCTTTCTTCTTGTTCCCACGCCTACCCTTCTTGACCTCAGGCTTCTAGACGCCTCCTGATCCGATTGCGAGTACATCGTGTGCCTTGCTGTTAACAAAATTAACTTCAGCAGTCTTAAGCATACCGTGAAGTTCAGTCACTGTCTTTACCATGCTGTGCATGTTAAAGTTTACCCGGAAAGGGGTGAAGGCACTGGACAGTGAGTGAAGAATTAGGTCAGTCGCCATTTCGGCGGGGATGACGTAATTTATTTTTGCTAAACGGTCGATGTAACCCTTCATCTTTAGGACATGAGGGCTAACGGGAGCGCCTTCGGCCATGCGACAGCTAATGAGTGTCACAATGGTGTCATAGCGCTCCTCTCGGGCCTGAGTTTCAAACATGCCCCTCAGATCACCGATCATCTGAAAAGCCGTCATGTCAACCATGTTCTTCTGAATCTCAGAATTCATGGTGGCTAGCATAAGAGACGCGACATTTTTGGTATTTGTTCGTAGTGTGTTATGGGCGTTTCGCACCGCGGCCGTGTCAGCTTCAGGTTCCTCGGGAACCTCAGCCTCTAACACGTTTTCCATGTTAGCCATTTTCAGGACGATTTTTAGATTCCTTTCCCAATCAAGGAAGTTGGCGCCATCAAGTTTCTCCTTCTCAAGGAGAGACTTGAGATGGAAAATCTCTTGGTTTACGCGGTTAGCCATCTGAAACAATAGGCAAATGTTTTAGTGTTTCGATGTTATGATTCGTATTCAAGGATGGCAAGCTAATCTTGAATAGGAAATGGGAATCCAGTCAGTTAGACAATTTCTCCAGACAGCGTAAAGTACTTTCAAAATTTCTAAGTAACTGAATGGATAACGATTGTCACTTGTGAGAAATAGTCACAACTCCCGTTATGGGGCTTTCGCGAACGGATCAACGAAATACGTTTAGCCCCATCTATGCCCATTCTGTCTACATGCCGACCAGAGGTACGGTGTTGAAATACTCCAATACCAAAGGTGCGTGTAAAGAAAATAGTAGTTGTCCTAAGTGGTCAGCGTGCGCGTACGGTGTTGAAATACTCCAATACGCTCACCTTGGAAGATACCCTAAACACCACGTGCGGTGTTGAAATACTCCAACACGGATGTATCGGTCAATATGTTCCAAGTTAGACTTGACATAGGATGGCATAGACTACCGGTTTTAGGCTTACCAGATATGATTATTATTTTAATATTTAATGTGACGACAGATTTTACGAATCCTATCTCACTCAGAACGATCATTTAAATAACCTAAGTATTAATGATCTACGTGTCGCGAGACGATAACCAATTTTATTAATGTTCGATTACTTTATCGAAAAATCATAATTTAATGTCGAATTAAATTGGTTAATAAATTTTATGAAGTCGTAATAAAATTAGGACTTTATATAATCAATTGAAAAATTAGTTTTATATCGATAAAACTAAGTTTCGATTTTAGTTGACGCGTTAATCAAATTAAGACAAGCAACCAAAAACAAGCAAACACACATGTACATATCCGCCATGTAGGGGTTTCGATATTGTCAGAACCTATGACAATATCGAGGAAGGTCAAGGGACGTAAAAGTAAATCAACCACGAGAATAGAAAAACTCCCTGATCGATTTAGTTGCTCCCACTGGCTTCAACAAGCTCCTGCGTGTCATCTGGAAACGTCGGTCTTGTTTTGGCTTCTAGCCATTTTCAAAAAATCCCAAAAGGGATAATCTCAAATGGGTCCTTGTATCAAACTCGTCTCGTTCGTCCAAGCGAAGGTGAACAGTTATAATTTGAAACAAAAGTATTTTATTTTAAACAAAATACAACTTTGAACTCAGTAAAAGTGGGCCAATCCAAAACAAAACAACATGGGCCCAATGAGCCAAACCATAACGAATCAATGACAAAACCAAAGTAGGGTTGGGCCGAATATGCACGAAAGATAATTCAATCAATTTAATTGAATCGGATTATGTTTAGTGGATTCAAATCCACTAAACATATTTAAATAGCGATTCATTCAATTCCGCGACTTTCGGGTTCAAAACCCCAGTTCGCGAAAGTACACCGGTTTAAAATTGACTGGTTTGGGTTTGGGTTTGCGTGTTGTGATTAAGGCTCTGATACCACTGTTAGGTTACGACAATGGCATTCGTGTCTCGGTAATAGCAAATTTTTTTTTTGGAAATAATTATTTACGATAAATAATTATTTAATCAATTACCGAGTAAATTAAATTAGATAATTAAATTAACAATTAATTTAATAGGCAGCGAAAAACATTTTAATTTACCAACGCGAAAAACTAATCTATTAACGTAAACCAAAAGCAACAGGATTCGACAATTACCATAACGCGCAAACACCAAAAACGCATTAAACAAACGCGACATATTCTTAAATAAACAAACAATCAAATCTAAACTAATAACGAGTTTAGATATACATGAGCGGTGATTCAAAGAGACGTTCGAGACACCGGAAGTCAACGGGTGACGCTAGGGTTTCGCAGAACGATTTGACGGGCAAATCGAAACGGCCTCGCAGATACGGATTTCCCTCGGTGACACGGCACCGAAATCCCGTACGTCGGATAGGCGCGAAATTAGGGTTTCGCGGACGACAGCGGAACACGCGAAAGACGCGGTTCGTGACTAGGGTTTGTCGGCGGTGGAATCGGCGACAGCGAGGAGGGGCGACGGCCGACTCGGGCGGCGGCTGCGTGCAACGGAGACGGCGACGGTGGAGCGGCGGTCGGCGGATGGTGGCGGCGGTTCGCGGAACGGCGGCGGCGGTGGCTGACGGCGGAGCGACGGTGGCAGGCTGCTGCGGCGGCTTGGTTTGGGCTGTTGCGGCGGCTCGGCTTGGGTTGCTGCGACGGCTGAGCTAAATGGTGAACGACAGATTAACGTTTCCGCGATCAGATGAATCAATCGCCGGAGAAACGAGGAGGACGGCGACGTTGGTGGTGTCGGCGTCGATCGAAGAGAGAGAGAGGGAGAGAGAGGGGAGGGGGGCCGAAAATTCTAGTCTGTTGATTAGGGTTTCACCCCCTCCGTTAATCAGATTATATATATGATTAATTTCCCGTTAAGTCCCTCAACTTTGTTTAATCTTTGATCGATCAATTTTATTTTCGAGATTAACATTTAAACCCTTTAAATGTTTATCTCTTTGCCGATGTTTAACGAATATTAGTCAAACTAATGATTCGTTTATTTTCGTCCATGACATCAATATTGTATGTCGTCTTTTGTCGCTTAATTAATCTTAATGATTAATAGTAATTTAGATGAGTAATTAATTATTTATCTATTAAACTATATAATAAACAAATAATTAACTTTTCTGCGACTTTGCCGTTTATAAAAGTAAGCGATCTTATATACCCGTTGCCTCCGGTGTAACTCTTACGAGTCTTAACCGGGTCGGGTACTTGATTTAGTCGGGTCTGGACACCTAAATCCAACATATTTTTCATCGAATTTCAAATGCGAAATAGAGTAATTTGGCATGTGAAATAAACGGTCTACGGGTCTACACTTTTTGGGTGAGGTTCATTTTAGACCCGTAGGCGTCAGCCTATTTCACGTGCGATATTACTCTATTTCGCATATGAAATTCGCCTAAAGAAAAAAAAACTCTTTATTCTTTTTTTTTCGTTATATTTAGGTAATTTGTAAATATATAAATAATATTTAAGAAACAATAAAAGATTTTTGGCAAATGTTATACGTAAGGATTAGCATGTACATGGCTTGATTTTGGATTATAACAATACCAACAAGCGACGCACATATTATGCACTTGTGATAAATCTGAGCCAGGAGATTGAATAATCTAAAGATGGAAAAATGTGTTTATATGTCTACACTTATGAGGGTGTCTACAATGAACTTTTCAATATATAGGGTGATGTTTATTGTAGACACCCCCATAAGTGTAGACAGGTAGACACAGGGGCGGATTCATTACATGCCCAGAGGGTGGGAAGGCCCCCCACTCAAAAAAATCTTGTTAGTGTAATTTTTTTAATAATTTGAACCGAAAGTATTTAGGCCCCCATGTCCTTTTTTGCCAGGCCCCTTACCAAAATGGGTTGAGAAGGTGTTGAAAACCTATGTTCTTTGACATTGAGTTTTTGATATGTGAATAAGAGGAAGAAGTCGAAGATGGAAGGGTTTTGCAGAGAAATGAAATGGAGAAGATGAATATAGGAGAGAGGTGTTTATCTTGAAAAAAGGGGAAGGAAAAGTCAAATTGGTGGGTAGTGGGGGGGTTTTGTCGGATACTTGTTTGGTAGTTTGTTACTTTAAATGTAGTTAATTTAAAAAAAAAAAACAAAAAAAAAATATTTCATTAGAACCCATATAATTATTATATAGAGATAGGTCAGAGACCCGCAATGCATCACACACCTAGCCACCAGACTATGGACAGTTGTACATTCAAAATGGAACATTGCCCGGAACAAACAAGAAAAAATAAAACATTAAAAAAAATAATAATAAAGGAACAGCAACCTATATCATCAGTTCGTTCCTTCTCTGGTTTTCCCGGATCAGCCCAACTTAAATGTAGTTAATTACATATATTAGGCCATCCGTAGTGGGACGTTATGGGGCTTTTTTTCTTAATATGGCGCCCATAACGCCCTCCCACCCCCGGGGCGCCATGTTAGTAAAATAGGAGGAGAGCGCCATGTTAATGGCGCCGTGGAGGAGGAGAAACATTCATGATTTTTTTTTCTTTTTTTTTTGTCTTTTTTCCTATTGGTACACATCATCCTTATAACGCCATCCTCATAACCCCCCACTACACCCCTTACCTCATAACCCCCCATTTCCACGTCATCCGCCACATGGCGCATAACCCCCACTTCACTCCTAAACCACTACACATAGCCTTATATTAAAAATATTATAGCTTTTTCTTAATAACAATTTCTAGATTTTATAAACTAAATACATCACTATTTATACCCACTAGAGTTTAAACATGCATGATTTCAACCATTTGGTTGTAAGGTATATTAGTTATCATTAGGATGTCTTCTTAAGAACTAGACATTGTTAGCTTATGTATGCTTGTATCTATGTAAGTATAGACATGTGTGTCTCAAGTCGTTTTATGCGACTCGTTTTGCTATATTTTTTCACGGTTTAAGGTTTAAAGAAGATTGTATTGAAAAGTTCCATTCAGTATATTACCCGATTAAATGACCCGTTTTGACCCGTTTAATCGACCCAATATAATTGTATAAGTCGACCTGTTTTAACAGCCCAGTTTTTTGCCCCCGCTGACGAGAAATCCTGGATCCGCCACTGGGTAGACACCTTTTTCATCATTAGATCTCTTGATCTAATGGTTGTGATTAATCTTTTTTTTTCTTTTTTCACACTTTTCAAACAATTTCACATGTGAAAAAGAGATATTTTACACGCGAAAGTGTCTACAAAATTGTTTTTTTCACATGCGAAATTGTTTGGAAAAAAAATAAAAAAATAAAAAACATAAAAAAAAGAAAAAAACATAAAAAAAAGAAATTGTTTTTTTCACATGCGAAATTGTTTGAAAAATGTAAAAAAGAAAAAAAAAATTAATCACAACCATTAGATCAAGAGATCTAATGGTGAAAAATGGTGTCTACCTATCTACACTTATGAGGGTGTCTACAATGAACTTTTCAATATATATATATATATATATATATATATATATATATATATATATATATATATATATATATATATATATATAGGGAAAGGGTCTAGTGAAAACCCACTTTTATTGTGAAAACCTTGAAAACCCTGTTTTTACATATGTAACAAATAAAAAATAAAAAAAAATTGTTTTTATTTTTTAGATGGATTCTACATACATTTTTATTAGTTTTGGTGAAAAAAAATAAAAAACCGCCTAGCGGATTTTTTTATAAAAAATATTTTTAAACTTTTTTCCTTTTTTACATATGTAAATCACCCAGTTTTTTTCTTATACATATGTAAATTCACCAGGTTTTTTTTTACATATGTAAATTTCCAAGAACGGGAAATAAGTATTTTTCTGTCCATATCTCTCTACTTTTAAATTTAATCTCATCCATATCTAATGAACCCACCACTATCACCACCACCACCACCTACCATCTCCGCCACCACGTCCCACCTCTGCTACCACCACCATCTATAGTTTGAAGATCCGAGTCATCAAAGAAACCCGACGCCGTTTCCAGATCTGAGTATCCCAACCTACGAACATCCTTGAGCTGGAAGTGGTGACGGGATGTTGCAACCATAGATCGGCGGTTGTTGAGCCGTTCAGGCCATCGTCTCCACTTATTCAACCGTCGCTTCACCACCACCATCCAAAGAGTTCAACGGTTCTAAGTTGCAGGTATCTCTTCTTATATTTGTATTTATCGCCTTATATTTTTACCAGATCTTGTTTCTAGATTTGTTCTAAATATGAAGAACATAGTTTAAGGCATTTTGTCAAAATTGATTTGTCGTAATCTTTTCTTCTGATTGAAATTAAATAAAATGTTTATTCAATTTATTATTCGGAGATGAAGAAAATATACATATGATCTGAGAATTTCGAGTGATTAGAATTTACATTTTTGAAATAAATTACCATTCTGCCCTAGCTTCTTGATTTATTTTACATAAACTCAACTGAAGATTATTTTTATTTACATCATTATGAACCATTGTTTTACATAAACCCAACTGAAGATTGTCGTCGCGGGTCACGGATTTTTTTTGATTGTTGTCGCGGGTCAGTTTGATTGTCGTCTCGAAATGCGGGTCATTTTGATTGTCACCGCGAAACGCGGGTCACGGGTCTTTTTGATTGTCGCTGTTTTAGGATTTTTTTCCTTCATGTAATTAGCAATATTTGTGTTGCTTTTGTTGAATAGGTGTAAGTTTCCCTTGGAGCAATTAAGTAGATACAACATTTGTAAACAAATTTTGTAGTGTTTAAGATCATTTTATGTTATGTGATATATAGTTGAGGTTGGTTCACTTTTGCATAATCTGTATTCAAGATAACAAAAATAAAAAACATAGAATCTAAAGGTTTTGAGTAGTTAAACTCAATATTTTCGTAGAGTCTCCTGCTATAAAAAATAAAATAAAAACCAATAAATATCTTATGGTAGATCTTGTCAGAATTTTTTTAATAATGTAAATGTACTAATGTAAATCTTCTAACGAGGTTACATATGTATATATTTACGTATATAACATAGGTATACTTACCTATGTAACATATGTAACTATGTTACATATGCAATTTTACCTATGTACTTATGATAAATCTTGTTAGAATTTTTAACGCTATTACATATGTAACTTTTCCTATGTAACTTATGTAAATTTACCTACGTAACATATGTAAATTTACATGTGTAACATATGTAACAATGTTGCATATGTAATTTTACATATATACTTATGGTAAATCTTGTCAGAATTTTTAACGATGTTACATATGTAATCTTACCTATGTAACATATGTAAAAGTGTTGCATACGTAATTTTACGTATGCACTTATGGTAAATCTTGTTAGATTTTTAACGATGTTACATATGTATTTTTACATGTGTAACATATGTAAACTTTACATGTGTAACGCAAGTATATTTACCTATGTAACATATATAACATGTGTAAGGTTTTATGTATATTAATTGATGAACTTATTTTATTTTGTAGGTGGAAAGATTTATGTGTCAAAGATGAGGATGCTTATAAAAAAGGAAAGCATAACTAGCTTTGATATTTTTTGTTAGCTTTGTTATATTTTTGTTTATGTTTAATATTGATTGTAATTGCTTCTCATAAATTAATACAAAATACTAATTGTAATGGTTTCTTTTTAATTAATAAAAATATTTTTCATTTTTTTGTATTATTAATAAATAAATAAATAATAATAATAATTTGTATCTATAAAATTGTGAAAGCCTTGTAAAAAATCGTTATAAATATTGGCAATATATGAGAGAGAAAAAGAAAAAATATATTGGGATTTGGAAAAGGTAAGAAAGAGAATACTCTTTAAAAAAAGAAAAAAAATGTCATGTCATGTCATAGTAGTTGTCTTCAAAAGTTAAAAAGCATTATAATTGACAAAATTGCCCTTAGTTTTCATAGTTTGCATGGGGTTTGGTTTGTAATTTTTTTTTTGAACGGCAAATTTGGATCACTGACGGGGGCATTACCCACCCACCCACCCGATCATCTCCAATCCCCATCAGGAAGAAACTCACCATAGGTGAGAAAACCCCCTGGCCCAGCTTGTAACCCCCATTTATTTATTTTTTGTTACAAGTGGGACTTGAACCCAAGACCTCCCCATTATAATGTCTTGGGTACCTCTCCCTAGCCAATTAAACTAAGGATCATTGGTTTTGGTTTGCAACATGCCCTATATATATATATATTACCCCCTATTAACAATTGTGAACTCCATGAATAGGGATTTCTGTCCATGTACCATTTACCAAACGTAATGTACCAGTCATCTATGCACAAGAGATGTTGAGGCTTTGCTGCGCCGTTATCCCAACTTTTCCGTCCGCCTTTCTTTCTCTTTTTCTCAACGTCTGTGATCGTTATTTCCGTTACAACCGACGTCGTCCAGGCCCACCGTTTGAGAACAGCCTTCCCTGCCTACAGGCGTCTATAGTGTACAGTGATGCGTGTGTTTGTTGGAGACGTATTGCAGTAACCAACATCATTCCTACCTCGCCATATCCCTACCTCATAGTACGGTTTTCAAACGATGTTTCCGACCTTACCGCACGTTGCCTCCCATGTCTACACTGTACAATTCTGCTTTTCCTTCTTCCTCTGTGTACTTATAGAAGGTAGAATGACCTCATTGTTCGTCGTCGGCTCTCTCTCTCTGAAAAAATCCCAGGTTGCTTTCCTCTCGGTTCCTTCGTTTTCCTTCCTTTCAATTCTGTAAAATTTATGTTGCTTCTTCTTTGAATTGTGTGTTTCAGGTTTGAATTGTGTGTTTCAAGTTGTTAATTTACATTTTCCTTAAATTGTGTGTTTGAGCCTGTTAATTTACATTCTCATTGCTTCTATCCACCTCCTTCCCTTCAATTCCGTAAAATTTATGTTGCTTCTTCTTTGAATTGTGTGTTTCAGGTTGTTAATTTACATTTTTCTTAAATTGTGTGTTCATCGCTTCTATCCTCTACCTATTGACATAACTGAATGTTTTGGAGTTGTTTATGGAAATGTATATTCACCGTGAATCCCTCTTTTGTTTCACAAAAGATGTTTTTGTTCCTTTTTTTCCTTTCTTTGGCTTTTATTAATTGTTTCTTCGCATTATAGTCTGTATGGTAGACATGATTAGTATGTTTGGTATAATTTTGTAGTCTGTAATGTTACATATCTTCATTTTCCCCACGTTCAGACCCCCTTTTGTATAACAGTTTTGGCATATGGGTGTTTATGTTAAACATATATATATGATATGGTTGATGTTAAACATTGTTAGGTTTGTCTTTAGTGTGTTTTTTGGGGTTCCTATGATGTTAAACATGTTTAGCTAAAAGGGTGGTTTAGGCGCATGTTTAGTAGCCTCATGTTTAGGATTACATGCACTGTGTTTGCTTTGGTTTTAGTTTCACCCATGTTCTTTTGCAAAAAATAGTTAGTCTTGCACCTAAGTTGTTTGATGAATTTTTTAAATGGTGACTATGTTATATGTTCATAAATAAGCCAGGAACATCGGTACAGGGTGGTTCATCATCAGAGAACCTACGTAGTCAGCTAAATTTAACAGCCAGCCAGGCAGGTCCTTCGTGCGTCACTACAGCAGCGCAGGACACTATCAGAAGCAGGCTGCGTGCCAGGTCTCAGCAATCTGTTTTACCTGGTGTCAGCTCTAGGCCACGTGGAAGAAACAAGGCTGCACTTGCTGCGCTGGCTGCTACTAGGAGTTATCCGTATGAGGACCTAGGGGACTGCAACTGCATTTGTGAATACTGCGGTGCTGCGTTTTGGTTTGTTGAACGTAACCAGTCGCCTCCTTTAGATAAAAGGCCCAAATACACAATCTGTTGTAGGTCGGGCCGTGTTAAGCTGCCATTTCCAAGGGAACCACCTTTGCTTCTAAAGAGTCTTTTCCAGAGTCGCCCGTTTATGGCGAACATTAGACGTTACAATTCCATGTTTGCAATGACCTTTTTCGGTGCTGATGTTGACGATTCTATCAATCATGGCTCAGGGACTTATGTTTTTAAAGTTGCAGGCCAGGTCTCCCATGTCCTTGGATCCTTATGCCCGGCCACTAACAAACGACCAAAGTTTTTACAGCTTTATATTTACGATACGATGAATGAGGTTTCAAACCGAATGTCTTACTTTAACGACAATGGCAGAAATCGTTTATCGCCTGACGTTGTGTCACTTATCCTGCAGATTCTAGATGAACATAATGTGTTAGTACGACTATTTAGAACTGCTCGGGATATGTGCGATGCTACCGACTGTCCTGAATTCTATGTTCGTCTCTACCATGGTAATAATCGGCATCCTTACGAAGCTCCTACGAGTGGCACCCTAGGCGCTATAATATATGACGATGATCCGACTTCTAGGGATTTCGACATAGTCGTTCACAATAAGGCTGGTGTTGCGCAACGTGTTAGCAATTTACATACGTCTTATTTGTCTTTACAGTATCCATTGTTATTTCCGTATGGCGAGCCAGGTTGGGCTCCCTCTCTTAGAATACCTTCTACTTCGTCTGATGATGACACACGCTTATCGATGAATATGTTCTACAGTTACCAGATTCATGATCGCCCTCCGACTTATATGCTTCTGCTCGAGGCAGGTCGTCTTTTCCAACAATACTTAGTAGATGCGTACATTTGCATAGAACGTAATCGTCTTGATTACATCCAGTCTATCAGAATAGCCTCAGGACAGAGTTCTTGAGTGGCGTGCATGATGCTATATCTCGAGGGGACACCGAGGGCCATAGCATTGGTAGGCGGGTTTTCCTGCCTTCTTCTTTCACAGGTGGGCCACGGTATATGTACAAACATTACCAAGACGCTCTGGCTATTTGTCGTGTTCATGGAAATCCGCAATACTTCATTACCTTTACATGTAATGTGAAATGGCCTGAGATAACAAGGCACGCACGACGCACCCCGCACCTAACTGCACAGGACATGCCACAAATTATAGCGAGGGTGTTCGAAATGAAGGTCCATTCATTCATTGCTTTTTTGAAAGATTCGAAGCCTTTCGGAGTTGTAGCAGCAGGTTATTACCTGCCCTCTTTTCCTTCGTGTGTTTATGTTGTGTATTCCTTAACGCGATATGGGTTTTGGCCTCTATTTCAGATCTTTACACGATTGAGTTTCAAAAATGGGGCTTGCCACACTGTCATACCTTACTTTGGGTCACAGAACCTTACAGAGTTCAGACCCCTGAGCGTGTAGACGAGCTGATCTGCGCAGAGGTACCAGATAAAGAGACAGAGCCCGTCCTCTATAGAGTTATTTCTGAATCCATGATCCATGGCCCATGTGGTTTGGCTAGGCCCAAGTCCCCGTGTATGCAGAATGAGAAGTGCTCTAAGAATTACCCTCGGGACTACGAACCTCACACTCGATTTGATAGTGACGGTCGTGTTCACTATAGAAGGAGACCTAACGGTCCATCGGTAGATAAGGGAGGAGTGTTGGTCGACAGCCGGTTTGTCGTGCCATACAATAAGTTATTGTCTACCCGTTTTGAAGCTCATATAAACGTGGAACACTGTGGCTGGAGCATGATGATCAAATATTTGTTTAAGTACATCTCCAAAGGTCCAGATAGGGTTAAATACAAGGTAACCTCTACGTTAGCACCAACCCCTTCATCAGCAGCCAGTTCCTCAGCAACAGGTTCTTCCACAACCACTTCATCAGTTTCTCGCGAAGGCATAGAAATAGATGAAATACAAAACTTTGTTGATGGTCGCTTTGTATGCCCGCACGAAGCCGCCTGGCGAATACTGAACTTTAAGATTCATAATCGTCGCCCAGCTGTACAGGCTCTTGCTGTACATCTTGAGGGCAGGCAGAACGTCACTTTCCGTGACCGAAGCCTATTACAGAACGTAGTTCGCAACCCGTTGTCAGCCAAAAGTACTTTGACTGAATGGTTGAAAAATAATCGGGTGGATCCCATGGGCCGGCATCTACGATATGTAGATTACCTTAATGAATATAAATGGGACTGTTCTGATAAGGCATGGTATCGCCGTCTCTCAAATAGGGCGCCGTCTATAGGACGAGTAGTTTATGTTCATCCAAGCAGTGGAGAACTTTTTTTCCTGCGGGCGTTACTTAATCATCAAAAGGGATGCACTTCTTTTGAGGACATGAAAAGAGTTTCTGGTGTTGTACATTCAACCTACCGGGCCGCGTGTGAGGCTCTTGGTTTGATAGGTGATGATAAGGAATGGACAGAAACATTTGCAGAGGCCTCTACATGGGCGACAAGTACAGAAATGAGATACCTTTTTACGCATATTTTGCTGTACTGTGAGATGTGTAATCCCGTGCGATTTTGGAACGAACAGTAGCGCTGTATGGGTGATGATATCGCTTTAAACATCAGCAGGGATACTAACGTCCCACTTAACTGTGTTTCGGTTCCCACTGTACAACAAGCTATTTTGTATGAGATTGAGAAGCTCCTAAACTCAAGCTCCAACTACTCATCGCTTGCTGAGTATGGACTACCTATGCCGCAGGGTGATTCCAGTGTTTTGTTGAATTATCGGTTGCTCATGGAAGAGAAATGCTATGATAAAGCTGCATTAGCGCTGGAGCACACACGTCTACGCGCGTCCTTGAACCAGAAACAATTAGAAATATACGAATCAGTTATGCACGCAATGTCAACTAATACACAGATTCTTCTATTTATATATGGCCATGGTGGTACTGGAAAAACTTATCTATGGGCGTCTATTATTAGTGCTATAAGATCTTCTGGTGACGTTGTGCTCGCGGTTGCTGCGTCAGGAATTGCCTCTCTTTTGTTGGCGTCCGGTAGGACAGCACATTCGCGCTTTAAGATCCCCATTCATCCCAATGAAGAATCTTTGTGCTATATTAAGAAAGATGGCCTGCTTGCAAAGTTGTTAATGGAGACCTCTCTCATCATATGGGATGAGGCTCCAATGAGCGATCGTAGGTGTTTTGAAGCGTTAGATAGGACGTTAAAGGATATTCTTGATCAGCCCAACCTACCGTTAGGTGGGAAATCTGTGTTGCTTGGCGGTGATTTCAGGCAAACACTACCAGTTCAACAACGAGCGTCAAAGGAAAAGGTCATCTCATGCTCATTGCCACGGTCGTGCCTATGGTCTGATTTGAAGATTGTTAGGTTGACTGAGAATCTGCGTCTACGACGCTCTAACATGACAGATTCTGAAAGATTGTCAGCCCAGCGTTTCTCGGAGTGGTTGATGGCCGTGGGTGATGGCGTTATTGGTCATAATTCAGAAGAAACCCTTCTAGATTCAAAACAAATAAAGGTTCCCTCTGAATTTCTTATAAACTACAATGAGGGTGCATTGAATGAGCTCATTAGATTCATATACGACTATCACACATTAAACTTTCCAACCCCTACAAACTTATCTGATAAGGCAATTGTTTGCCCGCGAAATGACACGGCCAACGAAATCAACCAGATTGTGTTACAAATGACAGATGGTGACGCGAAAACATATCTAAGCACAGATTCCATCGTTCCTAGGATTGGTGAGAGGGGGGACACTGAGACGCTATATCCCACAGAGTATTTGAATGGTTTGAATTTTCAAGGTATTCCTGCCCATGAACTTCAGCTAACAAAAAACTACCCGGTTATGCTTGTCCGCAATATAAATCAAACATGTGGTCTGTGTAATGGAACACGGCTGTTGATCACCCAACTGTTGGATAGATTAATTGAGGCAGAAATCATCACTGGGGCATCTGTTGTGTAAGGAAAAATAGAGCTTGGAAGATTTCCGGCTGAAATGCCAATTTTACTAGTTCCGGCTGAAGTTGAAGTTGAAGCGGAATTCACACTTCAAGCGGAAGAGGCAGTTCAAGCGGAAAGAAGCAGTTTTGTTACTTAGCGAATATTCCGGGTGAACTCGATTATCCACCAGATAAAGAGTTCAACCTGACTTTTCCTGAGAAGTCTTTTCAGAAGTCCAATCCTGCAAAAGCTTCTCGTATGCTTCTAAATCTGATTCAAGCCGCTCTCCTAAAGTAGATTGTTGCTGCCAACACGCAAGTCATTCCGATTGTCGATGTTTATTCTTTTGGTAGTTTGTATTTGACTTTTATGTTTACGGTCTAGATTAGATCGCATAAGATCAATGGCTGTCATTGATCTCATCAGCACTATATATAGCATGTAATCTCTTAGTTTACAACAACGGTCATCACTTGTAATAGTGTAGCTTTGAGTTAATGCAAATAGTGCCGAATATTTGATATTTCGTTGTCTTTACTATTTTGCAAATCAAGCATTTACATTATACAAGAGCTTAATATAGCTTAAGTAAAGTGGAATATAACTTTAATTCCGCAGGGTTATATTTGCAAGTAAAGGGCTTAGTTTTAGTTTATTTATAACTAATAACGATCCTACATGTTGGATGTCGTGTTTATATACCGCGCATCGCATTTGTACATGACGATAAGGAGCTTCCATTCACGTTCAAAAGGAGACAGTTTCCGCTTAGGTTATGTTATGCTATGACGATTAACAAGAGCCAGGGCCAGTCACTAAACAAAATAGGCATTTACCTGCCTGAGCACGTCTTTGGACACGGTCAGCTGTACTTGCTTTCTCAAGAGCACCATCCACTCCTTCACTAAAAGTACTTATAGCACCCCAAGAAGGTTATCCAGCAAACACGACACGAAACATTGTATATTCAGACTTCTTGGATGAGGTTAAAGCAGCAGAGATTTAATAACAATGGCCTCAGTGCTATTTACTTACATTTATTTTCAATAACTAATAATTAAGGTCTGTGAACAGCCTGCGCTTATTGTGTTGTGACCAAAATACACATTTTTATGTGAGTGGCAAGTATATATATAGTTTTAATATAAATATATGATGTTGCAGGGAACATGTTTGGAAGGTGTCTGAGATATCACACATAGGGTCTCCAAAGACAGTGGAAGTAAGGGTGTTACATAAATGGCGTCCGTACCATCTGAGATCAACCATGTCATACCTATTCGTTGACAAACACGTAAGTAAAGCACTATAATAAGATCACAAGAAGTACGGTTTCTGTCTAACATTTTACAGCATCCAATAACAGGGTGGAGGAATACAGGCTTTGTTTGATCAATCAGACGAACAGTGCTTGACAGCCTAATCACTGTTATGGGCTGCTATCGCATACAAGGGTATAAGTGTACAAGAGCACCTTCGCTAATGAAAGTTGTTAGACACGCTGCTGCGATATCAATGGACAAATCAACACCCATCACACCTATTGCTGATACCGACAACATACCACGCTATTACTTTAATTTCACTGAAAAGAAGGATCTGTATGAAAGAGCTGACAAAAATTACACCCTCACAGGTACTTACGAACATTACGCCAACAGATTCACATTATTTTAAACTAAAATTGTCTCTCATGAACAGATTTCATAGGAAGGGTGGATCGTGTCACTAATGCACAGACTGAAAGCAGGGGGGTCCTTACAAAGATTATGCTCGAGGATAACAGGTAATTTTATTTGCATGTGAAAAAATAATACCCTTTTCTACCTAACCACTGGTTTCTTTTGCTCCTTATTAATGCAGTAATAAAAAATTGAAGTGACACTCTGGGAGGAGATTGGAAGGACTGTTGACGTGGACGCACTTAACGCCACTGATCACCACGTTATTGTTGCAATAACAGGTCTCAGAGTTACCAAAACCATGGGTAATTTTCTACAGCCGTTAGTTATGCACACTTGCTACAATTCTATTGTCGGTGATTGATTCGTATTAATTGATTCTTTTAAAAACAGGGCCACTACAGCTACAGTCGACATCTGCTACCATCGTGCACATTGACCCAGACATAGAGAAAGTAAGATCTATGGCAGCAGGGTAAACCACTACTCAATTCATCCACAAAAATTAATAATGTGATAGTGCTTTTTGTGGTGGATAAATAGGTACAGGCGCACAATCAAAATAAATAGCTAACAATACAATATTCTGTACAGATTTGGCCCAATCGAGGCGAACACACCACATAAAACTGTTCTCTTTCTTGAAAAACCATCAGAGAGGAGACGTAGGACGATAGCATCCTTGCAGAATGAGGAAGCAAGCATCTTCGCTGTAAGTGATCTCCACAACCATTTTCAGAAGTGTTAAACTGTCATTACACGTGCCTTAAACAACCTCACTTTTTAAAACGGCGAGCATTCTACACAACTGAGGGATCAATCACCAGCTTGGAAAGTTCCCGGGGATGGTACTATCCTGCGTGCCCAAAGTGTAAAAAGAGGGTGCCACTGAACACTACTGATGAGTACTCCTGTGTGGCCTGTCAGCAAAAAGACACAAAGTACATGTAAGACAAACACAGATATATAAATTTATACAACTTTTTCTTTAACACTTTATAATAGCTTTAACCTTCTACAGGTACTGCATCACCGGAACGATAACTGATAGCACAGGCTCAGTTACAGCAACACTCTTTGGGAACGCAGTCGCTACACTGATAGGAATTAGCTGTTATGACATGGTTCACGAGCATGAGCACAACGATAATTCCAATATGCCCGACATTCTACACTCCATCAAAGGGCTGGACAATCTTTATGCTCGAAAAGGGAAAGCGCGATTCCAAGGGTATGAGGTTTGCGGTAAACAAAGTCTATGAGATCCCTCAGGGAACAGGTTCCAGCACTGAGAAACAATGCACAACAAGCTTAGAAAGAGCAGACACAAAGGCCAAAAGGAAGCTGTCTTTCGATGAAGGTACGCAAACACACTAATGAAAATACATAGTATATAGTGACATTACTATAGTTAAATATGGTAATATTTTTACACAGTAGTTAATGTTCAGATTTTATTGAACAACAATAATAACCAAACAGATCTCATCAACAGATGATGAAGGCGACAACGAGGGCACAAAGCGGGTCGCCCCTTAGAATGAACATTTTACAAGGGCTATTGCAGAAGCGTACACCGCCTGCACTTTTGGGTATGTAAGCAACAGAACCGCCTTTTGATAGTGGAGGACACATAAATGAACATCAAACTGTAGGATGTAAAAATATGCTTTTGCTTGCTATGAAGCTTTTAATTAGCTAATATGTAGGAGTGATGTTCATCGGGTGTGTCTTCAATGTAAAAACATGGCTTCATGTAAAGGCCAGTGCCTGACTATATATACTATCTAAATCAATGTTTTGTTGCGTAAATATTAGGTTTTTTTACTGCCTTTGCTTAGTTTATGATTTTCTTAGTAAAACTGATCCAATAGTATGGTCTTATTACTGAGACACACAGTTAAATATGACCAGATTCACTTACCAACATGGTTGTTTTTTTACTTTGAAATGATGTTTGCCTCACTGAGAAGAAAACATCAGCTACTTTTAGGAGGTCAAACAGCAACATCAGGTTTGTAAACAGATGGGTTTAATTAAAGGATACCAAATAAATGATCTTTGTATGTTCAGTTTCACTTTAAAGGTTTAAAAGAAACCAAACAAACGGTTACTGTTTGTGCAGTTTCACTTTAAATATGCAGTTTCACTTTAAATAAGTCAAACATGAGATTTGCTTTTGATGAATTCCTAGGAGCCAATTACCACCAAAATTTTAAAGTTTGATGAATTCCTAGGAGCCAATTACCACCAAAATTTTAAAAGGTCAAATAACCAGAGCACACCAAGGTAAGCATGATTATAAAGTGTAAACATGAGATGTTGATGTGTGCTTTGGAGAGATATTTGCATTTGAGATGTGCTTTTGTTTAAAAGGTTAGCTACAGGGTCCTCGATTGCCACTATCCCTTTCAACAAACGCACAATAAATAGAACGACTATACACCGTTTCGCGCAACGCGCGAATCTAGCTAGCTAGTATATATATATATAATATATATATATATATATATATACAGTGGCGAAGCTTGAAAATATCAAGTGGGGGGTCGGGATCTAAATTTTTTTTCCTAACGCCAATTTTGGGGTAAATGGGGGGTCGAAACCGGAGTATATTGAAATTTTCTACACGAAAATTATATACCCCTACATCGAAAAAAATTTCGGGGGGTCGGACGCCCCCTCCCGCCCCTTAAAAGCTACGCCAGTGTATATATATATATATATATATATATATATATATATATATATATATATATATATAGGGGAGGGATATAATGAAAATGTCTCCGAGTTTGGAAAACCGTGAAAACCAAGCTAAAACGTCCTTAAAACAATTTTTGTTCCTTCAATTTTTTAGTGATTCTATGCGTTAATACAAGCCAAATGGTGAAAAAAATAAAATATACGCCGAGTAGGTTTTTTTTAAAAAAATTTCCGAAATCTTACTTTACGTCATGTTACATATGTAAATTACACATGTTACATATGTAAATTACACATGTTTCATATGTAACATTACCCTGTTACATATGTAATATCGGTTATAAAATATTTTTTTGTTTAAGAACTACTAGGCGTTTTTTTTTTACTTTTTTTTGCATAAAGGGGGTCCTTTAACTTAGAGAGTCATCTAAAAAAAATCGGAACAAAAAATGAATTTTTTAGTTTGGTTTTCACGGTTTTTCAAACTCGGAGAGGTTTTCATTCTCTTATATATATATATATATATATAGGGTAAGGATCATGTGAAAACAACTTTTATTGCGAAAACACGAAAACAAATATTAAAACCTCTATAACTTTTTCATACGTTAATATTTTTAAAAAAAAATTTGCACCAAAATCCTTAAAATTATGTTAACTTTAGTTCTGGAAAAAATTAAAAAAAAAATCAAATTTTTTATGAAAATTATTATTGCACAGGTGCAATAATTTTTTTTTATAATTATTGCACATATGCAATAATATTAAAACCTTTATAACTTTTTCATATGTTAAAATTTTTTATAAAAAATTGCACTATAAATCTTATAATTCTTTTATCTTTAATTCTGGAGAAAATTAAAAAAAATTCAACGCTTTTAATTTTTTTTTATTATTGCACATGTGCAATAAAAAATTATTATTGCACATGTGTAATAATATTAAAACCTCTATAATTTTTTTCATACGTTAATATTTTTGATAAAAAATTGTACCATAGATCTTATAATTCTGTTATCTTTAATTCTTGAAAAAATTAAAAAAAAATTAATGTATTTTTTGTTAATATTGCACATGTGTAATATAATTAATACGTATTATTGCACATGTGCAATAATAAAAAAAATCACGAAATTTTATATGTTTAATTTTTTTTCCCAGAATTAAAGGTGATATAATTTTAAGACTTTTGGCGCAAATTTTAAAAAAAAATATTAACGTATGAGGAAGTTATAGAGGTTTTAATATCTGTTTTCGTGTTTTCGCAATAACATCTTGTTTTTATTTGATCCTTCCCCTATATATATATATATATATATATATATATATATATATATATATATATATATATATGTAGGGAGAGGATCATTTGAGAACCAATTTAATTTGAGAACTAAAAAGAACTAATTTGAGCCACATGTTTATTACATGTATCCCCCCTCCCATGAATTGTAGTGGCACCCCCCCCCCCCCCTGAAATTTGTGGTTGAGATTTAGTTCTCAAAAGTTCTCAAAATAAAAAGTTCTCATTTGAACCTAACCCTATATATATATATATATATATATATATATATATATATATATATATATATAGGGTTAGGTTCAAATGAGAACTTTTTCTTTTGAGAACTTTTGAGAACCGATTTGGGCCACTAATTTTCAAGGGGGGAGCATTCAAATTCATGGGGGGGGGGGTTTTCCATATATATAAACTAGTGGCTAAGATTAGTTCTTTTTAGTTCTCAAACCAATTAGTTTTCAAATGATCCTCTCCCTATATATATATATATGTAGGGAAAGAGTAATTTGGAACCCTTCATGAGTTAAAGAATCTTTGGAACCCACTTCTCTACCATTCATCTACTTCATCCAATGGTTCATATTAATTCTACCATTCTTATTTAATTTTAACCCCCAAAAGTAACAATATATATGCTGGGAGGGTATTTTAGTCCACAACCTTTTTGTTTCTTCCAATCTACATGTACTTTTGCAGACCCACCATCTCACATCTTTCATTAAACCCCAAATATCAGATCTCCATTTTTCAAACAATTTCAAATCCTCGATCTACTTCTGTTCATCTTTTAACACATTTTCAAAACCCACTTTAAAATTTCTAAGATCACCACCATCTACTTCTGTCATCACCCCACATCCACCCCCACCTACCACATCCACCACCATTCCGTCACTGTCATCACCATCATCCATCGACCACCACCAGACCCAACTTCTCCACACACATCCACCTACCTCCTTTGTTCACCTTTAGCGTTGTCGGCCACCACCCATCAGCGTCGTCGTTAACACCACCACGTTCACCACCCACTAACTAGGGTCGATAACTTACAAGATTCTTTTGCTCCGACAACGAGTTTAATTGATTTCTTTCAACACAGACTAGATGCGGAAAATGTTAAAGTGAGACGAGACTCCGGTGAGCCAAACTTAAATCTGAAGCTTTATTTTTTTCCGGTAATGGTAGTGCTACCTGCAAAAGGTTAAAGTGGGTTTAAAAAGGTTAAAGTGGGTTTAAAATAGAGTTACTTAAAAAAAATCTATATATTTAAATATATTTTATAATATGTTGGAAAAAGAAAAAAAATACACTCTCACGTTTAATTTCTGGAATATAGCTATAAGCCTAGCCTAAAACAAAGATTTAAAGTACGTTTTGTGTAATTACCGTCTAGTGATTTTGAGATAAATTCACGCCTGGATCATATTTTTTGGTAAAATGTTGGTGCAGAGGAGACGTCAAATAGAAGCTATCAATGGTGTGTGGGTTGTGCTTGGTCTTACAGCTGGCTTAGTCGTCGAAGGCCAAACTGGAAAAGGTATTTTGGCACAGGTGAGCTCATGTCAGGTTTAGGCATTTAGCCTTTTGGCTTGTGTAAAATGTATAGATATTATTATCATAAATTGTTGAAACAATTGACAAATTCATACTAGCATCAAATCTAAAAATGAATTAAACTTTTCTTTATTTTTTAAACCTACTTAATACTTAATTTACGTTTGCTGTATGATCTAAAAAATAAAGAATGTGTGTATCATTTTTGTTTTGTTACATTTATTCTTTATAGGTTTTTGAACTTTTTAACATATTCATACATAATTCTTTATAGGTATATTTTCAATAAAACATGTAACAAATTAAAAAAAAAAGGTAAAGATATAAATTAATCCGTGTAAATTTTTATTTTGAGAAGGATTGCTTATAACATGTTGATCAATTTTGTGGGCTTAAATCATTTTTGTTTTTGTTATTAATGGATTTTTTGAACGGCTAATATTAGTTATTAATGGATTTTTTTGAACGACTAATATATTTTATCTTCATAAAACAAGACGAAATTATGTGGTTGGTTGAAACGGATAATATTGATTATTAATGGATATTTTAGCAGCTAATATATTTTATGTTCATAAAAGAAGACGGAATGGTGTGGTTGGTTGAAACGGCTAATATTGGTTATTAATGATTTTTTTTTACAGCTAATATATTTTAGGTATCTTTTTTTATGTTACTTATATATCATTTTTTTTAGTGTCTAATAAAATGTTATCATATTTCATGATGTTACATATGTAACATTTTAGTAGCATATGTAACATTTTTAACTAAACTAAATAGATTCTAACAATGCACATGTAACTGAAATATTTAACATGTAACATTTTTTATGATGTTACTATGTACCCTAATATTACATGTGTAACTTTTAATTAATTATGTATCTTTATCTATAATTCATTTCGACCCTTGAAAGTTTGTTTATTGATTTTGGTCTATACAACACGTGTAACGTTTACATATATGAACTGATGAATTTGTTTTCTCTGTAGGTGAATAATTTGTGTGTAAAAGATGAAGAATTTTGTGTCAAAGATGAAGATGATTATCATAAACTGATGAATTTGTTTTTCTCCGTAGGTGAATGATTTTTTTTTGTAAAAGATGAAGATGTTACATATGTAACTTTTTTTATATTACATATGTAAGTTTTTTTATGTTACTTATATATAATTTTTTAGTGTATAATAAAATGTTATCATTTTTCATGATGTTACATATGTAATATTTTAGTAGCATATGTAACATTTTTAATTAAACTGAATAGATTCTAACAATGCACATATAACTGAAATGTCTAACATGTTTCATGATGTTACTATGTTACTATGTACCCTAATATTGCATATGTAACTTTTAATTAATTACGTATCTTTATCTATACTTCATTTCGACCCTTAAAAGTTTGTTTAGTGATTTTGGTCTATACAACACGTGTAACGTTACACATATGAACTGATGAATTTGTTTTCTCCGTAGGTGAATGGATTTTTGTGTTAAAGATGAAGATTTTTTTTGTATCAAATAAAGATGAAGATGATTATCATAAACTGATGAATTTGTTTTCTTCGTAGGTGAATGAATTTTTGTGTCAAAGATGAAGATTTTACATATGTAACTTTTTTTATGTTAGATATGTAACTTTTTTGATGTTACTTATATATCATATATTAGTGTATAATAAAATGTTATCATTTTCCATGATGTTACATATGTAACATTTTAGTAGCATATGTAACATTTTTAACTAAACTGAATAGATTTTAACAATGCACATGTAACTGAAATATTTAACATGTAACATTTTTCATGATGTTACTATGTTACTATGTACCCTAATATTACATATTTAACTTTTAATTAATTACGTATCTCTATCTATAATTACATATGTAACTTTTCTGATGTTACACTCCCACCCTGAAAATTATCAATTTTTATTTACACCTGCCCAGATAAGTTACGTATATAACATCTCGTATCTGAGAAAATAATTACACTCTGACCCATATATTTTTTAGTAACAAATTGTTATATATGTAACTTTTTTGAATCTAATAATAAAAAATTTAAGAAAGAAAATTTAAAAAAGTAGGAGAGATCTTTTTTGAATCTAATAATAAAAAATTTAAGAAAGAAAATTTAAAAAAGTAGGAGAGATAATAATTATTAAAAAAGAATGTTATGTCAGATCCAAAATATATAAAAAATGTCTTTTGTGATAATATTTACATGACATCATAAGTAGTGCAAGATAATACTACATATATAACTTTTTGATAACGCTACATATGTAACTTTTTTTATAACGTTACATATGTAACTTTTTTGATGTTACACTCCCACCCTGAAAATTATCAATTTTTATTTACACCCGCCCAGATAAGTTACGTATATAACATCTCGTATCTGAGAAAATAATTACACTCCCACCCTGAAACATTTCTAAATAGTTTTCCAGCAGTTAAAAAAACCATTTTATAAGTTTTATTTTTAAAGTTAAGAGCATGAGGTATACTCCATGTTATGTGGTGTGGTGTGATCGAAACGTACTCGATTACTGAACCACATATAGTTACCATGTGGTGTGGTATGATGTGATAACAATATTTAATAGTCTTTTTTTACCTTTTTAAAATAAAATCGAAATACAATACTTATATGTTAGTTAAATAAAACATTTACAATACTAAAATTAATAAATTAAGAAAATACAAAGAATACATCACACAACAAAATTAAAGATCCTTTTAAAGAACTTTTTTTTTTACAAATACTAAAAGAAAACAAAATAAAACTAACAGGTTTAAATTTTCTTTTTTCTCAAACTCACTTAAATTTAAGCTTGAATTTTATTATATATACATATATATAACCCAAAAATTATGAGTTTATAATTTATGATATTTTTTTTAATCAAGCAAAGTTGGTGTAGTGGTTAAAATTCTAAGCTTGTGGTTGAAGAGACCCAAGTTCTAGTCTCACTCACACCACTTTGTGAGATATTGGTGGGCAATGAAGGATTGAGCTTGCTTGATCCTGAGTCACAAGAGAGGGTTTACGGGCTTGCCCGGTTCCCGCCCGATGGTGCAAATGGGGGGTGCTCCCGGTTCCCGCCCCATAACATCATATTTATGAAACGCTTATTTTCATATACGGGTGATGGACTGGTATTGAAAAGATTATGAGTCCAAATACAAGGGTTATTTAAATTGACTTTTGAAAAGGATGAAAAGGTTTAAAAGGTTTAAAAGGTTGAAAAAGTTTTAATCTAAGCGGATAGTCTAGTGAAAAGGGAAAAGGTGGTTGTACAACTAGAAGCGGGGAATGACGGTTCCCCGGGGTAACGACCGTTACTCTATGAAAGGTTTCGGGTGGCGATGGTTGCCCGAGGAGCTAACGTGGTTCCAATAGACAATGCTTAGTAAAATTGAATGAATGATTTGGTATAATTATGTTATGTCTTATACCTGATAAAGGTTTAAAGGTTAAATGTCTTGGTATAATTCTGTTATGTCTTATACCTGATAAAGGATGAATGATTAAATATTTTGGTATAATTCTGCTATGATTTATATACCTGATAAATGTTTATAAAGAAGGGGTCGTTAGGCTCAAAATGTTTGAGGTAAACCTTTCAACAAAAGGTAAAAGTTTTAAATACTTAGAACTCACCAGCGTAAGCTGACCTTTAAAAGCATGTATGTCAGGTATAGGTGATGTTTAAAGTAGCAAGGGAAGGGCTCTAGCAAGGGTAGATTAGATGGGCAAGCTATCAGGAAAGACTCGGTAGTAGACTGGCATAGTAATAGATAAGATTTAGTTATTAGATTATGTTTTTATCTTCCTTACTGTTGTAACTTGTTATATATATAAATGAAAAGTTTTTAATTTCCGCTGCTTAATTATCTCTGTTGTACCATGAGTTCATGAGTAAATCCGACACGTGACCCCTCCTGGAACCAAGACTGGGAGTGGGCGTCACACATTCGCACAATTTCATGCACATTATTAATTGTGATACGGCTTCATACCATATTTCACAGGCGCTTCGTATTCCTTTAATTCGTTTATATAACATGCCTGACTGTAACGCACATGTGCACCAAAAACATTGCATGGATTGTAACTCCAACTTTTATGGGAAAGCACATGATCTCCATATGGGATGCACATATGCGCTATTAACAATCGATATAATATACGTGTGTATAAAATATTTGTACAATTCACATGGTCACTGATATACATGTAATGTGATTTGGACATGATGCACGTGTGCATCGTACTCATACACTGGTGTTTGCATTGCATATGTTGTTTTATGCATATCGTGACATGCACGTTCGCTGCAAAGTCACGATATAGATGTCTCATTACTTTTTTTTCGATAATGCACGCGTGCATCATACCGCCCAACTCACAGTTTCTTCATTATTTTGTTATAGTCCTAACTACTTACCGCACATTAATTATACACGTGTCCTAAAATTACATAAAATTGGTATTTCGGTGATATACAATATATTTATATGTGATGCACGTGTGCGTTATTAACGACTGATATGATACATGTGTGTATAAAAAAGTAACGGGACATGCATTACATGTCAAAGACAATAACAAAAAAACACAAATAATGATACTAATAATAAATAATGCATTTGTGCACTAATATTGTTTTAGGGGACGAAAATCCTCACACACGCAAATTTACTTCATCCGTTCATGTACATAATTTTATGACCAGCTTAAAACCAGTGGACATGTGTATCATACTAGGATACTGGTTTTGTTACGTGTCTTTCACGTGTGCATTGTACATGTGATGTGACTTACAAATGTGATGCTCACGGGAATTGTAAATATAGCACAGTTTACTATCATGTCTTTAATATGTAATGCATGTGTGCATCGTAGTGCGTTACATATCTTACAACCGTATTGTGTACGTGCATTTCATGGGTGGACGTTGTAAATGACTTATAATATATGTGAGGTTGTGTACATCGTGTGCATAAATTTTAACGATGCTATGCCCATACTTTTAATACTCGTGTGCTAATGCTACAACATTATGTTCTTACATGATTCATCTGATGGTTCGGATTCTTGTTCCTTTCCTCTAACTACCAGCTGCTTATCGTTGCCCTGGCGCCTCATGATTTCTATTCTCTATCCGTTAACAGTTAACTCGATAAGTTATTACAGACACTCTGGTTTCATGACATCATCAGGTTGTGTAGTCCATATAATATCGTCTGCATTGTCTTCGTACTGGTCGTCACGAATGCTATCGCTGTTTTCGGCATCCGACGACCCGTCATCTTGTTGAACGCCATCCTCGCTATCATCTTTATCGCTGTCACCACCTTCAACTTCTGTTCCTTCCAATTCACCCTCGCCAGTTTCGTTTTCTGATTCACCTCATCTGAAACTTCGTATTCTGATGTTACTTCTTCGCTACTTTGCTTTTGTTGTTGTTTCCTCAGGTGACTTTTTGCTTACAATATAAAAAACAGACGATGTTAAGTGTATTGCACGTGTCTAAGACAGTTCACTTTGAATCATACTATAAAATAAGGATTATGCATGACCCATCTAGGTATACTACATGTGTGCGGTATATTGCGCACGTGCATTATATCACACGAATGGTGTTATATTAATACTACCGAATATACAATAGTTTATACCTCCGTTGAGAATCCTTTTCCTGATTGTATCCTTCCTTTTTGGTGCTTTGTTGCGCCCTTTTTGTCTTTTTTTTTCCGGTTTGTATATAACCTTTGATCTCTTTACATTTGATCCCTCTGATTAATATTTTAGAAACTACACATGTTTTCTGGATAATTACAGTACATGTATTTATATGCGACGGTTGTGTATCGGTCTTACCAGGTTTAAGTGGACGCTCGTCACCACTATTGTAAACAACTAGTCGGCAGGCCCGTGCGATGCACGGGCAGGACCAATGGCTGATAATATTTAAGCGGTTGGTTAATCGAAGGAGCAAATCAGCATCCAAGTAGTCACGTTACAGTTTTTGGTGTGAGTAAGTCATCATCCAAGTAGTGTTATTTAATGCAAACACATATTGATTAGCATAGGTGTGCGTTGTTGTATAAACTCATATGCAAGGTAATTGTAATAAATCATATTCAAATATGACACACAATAATAAAGTAACAGAATCAAGAACCATGGTTGGGCAAAATAATGAATAATAAAGTCACACATATTCATTAAATATTAGAAGTTTTAAGTTTTAGATTTGCCAAGCACCAAGTTAATAGAATAAGAATACAACAAAGGCTCACATATTGGGTAGGAAGTTAGACTCTATGCGGTCGTCAATGTCACGCGCTGCTGCCTCAGCATCCCTGCGCAGAGACTGAATCATCTGCAGCAGTGCATGTTTCGTGCGAAGCGCGTCAGTTATCATGGATGCGGCAACATAACGAAGGGGGGAGGCATCCAACCCAAACACAATGTCCAATACTTGCGTAGAAAGAGTTGGAAGATTTTCAAAAGAAATATTATGAATTGGTTCATGTGAATGAGATTTAGTAAAAGAGAGGAGTGGGCTGGTTGAAGATTGTGATAAGGTGAAAGTTGAAGCTAAAGAAGTTGCTGAAGATTTTGAGGCGTTATTTGAAAAGAGTTATCCAGTTCAACAGAAGTATGAACAATCCAATGCACTTGCTGTTGAATCTGCTGATACAATTTTGGAACTTCAAGAAGAATTGTCTACACTTCATGATACAAATGTTCTTCTCATAGATAAGAATGAAGTATTGACGTAGGATGTTGAGATATTCTAGAAAAAGTGGGAGAAAGTTACTGAAGAAGTACTGTCTGAATGTGAAATCCGAAAGCTACAAACATACGAATACAATGATCACAATGAAGAGTTCATTAAGTCACAAAAAGTGGTATTTGCTGCTCAATAGAAAATTCCTGAATTGAAATTGGAAATTTTGGAATTACAAAGACAAGTCAAGAACTACAACTTATCACCAACATTGCCGAATTTCTTATATAAGAAGGATATGAGTGGAGATAGTTCTAAAGAGGATGATATTCACAAGGTTCCTCAATCCATGGATTTATCTGAATTTACTTCTGTACCTCTTGATCCTAAAGCTGAATTGTATGATTATTCCAAATTTGCAACTCCAGCAAAGAAGAAGAAAAATAAGTAAAAAAAGAAAGCAACATTTAGTGAATCTCCAAAGTTTGATTCAAGTTCATCATTTATGGGCGATGAAAATATTTTTGGTAAAGTTGTGAAATCTGCTAGTAGTTCATCTGAAGAGGAAGCCATTAAATCTTTGGTGTGAAGAGGAAGCAAACAATCCATAATAAAAAACTAAAAAAAAAATAAAAAAAAATAAAATAAAAAACACCAAATTTATGAGAGAGCAAGATAATGGAGAAGAACCTATGATTAAATGCAGAGAGAGGGAAATACCGTGATTCAAAACCCTAAGGGTGGGCGGTATGGTTGTAAAAAAAATTAAATAAACTTTTTAACTAATGGGATTGTGACAAAAAAAAATTTAAACTTTGGGTGTTTTATAGAGGGTATGGTTTGTTGAAAATTTATAGGCTAAATATTGAAAGTAGGACCACACAACACACACATACACATCGGCAACCATCGGCAAATACTTTCCGATTTTTTAAGAAAGTTTGTCGATCAATTTGTAGAATGCCGAGAGAGGGGGTATGGTTTTGCCAACCAATTGCCGAAAATTTTAAGGTTGCCGAAGGTAATATGCCGACCCATACCGCCCACCCTAATACTTGCAACTCTTTAGATCTTCTGGTTGGTGAGGATGAGAGAGACTAAGAGCAGTCATGGCTTTTGATCGGGGATGGTGGAAGGCGATATGTGTTGGATATTGTATGTTCAGACCCGATAATTTCTAAGAAGCCGACCCAGTTGTGGTCTGTAAGAGTTACATTGAGGGCAACGAGAACCGAACACGTTTAATTAGTAAACGTCATTCTGTGAAGACGGAAATGATTTAATATTGTTATATATATTGATATAAGTGTGGAAAACTTTTTCGTCGCAAGCCACAATGACATCATCAGTGAACTATCTGCCGTGATACACGTGGTTGAACAATGGATATAAAATTTCTCGGTTCGTTTTAAGCAGAATCATCAGATGTCGTTTAGAAAATGATTCGTAAAGCTTCATTCGTCTAGAGAAGGTACATATACTGACTTTTGTTACGGCCGTTGAAGCTAATGGCTTTTGATTTATGCAGATTGAAGAATGCCAGAATAATTAAGCAGGTATATTTTTGTTCATAATTTCATAGGAAACCCGTATTTTATTTACACTCACAATTGGTTGCAACCCTAATCCCGTTCTATCTCCGCTAATATTCCATTCCAAACCCTAAGATGGGGAAGAATTGAGTATTCACCGGTCATGTTTGATTTCTTGGATAGTTATTTGTTAGATTTTATGGCTTCAATCGACGATCGATATCACTAATTTTCTTTATCGTTTTCTCAAACGATATCATTAAGTGTTGATATATGGTCCTTGATCGTCATGTGAAGTATCGAATACAAGATAAACTACACAAGGTTGCTGAGGTCCGAACTCAGGTCGAACCTGAAGTTCGGACATGGCCGAACCTTGGGCCGAACCTGAGGTTCGGACCAGCGGGTTCTCTAGTATATATATGTGAGTCTTGTATTGTATTGAAAAATGGACGATAACAGTTTATACTTCAGCGTCATATATTCTCTGTGTACTCTGTGGTTCTCTGTGGTTAATACAAGTCATTTGTATTACTCTTTGTGTTTCATCTTGTATTACATTGATTTCATTACGACTAAGTAGAAGATCCATACGCTCACGCACTTTCAAGTGGTATCAGAGCATTTGGTTTGCTCTACTAGTCGGAAATTAGTGTTTCTCGGAGTTTTGAGTTCAAATTCACGTTTTTACAAAAATGTCAATCATTATTGAGTTCGTTTGATCGTCTCGAGTGTGCTTTTCGTCAAAAATCTGTTTCTAGATCGTTTCTATCGAGTTTGCTTGATTTCTGTCGAAAATTCCAGTCAAAAACGTTGAAAATCGAGAAAATGAGGTCGAGTGAAATCTGTCTCGTTTGAGGTTCGGACAAGTTCGGCATACCCGCTCCGAACTTGAGGTTCGAACGGTGTTTGGTCTCTATATTGGTTCGGTGAGAGTTCGGTGAGGGATCGGTCTGTGTTCGGACTAAGTTCGGTGATCGTTCGGAGTTATTTGGTTTTTGTTCATCCGAAGGTCTGGTTTGGAGAGAGTTCGGAGTTGTCAGGTTCGGACTAAGTTCGGAGGCAGCTTGGAGGAAGTTCAGACGAGGTTCGGAGTGAACAGTAACTAATTTTTCGAAAATGTCCGATTTTCAAGCGTTCGCGGCTATTCAAAATTCAGTTCAAGCTACGATGCAAACAATGATAGTTTTAAGCATTATCAGAATGAAACGATTCCCAATCTGATTGCAAGATTCGCTCATCTGATGAGTGAAATGCGTTTGGTGAATCTTACTAAAGAAGAGGTTGATATGAAAGAAAAGATCTTGGAAGCTTTGCCTGAAAAATGGGAGAATTATGTGATGATGATTACTCACGATAAAGATTTTTCAGGATTGTCTTTCAATGATTTGGTTCAAAGAATTCAGGCTCGGGATATGGAATTAATGGTGAATAAATCACTTCCTACACAAATTCAGAATCCTGCAGTGTATCATGGTGAAAATGACTCTACAATGAATGCTGGGAAGTCGAATATTCTTAGTTCTGCTCCTCCTACAGCATTTCTGGCAGGTAAATCTGAAATTCCAAGTTATTCCTCTGCTGGTTGTACTGTGTCAATTCCTAGTTCTTCGACTCAAAGTGCATTGTCTGTTCAAACTGTCGATGATTATAATGCGTTGATGTCTGCATTAATGTCTTCATACTTTGGTGTTATTACTGGTTCTGTGAGTAATGCTGAGTTAGCAAATGAAGATTACGATCAGATTGATTATGATCATTTGGAGGAAATGGATCTAAATTGGCAATATGCTATGTTGGTTCGTCGAACAAAGAAGTTTTTCAATAGAACTGGTAAGAAGAGACTTAATCAGGAAGGAAAGATTGGATTGGACAAATCTAAGGTGAAATGTTATAAATGTTCAGTTTATGGTCACTTTGCTCAAGAATGTCCAAGTTCTACAGAAAGTAAATTGAAGACTGGTCAGCATGCACATTTAGTTTTTCATCCTTCAGATAAACCTGAAAAGGTTGATCAGAAATCTGCTACTCTTGCTCATGATTGGACTGATACATTTATGCATCCAGATGGGTTTGCCTGGAATGCAGATTCGGAAATTAAAAGGAATAATACTCCGATCTCAATTGCTGTAACTGTTCAACATGCTGATGATGAAAGCTTTTTAACAGAATCTGATACTTCTTCAAGTATATCTTTGGTTCAAGAAGAATTACCTAAGATTCCTGAGAATTCAAAAGCTGATGAATTTAAATGATATAAATGTGAGAAGTTGCTCAAGAAAATTGCAAGTTTTGAACAAGATTGTCAAATTTCAACTGAAGAAATTGTGGTGTTAAAGAAAGAGTTGGAAGATTTTCAAAAGAAATATTATGCGTTAGTTCATATTCATGAAGTTTTTGAAGGAAAAGGCTCAATTGGCTGAAGAGTGTGAGAAAGCCAAAGCTGAAGCGATAGATGCAACACAAGATTTTGAGAATCTATTTGAGAAGAGTTATCCGATTCAGCAAAAACTTGAAGAGGCTACTGCTCTTATTGCTACAACTGCTGTTACTGTTGAAAAATTGCAAAATAAGATTTCTATACTTCAAGATGAGAATGTTTTGTACCGGGACAAGAATGAAGTATTAACTAAAGATGTTGAAATCTATAAACAAAAGAGAGAAAGTGTTCTTCAAGAACCGTTTACAGAATGTGAGATCAGGAAGTTACAGACTTATGAATATGATGATCTAAATGCAAAATTCATCAAGTCACAACAAGAGGTGTTTGAAGGTCAACAGAAAATTAATGACTTGAAATTGGAGATTTTGGAGTTGAAAAGACAAGTTAAGAATTGCAATTTGTCGCCGACATTGCTAAATTTCTTATACAAGCAGGATCAGAGTTCAGAGAAGTCTAAAGAAGAAAGTATTCACTTGGTACCTCAACCAGTGGATTTGATTGAAGTTACTTCTGCTCAGATTGATCCACACAATGAATTGCATGACTATTCAAAGTTTGCTACTCCACCCAAGAAGACCAAGTCTAAGTCTAAACGGAAGGAGAAATCTTTGGGTGACGCTCCAAAATTTATTTCAAAGTCTGTATTGCTAGAAAATGAAAAAGTGTTTGATAAGGTTGCTTCGAGTTCTTCATCTGCAACCGAAGAAGAAAAAGTTTTGATTGAAAAGAACAAGCTGAAGGATATCAAAGCCAAATTTACTAGTGCAGCTAAGTCAAGAATTGCTTCAGGTTCTTCGTTCAATTCTTCAAAGACTCAAGGATCTAAACACAAAGGTTTGGGTTACAAGGTGTTGGAAGAACCGGTTCAAGCAAAGAAATCAGTGAAGGCTGAGAAGGATCCTAAAGCAAAGGTTACAAAGAAATCACCATCTCAGAAAGAATTTTCTTATTATTCTGGAAGATCTTCATCTTCAAGGAGTCCATCTCCTAGGTATGATTCTTCTGATAGTTTCTTTGATAACTTTCATTCTGAACATTCATCTGATTCTCAAAAATCAAAACATTTTTCACACAATTTTAGAGAAAGACTTTGTTATGTATGTCGTCAACCAGGACATCTAGCTACTGATTGTCCGACGACTGCATATATCCACAACACTGTAAAATATGTGGACAACAAAGGTCAAATTTTTGATGAACCATGGTCCCCAAAGCTTAAGTCAACTCATAAATCGTCTTGGTCTAGATCAAGTTCGTCAGTTGCATCTGATTCAGGTTCCGATCAAAAATTAAAACTTTTACAAATTTGGAAACCAAAAGTTGTTTCCAAGGCCAACAAGGACTTTGTGGAAGACACCGGGCGACCTGACGCTGTTGATTCGAGTCGATCCCAACGCAACTAATGTTTTATTTGGTGTCAAGCAGGTATTTCAGGAAGACCTTTCGGTAATTGGAAATTTGCTGATTGTGAAATATCTGTTCTAATTAAGTTGAATTTCAAATTCAATTTTTTTTTTCAAAATACTAAACTGTGAGTATTCGTGTTGGTTGATCATTTTTTCTTGTTTTTCACTTCGTCTCATTCTTAGGGGGAGTTTGTTTTTGCAAAAAAAATACAAAAATAGTGTCTTGTTTTTCAAATCGTAAAAATGAAAATCTATAAATAGAGTTGTCATTTTTAGGGGGAGAAATTTGAAAAAGAAAAAAACATTGACAAATGCAAAAAGCCAAAAACATTGAAAAATGAGAAATTATATCCGACATGATTGGGAAATGATGGTACATTGGCTGACAGTGTATGACTCATGGATAAAGTAGATGAAAAAGCCATAAGACCATTTGATCGATGTGCAAGGTAGGCTCGACAAATCAGAAAGTATACAAATGTGATATACACTAAATCTGATGCTTAACTTAGTGGACAACATCTTGATGCATATCTCATGATATATCAAGAAAAAGATATGTGAAAAACAAAATGAGAAGTCATTGTGTATACATGTGTTCATTTTGCAAAGATTTAAACTTGTTTGATTTTCTTTATTTTGTCAAACGATCGGACTTTCTCTGCATGTCGAAAGACCGACCTGATCGTTGTTCGTTTGACGTTCTGCTATATTTTCTTTGGTGTTTCGTATAACTCATCGGACATTCTCTGCGTGTACGGGAGTACCGACCTGATTGTTGTTGAGTTATACAACTTCAACTTGTTTTATTTTCTTATTTTGTTAAATTCGAGGCCTTATCTGCGTATCGAAAGATTGACCTTAAGGTAGACGATTTAACGTTCTTATTTCTTTTTGCATGGAACACAGTTGACTATATCATGATTACAATCAATTATGTGATTAAAATCACAAATGAGATCACAAAATGTGATAAGCAAAAGCATATCTGAGTATGTCTGATAGTGTGGGGTACACTGGTCAATACAAATTTAATCAATACCTTAACATATCCAGATGTTATGAGTATGATTGTGCCAGAGTTTAAATTTGGACAAATTATATCTGCAATTGGCATGGCTTATGTGCTTCAAAAATTGAAATTGAAATGTAGTTCAGCATGTTATGACCGATATGATCCCAAGTTGTGATCTTTCTCACAAAAGACAAAAATAGTGTCTAATTCGGTACTGTTTTACTTTTGTTATCAGAAAATGTCAAAAAGATTTTAGGTGTGTTTTGATATAAAGTTTCCAAAAGCCAAAAAGATTTTGTTTCTGATTTGTTTTCTATTGATCAACACGAAATACAAAATCAATTTTCAAAATCAAAATATCTTGGAGTCTCGAAGAGACATTTTGCACCAAGATTATTTATGTTGGCAGGTTTCTAAGTGGGAAGCGAACATCACAACTTCAAGTCTTCTGAAGTTTGTTGATAAAGAGATTTCACACGATGCAATATCAAGTATTCAAGATTGAACTCATCATCAAGGTTGAGGAAGAGTTTGATTGAAGATACAAGATACAAGTTTGTATAGAGGAGATGATACTGCACATGCCGAGGGGGGAGTTTGTTGATACATGGTCCTTGATCGTCATGTGAAGTATCGAATACAAGACAAACTACACAAGGTTGCTGAGGTCCGAACTCAGGCCGAACCTGAAGTTCGGACATGGCCGAACCTTGGGCCGAACCTGAGGTTCGGACCAGCGGGTTCTCTAGTATATATATGTGAGTCTTGTATTGTATTGAAAAATGGACGATAACAGTTTATACTTCAGCGTCATATATTCTTAGTGTACTCTGTGGTTCTCTGTGGTTAATACAAGTCATTTGTATTTACTCTTTGTGTTTCATCTCGTATTACATTGATTTCATTACGACTAAGTAGAAGATCCATACGCTCACGCACTTTCATTAAGGTTGCTCTCTG
>JBCNJP010000024.1:29404830-29436630 GCA_039602395.1 Deinandra increscens subsp. villosa
CACCTACTCCAGAAACCTAACCCTAAATCCAATAATAATGAATTCGTCTGTCCTTCCGCTTCCATCCAATAATCATTTTCCCCCTTTTTGTTGTTTTTGCTTTTTTTCCTTCTGATTTGGTGACTGGGGGTCCAGAATTGAGTTTAAATTGTGTATGTGATTTGTACAGTGCCTTACGGTTCCATACAATAATCGTCTTTTTTGTTCCTTTTTAGACTGTGATTATTACCTATGTATTCATTGGTTTGTAACTGTTTTGTGCTCACATGTTAAGACACAGGCTAACAGGGTGCTAATTCTTTTGAAGGAGCTACCTGATGTAAGTTATATTTGGCTTTTGTTTTTAAATTCATGGTTATGTTTCTATTAGTTTTCCCTTGCTCGATTTATTTGGTATTTAGTAGTCTTAGGTTTAATGTTCATGAGAAGGAATAACTTTTAGTTCTAAACCGGTTTGTGTTGTAGCAGGTTGTAACTAAATTTGGAGATTTTAGTTTTACCACTCTTTTTTGCATCATCGTTTATGCTTGCTTATGTGTTAACCGAATGTTTATGCCACATGTGGAGCTCTTTCTTTTTCGTTACTTTGTTCTTCTAAATCTTTACCATTTTGCTTCATTGCTCAATTCTCAGGTGCCACTCCGTTTATTTTCCGGTAATCTATCTTCATTTTAGTCCGACTATCTCTGTTTCTTAGACGATTTATTTTGTGCTTTGTTTGATTTGTTTGTTGCTTGCTTAGCTGATGATTCCCTTTTCTTCCATTATGTGGAGTGTGGATTATATTTTTATATGTTTTCTGTTTTCTGTTTATTGATGATTATGTTGATTTGATTTTTGGTCTTAGTTGATCGTTATCGTTAGTCTTTTGTATGTTTTTGATGTTTTGTTTTTTTTGTTCTAGAGTACCTTTTTGTGATTTCCTTGCATGTTGGATACCACTACCGTACCTTTATGTTTTAGGTTCACTTTCAATAAGGCATGTTTGTTTATTTCTTTTTGAGTGTAGTGTTCTTTGTTTTTACCTTATGTCTGAGTTTTATGGAACGTTTTTGATGAAGATTTGGTTATGTATCTGTTTTTTACTCTGTAGTGGTTATTTTTGGGTTCCTGTTTGTTGATAGCCATTTTGCTTTGTCTTTGTGAAGCATGCATGAAATGGTGGTTACTAACAGATTTTAAACGATTATAAATTTATCTTTCTTTGCTTTTTTGTATATGTTATCATCTGTGTATGGTTTGTGAATTTGGTTAGATTTTTCCTTTTTTTTTACATCTAATATTAAGAATACATTATTCTTTGTTTGCTTTGTTATATATACTATAATTATATATATGGTTGAAATTGGTTAGAATGAGTTCATGTTCATTTGTTTTTTTTTTGTAAATTTATTTGTTGGGACACTTTTTATATCTGCTTTTAAGAATATATTATCGCTGTTTGTTTTCTTATAAATATTATCATCTACAAATGGTTTGTGAAATTGGTTAGATATGGTATTATCTTTTTCTTTGGGGTTTTCTATTGTATGAGATTGGTGAGGTGTTTCTTCAACTGTTATGTGACCGTATACAAAGGAAGTTCTTTGGGTTTATAGCTTTGCTTGCAAGAAATCGGTGGCCTTATATGTTCTTATGGGTTGTTGATCAGGTGAACTGTAAAAAAAACATCCATGAAAATGTTACTATTTAGCTCATGTTCTGCGTTGTTTCTATGTTTTAAATATACATGGAGATGTTAGTTTCTGCCTCATTGCCTGCTATTTGTTTTGTTTTAAATGTTGCTGAGCTTTTAATTTGGCCATTTGTGTTTCAGGTTAAAGATTTGCAGCTTTAAAGTGTGTATCATTCATCTTCTGCTTAGGTACTTATTAGGGTTACTCTTTGGGTTATTTATAAGAGATGGTGTTTAACCGTTTATGTTTTGGTTGTTTTAAGGTGTTCGGGTGGTTTATATGAAAGGGTGTTTATCTTTTCGTTGTTTTAAGGTTTTGGAAGGCAAAGACTATTTATTTTTCTTGAATGCCCTCCACTTTCATGTTTTATTATTCTTTCAGGAGTCATGGAATTCTTTGTGAGGTTTTGTTGAAGAAAGTGGAGGTGGTATTGAAGGTACTTTTATATTTATGTGTATATATATCCCACACTTATCCTATTTGCAATCCAATATACAGCGTATTAATAGATTGTGTTGTTGAACGGGAAGGGTTATGGTAGACGATATAGTGGCCACGGTAATCCTTGAAGAAATCAGGAAGAGCCTTTGTTTGAGCTTTATGGTAATTTATAATTTTTTCATCATTTGGTGTCACTTCTAATCCTGCATATTTGGTCTTTTGTCTCGTAATTCAAGATTTATCTTGATTCAAGACTTCATGCGTAGAATATTATAATGATTCAAGACTTCATGCGTAGAATATTTGTGTAGATTTATGGGGTGTAAATATATATTTCTACTCTAACCCTAGACTAATTTTCTTGATTTCTTCTAGCGAGTCTTGACTAAAATTGAGGTTTGTGTCGCTTTTTTATGGATTGACGGTTTTAGTCCGGTGTATTTAGTAAATTGTATCACTCTAAAGTATAGATTTAATGGTTACTAAAGGACAGCATGTAGCAGGTTCGCATAATCCGAGTTAATTGTTTATTAAATTGTATGTAGTTTAGTAAATTGTTTACTTGTTTAACTTTGTTTAGTTAACTACTGCTTTTGTAGGTTTAAGAAAATATAGTACTATAATTTGTAAGCTACTTTAGATTTGTCTTTGACATGAGGTTGAAATTGGTTAATAGGTGTATGACGAAACATTGCTTCGTTTTTTTTTTGTCCATCAACGGGCGCACCAGCTTTCTGATATGCCTATTACTTATACTTCTATAGCAGTATGTTTGTTTTGGTGTAATGTTTCTATTTTTCAATCGTTATACGCTTTAGGTACAAGTTATGCTCGTTGTTGCGACTCTATTTTCTTGCTTATTTTTTTTATATGTGTTTCAAAAGTGCTTCGATTTTGTCATGCTGGCAGCAACGCGCCAATTGAAAAACTTGTTAGTATATATATAGAAACATAAAAATTATATGGTAATATTTATTGTTTATTTTTGTTGGCTAATTTTGAGGATTTTGATTTGCTACAATACAATATGTTGGAACCTGTAAAATTTCACATGAATATATGTGCCAAATGTGGTTTGATAATTGTTGGTGAAGATAACTGGGGCCATTTTGAGGGTTTGTTTCATGCCCGTAGAAACTGTGACAGTTCGTTTAATCATTTTTAAACACGTTTTGAGTGTCCAAACTCTAAAAGTTCTAATCAAAGTCATATTTTTGTGTTGTAGCTCCGATGTCAACACTACTTCGTACTTATTGTGTCGCTCATTTCTAGAAAGCATGGTGACAACAGTGAATGGAAGGATGAGCTTGAGGTTTGTCATTAAGGAAGGATAAGTGGTAAGTTTCATCTGAGTAGGTATAATACATGACTAACACCCCTAATACATATGTTACTGAGTGTATCTTGATTCTTGAATGCTTTTAATATATTCAACGGCCAGGCTGAAGGTTGTACAGTCTTAATGGTACCTCACTGCTTGGGAAAACATCAATTTCTTTTTTAGCAACAGGTCTGCAACAAACGGTCGCTGTAATTTTAGCAAATGCATGCTCTATGTTTTGGGTAGGTGACATATTTGCACAAATTGGTTTTGTCAGTTGTTTTAGGTTAGAGACAAAACAGAGGTATGTATAGTGAACCTTTTCTTAAGATGTTATTATTTTCTGGTTCTAATCTTTTATTGATTGGTCTTAAAAAGTGACAATATTATTTTGAAGGTGGAAATCTGATTTGAAACAGGATTTGCTGGAACTGGGATTGGATATTCATCCGAATCAAATGGTGGTGGTGTTGTAGCTATGATGAATCTGAGGGAGTTATTGTGAAGACATTTCAATGTTTCAGCAAGAACCATGTAAGTGATCTTGACCCGTTTTGACTATGTCATTTACATGTGAATGGTTCAATTCTGGATTATGTTTTAGCTCTAACAGGTTGAACATGTTCAATTAAAATGTAGCATTAAGTGTTACAGGTCGAATGGGTTGAGATCACCAAAGTGTATTTCAACATTGGGGTCATATGAAGTGTCTAGATGTGAGTCATATTGATTTGTTAATATATGCCTAAAAAAACAAATCATTTCCTACAAATATTAACTCTCTACAAATGGTTTCTATGCGGGTCGGGTCCTATTCTTTATTGGTTTGCAGGTATTGTTGTCTAATGTTCTATTCTTTATTGGTTTGCAGGTATTGTCCTAGCACTTGGTTTGAAGGTATTACATGTTTTAATTTGGGTGTGATTTTATATGTAGATGTTAGTTAGGATAGTGTTATAAGCATGGTCTTTGGTGTGTAGATGTTTACTTAGAATTTTTACTGTTGGTATAATCTTAATTTATGTCTGTTGTCTAATATCATGTTCCCCTTTATCAGTTTGTAGGTCTTGATGTAGCACTTGCTTTGAAGGTATGACATCATTTATTTTGCCTGTGATTTTATATGTAAATGTTAGCTGGGATAATATTATAAGCATGGTCTTTAATGTGTAGATGTTTACTTTAAATTTATTTCTATGAAATTTTAATTTTTTTAGTTGTTCATGTAGGTTTCGGTTTGGATAACAATTTCGTGTGGATAGATGGCCTCTACACTTGCAAGCGTTCGGTAATGGTTAATATGCTTTATGTTCTATGTTTCGGATTTAGGAATGAAAATTGGTCTTCTCACAAGATATTTCTCTAGCTCTTTTATCTGTTGTTCGATAGTTCAATCTGTTGCACAGAGGTTGTTTGATGAAATGCCTGTTGGCAGATTTTTTAAATTATGCTATTTTTTACGGTCAATATGTTCATTTTCCTTATGCATGAGCTTTTTTGTTTTCCTTGGTTTATTATTTATACATCTAAAATGTTTAACGACATCATTGGGATGAATAGATTTTTGGTTTAATAGAGTTGCATGTTAATTTGGTTCTGTTTTTCATGAGAAATTGGTTTTCTTTTTTCTTAAATTGAGATGACAAAATTTTGTTGCTAATTGGAAGTCTCTGTTTTATAATTTTTCTGGTTTTGCTTCTTTAAAATAGTGCAGGTTATCTTGATCATTTAGTTACAGTTTCATAGTCTTTTTGCTTTCATGGTTTATAAATACATGTTAACATACAACTTCTCACATATTAAACTCATTTATTCTTATGAAGCAGCCTTCATTTTCCTCATAGTTTCTTATGAGAAATTCATTTTTACTTTAGCAGGAATGATACATGTTTGTATTTTACATTGTCTTTGTTTTATTTTCAGTGTGCTTTTCTCTTCATTTTGCTATTGCAGTTTGGGTGTTAGCTTGCATTAGTGCATTTGAAGGTTAGTTTATCTATTGCCATTTACCTTTCTCGTACCTAACTTCTACTATAATGTAAAAGTATCCTGACTATAGTATTATTACATGCACCCAGACAACTTCTTTTGAGATTCCTTATTACTATACTAATAACAATAAAATTGTAGATGACAAAGAAACCACTCCAAAAAAGATGAAGCAGAAATCAGAGTAGCAAAAAACTGAAATCCAGGCATCTTTTGACAGCAGGAAGCAGAAGTAAAAGCATCTTTTGACTAATAGAAAGTTAATATTTTGACAACTATAAGTCTTTCCTCCTTTAAGTTAACAGAAACTTAGTATCCCAACAATATTTTTGTAAAGGCTGCAACACTAAACTGAAAGCCTACTACTAACTCAATTACTCCTAATGGGTCAATAAATACATTTCTGGGAACTACAGTTTCTTTTGTTGTTTGTTTATATGTATTTTTTTCTCTAATTATAAGTAGTTCCTATGAATTGTGTGCAGGTTTCTGTCGTTTGTTTAATGAGTGTGTTGCCTACTGCTAATGGGTCGATAGACACATTTGTATGTGGTTCAGAATGAGGGCTAATAGCTACATGATTTTGTTTAAAGACTCGCCACAGTGTTATATTTGTAACATGTCTTCCTTTTCTATATTTGTATTTTGTGTTTCTAACCATTGGAATTTTTCTTGCAGTTGGTGTTCTCGAGCTGCATGGAGCACTGTTTTAAGGTCAGCTTTTCTTTATACAAAACATATTAGTTTAGAAGGGGCTTTTTGTTTTTTTCATATTGTAGATTCACCGGATATATAGCAGCTGCTGCTGGTCAGCGTCATAAATATACAGAAATTAACAGCAATTATACCTTACCTTCATAATAGTAAGTGGTCAAATGATAACTATTGGAAAAATAAATTAACGATGGATTAATAAAGTGAGAGATTGCACCTGAAGAACAAAAATCCATTTTAAATTTCTAGAACAACCTAAATGCAACCACAAATTAAATGGCAAAAACAATGAATGTCCTAAACATAAGAAGAAATGAAGAACAAAAATCCATGGAGGCTATCACTGATATTAAAACTCGATCTCAGAAACAATTGATAGGATAATTGATCTGATTTACAAAATTAAAAGGAAATCAGCGACGAACCTTGAGTAAGAAACCGGAAGAAATATGGAAAACGCAATGGTAGTCTTTATGAGAAGCATGTATATGTATAATTAGCAAGCGATGACAACCTAATGGGATGAAAAAACCTGCAAATGCAAAACGGAGAACATTTAGTAGAGTAGAATAACAAAACAGACAAATTTAAAAAGGAGAAAAAAACAGGTCGGTTGCCGCCGACGTTACATTTTATTCACGCCGGACAAAGCAACAAAAGTCTAACGTTCCGGCGGTACATTTTCTTCCCGCCGGAACCAAGGAGAGGGTCGGAAACGAAGATTACATAAACAAAAAATATAAAAGACTTACATGGTGTAGGAGATGGCGGGTGGGGGTGGGGGGGGGGGATGAACAAATGAGGCCTCCGTGCTTTTATATAGGATCATAAAAGTGTGATCAATTAATTAAAATGGAGTTTTAAGAACTCCAAAGGGCCATGTTTATTGCCATTAGTTGCAATAAATCTAAAATAGAATGCGGATGAGTTTTATTTATTATGAACTTTAATAAACAATAATATAATTGACATGAGTTATGAGAATTCCGATGGTTTCCATAATGTGATCAAATTTATTATATTGATTATAAGTGTAAGGAATTTATTGTGATACATTTAATCAACCATCCACCATCATGATGATGATGCATGGGCATGTATCATGATCTTATTAAATACAATGCTTAACCATGTAGTACCAACCGCTTTCTTTCAAGTAAACCGTATTTATGATTTAGCATTCATTATGGTGTCACAATTGTGCCATTGCTCAACTTGTAGTGATATATAGATATCCGGATTGGTTAACGTGTTTTTATATTTCGAGCCAACCCTTCTGGCTATCCTTGAGCTATGTCGTCTGGATTAAAAAAATAACACAATATAGTTATACAAAAAAAATAACAAAATGATATGTATACGGAATGGTGACTTGATTTAGCGTCCATCTGCTTAGTATGGTTCTACAATATATATATATATATATATATATATATATATATTAAAAAGGGATGAGATTAACCACATGCCTTATAATATTGACATATTAGTTATCATAAGTTAGTAATAACATTGGTATATATGCTTTTTCATCAAGTTTTGTTGTCTGTCGTAATGTAATACACATGTGCATTATTAGCATGTAATTGTTTTTTATGACATTTATAGTCTTTAATGCACGTGTGCGTTCTATTAATGTCACACTTTGCTAACCATAAATGTAACAAATCTTTCGTACATAGTGTATGTGCATATGCCATTCATTACTAATTGATGTTAGTCCAATGTGTCGTCATTATTGTTCTTAATTTGTCTTATTTATTTATAATAATGGTTGGATTACGTTGCATTTTCACTAGTTTTGTGTTTTGAGGTACCGTGAGCTTAATGTGCTAAAAGTGGAGTTTATGAAGAAGCCTGAAGCTGATTGGTACAAAGTTCGAGAATTGAGCGGGAACGAGTGAAGATTTAGAAGAAAATGAAGAAAAGTTCGAGAATTGAGCTTGATGTAAATGCAGATGTGAGTGCCATAATTTCAGACATTTTGCCCAAGAAACTCCAAGATCCGGGGGCACCAATTATTTCAATTCAAGTTGGTGACTTTCAAATGACCCGTGCCCTTTTGGATCTTGGAGCGAGTGTGAGTATATTACCGGGGAGCTTGTACGACCAGTACGATTTTGGACCCTTGAAGAAAGCCGACACTACGGTGATTTTGGCTGATTTGACCCCCAAGCTTCCCCGGGGAATTTTATCGGATGTGATTGTCAAAGTTAACGAATTTTTCTATCCGGTAGACTTTTTGGTTCTTGATTATGTGTCTGTTGAAAAAACCGCTCAACCAACGGTAATTTTGGGTCGACCTTTTCTAGCTACTAGTCATTCACAAATTGATTGTAGGTCGGGTACTGTTGATATGACTTTTGGGAACCGTAAAATGCGGTTAAGTGTTTTTGGAAATGTGACTAACCCTCGGGAAGACGATGAATGCTTTCGGGCGGAAATTGTTGATGGTCTTATACCTCCATTTTTCCCTTTTAATGAGGAGGATGGGACCCCCGAGTAGTTTGCTTTGTTTGGCAGGGGTTATGCAGATATTGTCACACCCCCAATTTCCACCTAACGGAGTTTAACCGCGTGGGGGTATGATCCAGACCAGGATCCCAGACTTCAGTTACAAACAAACCACAACAGAGTTATAATAAGTAATAACGAGCACTAATTACAGACCCAAAATGAATTAACGGTTAAGCGGAAGCATAAAACGAGTTACAGTTATGGTTCACAAAATGATTAGTTTAACTGATTGGAAATATAGATTTCAATCCAAAAGTAATGTTTAGTACTGCCGCTGCTTGTAACTGAAGTTTTCAAAATAGTTACAGTTCAGAAATTTTTATTTTCCTTAAAAATGTTCTGATTCGCTGTAACCGAGGGCTCTGATACCAATCTGTCACACCCCAAACAGGTACTCAAAGCTGTTTGGAATTTTAAAAAGTAGACTTTTCTAACGGGTCGGACATGTAAACCTTATTATGTTGGGGTGTTTGCTATTTGAAATTGATATACACATATTAAATATAGGATCTGGAGCATTTGAGGTTTAAAACCAAAAAATTGAGTGAGTTATGCCAATTTCAAATTTTCATGAACTAGTTAACTATGTGCCAAATGGGTCAACTTGCAATGTGCATAACTTCTTCGTTATTCGATGTTTTTGATTGATTCTTTTTGCAACAAGTCATGTTTAACAAGTAGTTTAGGCCTGCAAAATTTAAGATCCAAACTCCTAAGTATATAGATTTTGACTATGCCACTAGTTTGAGTGTTGAAGTTGACTTTCTGAGTCAACTTTAACCAAAATGACAATTCTTTGAATTTCTCTCAATCTGAAACTTTTGTATGCATTGTATGACTTGTGTGACTACATGAAACATGTTTAGGTGCTAATATTGCTATTTTCGTCCTCGCGACACCTCCTAACCCGTTTAGGCCATATTTACCCAAACAGGTTGATTGTGACCGACTTGTTGAATCTTTTGCTGTGTATCAGTGCCCCCTAAGGTGAGTTCACTCTCTTTATTGTTATGTCCAGTTAGGGACGATAACGCGCAAGTGGTTGCATCCGGTAAAGGATGGTAACCCGCAACGGTAAGGTATTTCTTACTGAGTAAATTTCCGACCAATATCATATGTGACACTGAGTTGCTTTTAAACTAAAAAGTCCTTACATTCGGACCGTTAATATAGAATAGCGAGGTGATGTTGAGTAGTACTACTGGGGATTGACACCCCCGCTCAGCGGTGCACGGGATGCACCCTCCCGACTGGCGGTCGGACTGAGACCAATGTTAGCCTACCCTCCGTGATCCTTCAAGACGCGGGAAGGCAAGGTTCATAGGTATTCCCTATCAAAACATTGTCAGCTTCGGTTACGAACAATTCAGGTGTACATAACTATAGGCTAGCTACCTACGATATGGAATTTTACTGGTCTTATGATATTGATTGTGTATTACCTGTCTTTATTCATAAACATTAGGTCTACTTGTGACGGGTAGACTGCTTAGTGAACTCACCAGCCTTGGCTGACACTTGATTGTTGAATGCTTTTCAGGGTAGCTTGGAGGATCATGGATGGCACGGGCAGCGGCAGTACTTGTCCTTTGTAAAACCCTTTTGGAAATTGTATTTCAGATGCTTTAGTAATCACTTTTACTAAACTACAACCTTGTAAACTTTTAATGCTTCCGCTGATTTTTGTAAAATGTAAACTCTGATTTATTTAATGTAATACATGACTGTTTACCCCTTTAACTACGGCTTGGTAATCTGTCACACCCCCAATTTCCACTAACGGAGTATAACCGTGTGGGGTGTGATCGATATGGTCAAGGAGATGGAAGCAGAAGATGAGAGCCACGAGTTGATGGCATTGAGAGACCAAAGACCACCATGGTCTGTTCAAGTGGAGAGCTTACCGGAGCATATCGACTCACAATTGAAAACTTCACTCGAATCACCACCTTCTCTTGAACTTAAAGAACTTCCTAAACATTTAAAATATAGCTTTGTTGGAGAAAATAACACTCTCCCTGTTATTATTTCTGCAGGTTTAACTGAGGATCAGGAGGAAGAGCTAATGAAGGTGTTAGTGAAGCATCGGGCGGCTATTGGGTGGACAATTGCAGATTTGAGGGGAATTAGTCCATCCATAGTCATGCACAAGATTATTACCAAGGAAGGAGCAAAGCCCGCGAGAGATGCGCAAAGGAGACTTAACCCAAACATGCGTGAGGTAGTCAAGAAGGAGGTACTCAAATGGCTTGATGCAGGTATTATTTATCCTATCTCCGATAGCACATGGGTAAGTCCAACTCAAACCGTTCCTAAGAAAGCGGGAATCCAAATAGTAAGGAACGAGAAAGGTGAGGAAATAGCCACCCGACCGGTAACCGGGTGGCGAATTTGCATTGACTATAGGAAGTTGAATTCCACAACTAACAAGGACCATTTTCCTCTACCTTTCATTGACCAAATAATTGAGAAGTTGTCCGGTCAAAAGTTTTATTGTTTTCTAGACGGTTATTCGGGGTACAACCAAATTGCCATTCACCCCGATGACCAACAAAAGACCACTTTTACTTGTCCTTATGGCACCTTTGCTTTCCGGAGGATGCCATTCGGTTTGTGTAATGCCCCGGCCACTTTTCAAAGATGCATGATGGCTATTTTTTCTGATATGATCGGGGATTCACTTGAAATTTTTATGGACGACTTTTCAATTTTTGGTACATCGTTTGAGTCTTGTTTGAACCAATTAACACGAGTCTTAGAGCGTTGCATAGAAACTAATCTAGTGTTAAGTTGGGAAAAGAGCCATTTTATGGTTCAAGAGGGGATCGTGTTGGGACACGTGGTGTCGAGTCGTGGGATTGAGGTTGATAGGGCAAAAATCAAAGTAATTTCAACTTTGCCTCCTCCCACGAATGTTAAGGGCATTAGGGCATTTTTAGGTCATGCCGGTTTTTATAGGAGGTTCATCAAAGATTTTAGCAAAATTACTAAACCTCTTTGCAAACTGCTGTTAAAAGATGAAGTCTTTGATTTTAATGATGAGTGTTTGAATTCTTTTAACACTTTGAAGAATAAATTAATTGAGGCACCAGTGTTGCAAGCACCCGATTGGTCCATACCTTTTGAAATTATGTGTGATGCATCCGATTTTGCTGTAGGGGCGGTTTTGGGTCAAAGGGTAGATAAAAAACCGGTTGTGATCTATTATGCAAGTAAGACTTTAGATGGGGCTCAATTGAATTATACTACCACTGAAAAAGAATTACTTGCAGTTGTGTTTGCTCTTGATAAGTTCAGGTCATACATCTGGGGAAGCAAAGTGATAGTGTATTCGGACCACAGTGCGGTTCGGTACTTGATGGAGAAGAAGGATGCCAAGCCGAGGCTCATTCGGTGGATCCTTTTGTTGCAGGAATTTAATCTGGAAATTAGAGACAAGAAGGGTAGTGAGAATGTGGTGGCGGACCATTTGTCCCAATTGCCCGACATTGAAGCAGAAGAAGATGAATGGAGCATCAATGAGACTTTTCCTGATGAACAATTATTAAGTGTTTCTCATTTGCCTTGGTATGCTCATATTGTGAATTATTTGGCTGCAGGTACAATTCCGGAACATTGGCCCAGGAGAAAGAAGGTGCATTTGAAATCCCAAGCACACAAGTACATATGGGATGAACCGGATTTGTTCAAGGTAGGACCGGATCAAGTAATCCGGAGATGTGTACCGGAGTCAGAGGTAAAAGCAGTGTTGGAGTTGGTCCACGCATCAGCATGTGGAGGCCACTTTAGTGGGCAGAAGACGGGTCACCGGGTTTTATCATCCGGATTGTTTTGGCCCTCACTTTTTAAAGATGCGTTTGAGTTCGTGAAGCATTGCACGAGATGTCAGCAGATGGGAAGCATCACAAAGGGTGATGAGATGCCTTTGCAACCAATTTTGGTTGTAAAGATTTTTGATGTTTGGGGCATAGATTTTATGGGCCCTTTCCCTAATTCTAATGGTTTTCTTTATATTCTAGTAGCGGTAGATTATGTTTCCAAATGGATAGAAGCCATTGCTACTAAGACCAATGACCATAGTGTAGTTTGCAAATTTGTCCAACAAAATATTTTTTCTAGGTTTGGAATCCCTCGTGTGATCATAAGTGATGGGGGATCTCATTTCAAGAACTTTCAATTTGGCAAACTACTAAAGAAATATGGCATAGACCACCGAATTGCAACCCCAAAACCACCAACAGAAACTAATTCCGAGCTCCTACAGGTTTTGTTTTCTTGTAATTCTTGTTTAATTTTAGTTTTTTCGAGTGTTTGTGTTTTTAGGTTAGTTTGTTCGTTTGTGCTGATTTTGAACCGATTATATGTGAGAATTGAGGTTGTCGGAGTGTGGGAATAGGATAGAAGGGTCGGTTTCGACCGATTTTAATTTTTCTGCCATAAATTGGGCGGCGTACCGCCTAGGTCTCCAACATTGGAGGCGGTACGCCCAAAATTGAAATTAGGGTTCCTGTTTGTCAAATTGGGCGGCGTACCGCCCCAATTGACCAAGTTTTGGGCGGTACGCCCTTGGATGATTTTCACAGAATTTTTAACAATTTCCCAAAAATCCAATTTTGTCGGTTTTGATTTTTTAGTTTTAAATTTAGTTTTCTTTCGAGTTTAATTTTTGTTTTCTTTATAAAAAACCTTGAAAAACCAAAAAAATTTGAAAAATCGAAAAATCCAAAAATAGTTTGTGAATGTGGAAATCAATTGCAGGAAGTCTCGGTTATTATCATTTTTGTTGTTCTTGTGCTAACTTGTGTGAATCAGGATGTCAGGCCAGCAAGGGTCTAGTTCCGGGACACGCGGTCCCAAGAGGAGGCGACGTGGAGATCCGGATGTCGCTGTTCCGGTCCCCCCATTCAGACGGAGGATCATAGGCTACTGGGGGCCGGAGATATTACCTGAGGCGGATGTTCCAGCACCGCCGGTCGCGAGGAGGAACCATCAGCACCACTCGTTGCTAAGGTTCGAGCACGGGTCGCATGAGGAGTGACAGATGAGGAGATTCGTGGCGATGCCGTTGCTACATCATCGTACGATTGACTGGGGATTGTTGGCTCAGATTGGGTAGCTGGAGATGATCAGATAGTTGGTGACTGAGAGATGGAGGATGGCGTTGACCCCGGATGACCACCAGTACTTGGAGCTGACTGTGGAGTTTTTATCGACATTCCAGGTGGGTCCGGGGAAGTTTGGAGACGGGAATGCCCTGACATTCGCTTTAGGCCGTCGGACTCATCACATGAGCATTCCAGCGTTTGCGGTCTTGTCAGGGTTGTATTCGCAGGAGGAGGTTGAGCCGCCAGAGTTTGCTGAGCTGCCGAGCGGGGTTTTCAGCCGAGCACACCCACAGGGGGTTATTGATTTGCAGCTCGCCGCGTTTTGGGATGAGATAGGAGCAGTTCCGCACTTGGACAGTGTGATTGAGTCACATATTAGGGATCCTGTTATCAGATATATCCACAGGATAGTTGCGTGTACTATTCTCGGCCGCCGCTCTGGGGTCGAAAAGTGCACGAAGCTGGATTTGGTTGTGCTGCGGTCGATTGTTGGGGGTCATGATCTCAACATTGCTGGTGTTTTGGTATCATCATTTGCGAGGAGGAGGACGTCGGGGACGGGAGTACATCTGAGTATGGGGCCTTATGTGACGAGGTTAGCGAGGAGACTGGGAGTGTTTGATGCTGGTAGGTATTTAGAGACTCATCTGACGATTGGAGCGGAGACGTCGCATTACGAGCTGGGTGATATGAGGTTGGCCTCCATGGTTACTATGACTGATCCCCCGCAGTGGGCGCCTGTTCGCGATAGGGTTGTTGTGGGAGATGAGGCAGCTAGGGCCGCGAGGCGGCATAGGATTTTGCACCAGGTAGAGAGGCCGTTGAGGCAGAGACCAGAGAGGCAGCCGAGGGCTGACCAGGTTACAGTGGCGATGGCTCAGGAGACGGTTTTAGATTATGTGGATATGAGGTGTGATCGGATTGAGAGGGCGCTTAGGTATATGATGACACAGCAGGGTATGGCTATCCCTGATTTCTTTCAGGAGCCTGCTGAGGGAGATGATGGTGGAGATGCTGCTGAGGGAGATGATGGTGGAGATGCTGCTGAGGGAGGTGATGATGAGGAGTTGGATGCTGGAGGAGATGCAGGTGGGGATGACGCTGGAGATGATGATGAGGAGTAGGTGCTGTTCATGCTGATATCACTGCTACTGCCGATCGGTTTTGTTTCTTTTCCCTTGTACTTTTTGGTTATTTTGTTTTTGCTAAATCATGGTCTGTATGATATTATCTTATATTATAACTGGGGGTACTGTACGGAGTAACTGGTTGGGTGGTTGTGATTTCTTTTTGATTGTATATATGGCATGATGTTTCTGTTCTTTGATTAGCACCATGAGTGAGATGTGACATTCATACATTACTTCTTCCATCTGATTTCTGGAATTCACGATCTGTGCGAGAGGGTGTTGGACGACTTCCGAGGAGCTTTTCACGATGATATCAGGGGAGTGTGTTCCAACTTGTTCTTTTTATTTATTTATTTATTTTCTTTTTATTTTTGCATTTTATCTTTATTTTTATTTTAATTTCACCGTTCGTGTCTGTATATTCGTTATGTGCGTGTTTCCTATCACATTGAGGGCAATGTCGATCTTAAGTGTGGGGAGGGGGACAGGACGTCAGTTTTTAGTAGTTTTTTGAATTTTTAGGTAGTTGTGTTTATTTTGAAAAAATAAAAAATAATAAAATAAATAATTAAATAAAAAAAAACTAAAAAATACAAAAATCCAAAAAGATTTTTCATTTTTCTTTGAGTCATTCTTAGTTTAGTGTTTTGAGTCAAATCTGTTTTGAGATAAATTGCCGGTACATGGAAAATGATAGTACAATTGGGAATCGATTTTCAGAATAAAAATAAATAAAGAAAGGGAAAAGTGGTAGAAAAGGAGAGAATGAAAAATGTATCTAATTTGTGATGTGTCGGTAGGCCCAACTGATTTAGTAAAGCTTAATTATCCTTTGGTGTTTATTGTTGTATAAATATGTAATTAAATTAGCTTGCTAGTGGGTTCCCATTTTAGGAGTTAGAGTGAGATTGAAACTGATGATTAGGAGGAAAAAGACCTTTTTAGATTAGATACTTATATATCCTCAGAATAACTTGGCACGTTATGATCTTTTTGCGAAAGCAAATCCGAGAAATAACAGCGCCCCATTTTTCCATCTTTTGAGCATATTAGGAAAATAATTGGTTAATAATTTAGAGTGAAGGGACAGAATACTCACGTACGAACTAAGGATAGTATCCCGTGGTGAGTGCCTCTGATGATGTTCCGGATCTCGCGGGCAAAACACTTACGTATGATTTCGAGGGTAAGACCTTGTGAAAGAATGCCTCTAATGATGTCCGTTGGTAAGTATAGTTAAAATTAACCATCTACAAAAAAAAATGAAAAAAAAAGAAGAAAAAGAAAAAAGAAAAGAAAATGAAAAAATAGAAGCAACAGTAGTCAAATAAATGCTCAACAACTTCACTATCCATTCAAGTCCATCATTCTTGGGATATATGAGTATCTGGTTTAACTAGGGTGGGGAAAATATAAATAATTCATCTTTATTACCCTTTACTTTGACCGAATATGAATCGGGATTAGATTGAGCTAGAATTTTCTGAATGTGGGGCACATAGGCAGGTTGATACAAATGATTGGTAAATTATATAAACACTTTGGGGGCTCAAAGATCAGTGGTTGGGTTTAGTCGGACAGAAATATCGGCGATTGCAATTAGTATATATGAATACATGTTGGAATGTGGATTGAAAAGGTTGATAATTTGAAATGTTAAGTGATTTTGAGTTGATTTTCCCGATTATGATTCCATGGCAGTTTTTCCGAGACGGAAAAAGTCAAGTGTGGGGATGTGATGTTAGTCCAATGTGTCGTCATTATTGTTCTTAATTTGTCTTATTTATTTATAATAATGGTTGGATTACGTTGCATTTTCACTAGTTTTGTGTTTTGAGGTACCGTGAGCTTAATGTGCTAAAAGTGGAGTTTTATGAAGAAGCCTGAAGCTGATTGGTACAAAGTTCGAGAATTGAGCAGGAACGAGTGAAGATTTAGAAGAAAATGAAGAAAAGTTTCTGAAATGAAGACCTGGGCGGTACGCCCAGAGATGCAGAGTTCAGGGCGGTACGCCCTAATGTTTAGAAATGAATCCGGAAGAAGAAATCCGGGCGGTACGCCCAGACTTACATAATTTGGGGCGGTACGCCCCGAATCAGTCGACAGAAGTTTTTCTAGGGTTTACTATTTAAACTTGTTTGTTAAGTTTTTGAGATTATCTCTTCATTATTGTGCGACCAGAGGCTTAGGGTTACGACTTTGAGCATTGTTTTGGAGCTTTTTGAGAGATTTCAATCATTCGGTATAGTTATTCAATGCAATTTTTCTGTATGTGTTTGTTTGTTAAGTTAGCTATGTCCGGCTAATCACCCCTAACTGCTTTTGGTGATTGGTTGGTAAAATCGTTCTCTTCTTAACCGACTACTTGACTAGTTGTTCCGGAATCCTTGCAACCGTTGAACACCCGCATGCTAAATTATTTAATCTAACTAGTAACCTAGAGTTTTAGTGGTCCCCTGACATGATCTAGCACTTTCTTGCGGCAGGACTAATCAGCCCATTAGGAGTTTAGGTTATTAGGTCAAGGAGGCAATTGGGGGGCATGTCTATGTGTCACAGCTAAGTAATTATGTTTTGCTTAGATCGGTAGCCAACCAGGATCCAAAAGTGGTTAGATTCGTTTAATTGATAGTTCAAGTATTTCATTAGCTTAAAGTTAGTTACTTTAGTAGTTAATTCACCTCAATCATTCAAAACAGCTAAGTGGCAAAGTAGGTAATTTTAGGTAATTGGTAATTTTAGTTAATTTAGTTTAATTAATTGGTCAATTTCCACATATCCCTAGGTTCGATAACCCTAGCTTCCACTACTACAAATTTAATCTAAGTTGGGGATTTGAAACGGCCTGACAAACCGTTATCACTAATCTCCATTGTAACGCAACTTTTGTCCATGACTAACAAACCGATGATGTATAACACTTAAGAGGCTAACATACCTTAACCTCAAGTATTATTAGTTAATTGTACCTATTTAGAGATTATACGTAACATTAGTTTTAGGGTGATTATAAATCAAGAAACAACTAAATGAACAAACACCTCTTGTTATGCATTTCATCGAACAAGTGATGTGCATCAACCTCAAACGTAAAACCAAAAACATTTAATTCTTAAATCCTAACATTCTAGACTCGAAATCACAATCCATACACAACCGGTGTTCAAGATGTGTAACCTTAATTGGTACAAAATAACTGATCATCAACTGATATAGTATAATGTTACTTAAAAAGCCATGCTCACCACTATGATGCACGTGTGCATCGTTGACTGTACTGTAGTGTTGTTTTTGCTCGGTATATGGTTTTCAATAAACATCATCGTTATTAGTTCAAAATCGGTACCGGTACTAATATATAACTTTTGGATTGATTGTTGCACATGTGCATCATGACTAACTAACTATTTTATGTGATCTGTAATGCCTTAAAAATTATGTGTTATGCACGTATTGATCAATGTCGGACTCAATTTGGAGAAATTATTGTGTAATATGGTAGAATAACGGAAATACCTTAATCTAAGAAAAATTATTAGATTCAGAATGCACTAAATATCAAAGATGATTATGTCCAAAAACAAAAAAACAAGATGTCATCAAGATGGAGTAATGAACAATTCAATTTTAAATAATCGTTTGGCTAACGGACTGGGAAATAGACACACAACGTCATTGATTATCCCTGATTAAATTGGCAAATTCGACAAAGCATGTAAAGCACATGATTGTAGAATACGAGTCAGGGAACTTACACTTACCGATCGAGTCAAAGGATGCGATATTCGGTCGAGAAAAGCGGCGGTGATTGGACGGTAGCGGCGGTGATCAGACGTCGTTCGCGGTGGTGGCGGTGATCAGACGCCATTCGCGGTGTAGCGTGTGGGGTTAAGGCTGAATGATCGTAAGTGTGTAATTGTGAATTGGGATCGACAGTTTCTTCCTAAACTTTTCATAATTCTGAATTTAACCCTCCTAGATTTTTAGAATGTAAAACTTGGAAATTACATATTAGGTCCCTCCTTGTTAAAAAAATCTATTGTTTTAACGTTTTCGCAGCACGATCCTTACCCTATATATATATATATATATATATATATATATATATATATATATATATAACCTTTTTAAAAATATGGAAAACTAGTTACACCAGTGTAACATTTGATCTAAACAAGATATTCCACCTTATTTAAACATGTTACACCAGGTATAACATAGTTGTTTATATACATATATGTAACCATCATCGCTATAGTTACATATGTGTAACAATAATAACTAGGTTTTCTAGTGTTATATGTAAAAGAGAGATCTAAATGAGAGATATTTATTGAAATTCAAATCAAAGTTGGACATCCAGAAATTATTATATAGGTATTTTACTAAAATACCCAGGTTTTCCGGGTTTTCCAATATTTAGAAGGTTTTTCAATGATCCTCTTCCTATATATATAGGGTAGGGATCCATGGAAAACCATTCATTTTTTATAAACCTGAAAAACTTTTCTAACCATTGATTTAAAATTTATGGTTGAGATTAAAGAAGGGCAAGATTGTAAAATGTATTGGTTTAATGAAGGTCATGATAGACAAATCATAATTCTATTAATTAATGTTTTAATTAGTTTTCTCTTTCCAATTTCCTCTTTCCTAAAATCTATCGTTCTCTCTCTCTCTTCTATCTCCCTCTTTCCTTTAATTTCAAATTTTCACACCATGTTATAGATAATTTTCAAACATACTTTACCAAAAAAATACGTATATCATAAGTTCATCACTCTCGTCACTATTGTTACATAGGTGTAACAATAATTTCATCTATATTTTTTAAGAAGAAAAAAACGTCACTGTTATGACGAGAAGTTGAGATGAAACAAAGTTTGTTACACCAGTTCATTACTATCGTCAACGTTGTTATGAGAAGTTGAGATGAAATAAAATTTGTTTCGTCAGTGTAATTACTTGTTGAAAACTATAGTTACACTTATGTAACCATTTTTAAATTGAGATGTAGATGAGATACAACCTACGTTACATGTGTGTAATCACAATTTACATAATAAATCAAATTAAATAGTGTACAATCTAACAAAACCCAATTATATTTTTGTAATCAATTCATAACTTCATAATTAAAACTCGAAACTTTTAACTACACAAGTGTAAGTAACATAATATAATATAATAGATTGAAAATTGGATTATCTTGGTTACATAAATGTAACAAGCCTTCTTCTTGTGCATCATCATTATCTTCATTGACATCTTCGTGTGCATTATCATCTTCTTTCATCCTATTTGTTTTTCAAAATCGTTGTTACACCGTTGTAACAACTATGAACAATATATATAAAAAACCACCAAATTAGACGAAATTATAACCCAAATAAACATCTCCCATCTTCAAATCTGTACATAATGATCAAAATTGAGACATGCATGAGTGGATCGGGGTATGAAGGGAAGGAAAAAAAGTTAAGTAATTATGGAACAGGAGAGTTCTCACCTATCGTCGCCTCTCTCGCGACTACAGTTGCCGGAAATCACAACAGGGTCGTCGGACCAAGGCAGAGCCGTCGCCCTTCCTTCGTCAGTACCCTAGCCGCCGTTGCGGTTATTGGTTCTTCTGTCGACCACCGCGATAAGGAGGAAAGCTCAGCGAGTTTACTTTCATTTTCAGAAGTGTACAAGAGAAAAGGAACGGTTGAAGGTGTTCTTGATTAGGGTTTGATAGTGAGGAAACAGATAAAGGAACGATGGTGAATCAGTGAATTGATAGAGACGATATGGTTCCCATAAATATGGAATGTAGTTATGATGATTTAAAGAAAAAAATGGTTTCCTAAAATAGTTTATGTGAAATGTACCTTACTACCCTTTTAATAAAATAAATAATTTTTTTTGTTGCTTATTTGGGTATTTTTCGCTAATTCCTTTTGGCTAAGACGTTCTGTTTAATCACCATTGTTCAATTCCGTAAATTTTGATTTTTGTCAAATCTCTTCTCCCAATATTTATCTATTTAATCTTATTTGACCAAAATTGTTTATCTTTATCGGTTACCTATTTTTTTGTGGTCTGAATTTGCATTCGAAAGGCATGGGATATTGGAATTGATTGATTCCACTGATCTGAAAATTAAAAAATAAACTAATAGTTATTTTGGAAGCTGGTCAACATAATTTGAGTTCATATTATATGGTCCTTTCTTTTCGTGATTTTAGAATTGAAGGCATAGCTAATACTTGTTTGCTAATCTGAACATTTTCGGGATCAACTTCTTGGATTTTGATTTGAGTCTTTTATTCACGTAATCACGGATTTGATTTCTGGCATCCACGGCTCGTGGAAATTGTTAGGTGATTGATTTTTGGTGGTTCAATTGTTCACGGCGGAGGCTTACAATCTTACATATTTTTTGTTTTTGTTTTAGCTTCTGTTTCAATTCATAAGGCAAAGATTCGTAAGGCAAAGACATGATTTATGTTTGAGTTAAATTTGGTCAAACAAGAATGGTCAAAGGAGGATTTCACGTGGTCAAGGAGCTAAATTCTAGTTGCAATTAACTCCGGTTTTCGACCGTGTATTGATTTTGGCTCGGTCAAAATAGGTTTTCGATTGGAGCACAGGTTTTCGGTCTAAATTTCAAGTGTTTCAAAGTTGTTACTTACGTTTTTCCTGTGAGTTTCTTGTGATTTTTGTGTTGGTTACAAGTGTTGCAGAAGCAAGAAGCCCGTGTTCTATAAGCCCCTCGATCGAAATCTGTGGCTTGGACCCTTATTTCGATCGAAATCTTTGGCTTTTCGAGCCTTTTGGATACTTTTCAATCGGAAAGTCCCTTCGTGACTTTCAATCAGCTCTGTTTCGATCAGAAAGTCCTTTCGTGACTTTTCGATCAGCTCCCTTTCGATCAGAAAGTCCCTTCATGACTTTCGATCAGCTCCGTTTCGATCGGAAAGTCCTTTCGTGACTTTTCGATCAGCTCCCTTTCGATCGGAAAGTCCCTTCGTGACTTTCGACCAGCTTCGTTTCGCTCGGAAAGTCCCTTCGTCACTTTTCGATCAGCTCCGTTTCGATTGGAAAGTCCCTTCGTGACTTTTCGATCAGTTCCGTTTCCATCGAAAAGTCCCTTCGTGACTTTTCGATCAGCTCTGTTTCGATCGGAAAGTCCCTTCGTGACTTTTCGATCAGCTTCGCCTTTCGATCGGAAAGTCCCTTCGTGACTTTTCGATCAGCTCCATTTCGATCGGAAAGTCCCTTCGTGACTTTTTCGATCAGTTCCGTTTCGATCGGAAAGTCCCTTCGTGACTTTTCGACCAGCTCTCGATCTTCGAATCGGAAAGTCCCTTCGTGACTTTTCGATCAGCTTACACTTTTCGATCGAGCCGAAACTTTGCCAGATCGAAAAGCTGACTTTCCGATCCTGTTAAGACTTTTTTATCATTATTTGTGTTTTTTTGTTATAGACTTAACATGTAATGCATGTGTGCATCGTAGTGCGTTACATATCTTACAACCGTATTGTGTACGTGCATTACATGGGTGGACGTTGTAAATGACTTATAATATATGTGAGGTTGTGTACATCGTGTGCATAAATTTTAACGATGCTATGCCCATACTTTTAATACTCGTGTGTTAATGCTACAACATTATGTTCTTACATGATTCATCTGATGGTTCGGATTCTTGTTCCTTTCCTCTAACTACCAGCTGCTTATCGTTGCCCTGGCACCTCATGATTTCTATTCTATATCCGTTAACAGTTAACTCGATAAGTTATTACAGACATTCTGGTTTCATGACACCATCAGGTTGTGTAGTCCATATAATACCGTCTGCATTGTCTTCGTACTGGTCGTCACGAAGCTATCGCTGTTTTCGGCATCCGACGACCCGTCGTCTTGTTGAACGCCATCCTCACTGTCATCTTTATCGTTGTCACCACCTTCAACTTCTATTCCTTCCAATTCACCCTCACCAGTTTCGTTTTCTGATTCACCTCATCTGAAACTTCGTATTCTGATGTTACTTCTTCGCTACTTTGCTTTTGTTGTTGTTTCCTCAGGTGACTGTTTGCTTACAATATAAAAAACAGACGATGTTAAGTGTATTACACGTGTCTAAGACAGTTCAATTTGAATCATACTATAAAATAAGGATTATGCATGACCCATCCGGGTATACTATATGTGTGTGGTATATTGCACACGTGCATTATATCACATGAATGGTGTTATATTAATACTACCGAATATACAATAGTCTATACCTCCGTGGAGAATCCTTTTCGTGATTGTATCCTTCTTTTTTGGTGCTTTCGTTGCGCCCTTTATGTCTTTTTTTCCGGTTTGTATATAACATTTGATCTCTTTACATTTGATCCCGCTGATTAATATTTTAGAAACTACACATGTTTTCTGGATATTTACAGTACATGTATTTATATGCGACGGTTGTGTATCGGTCTTACCAGGTTTAAGTGGACGCTCGTCACCACTATTGTAAACAATATCCGGATTGGTTGACGTGTTTTTATATTTCGAGCCAACCCGTCTGGCTATCCTTGAGCTCTGTCGTCCGGATTAGAAAAATAACACAATATAGTTATACAAAAAAATAACAAAATGATATGTATACGGAATGGTGACTTGATTTAGCGTCCATCTGCTTAGTATGGTTCTAAAGTATATATATATATATATATATATATATATATATATATATTTAAAAAGGGATGAGATTAACCACATGCCTTATAATATTGACGTATTAGTTATCATATGTTAGTAATAACATTGGTATACATGCTTTTTCATCAAGTTTTGTTGTCTGTCGTAATGTAATACACATGTGCATTATTAACATGTAATTGTTTTTTATGACATTTTTAGTCTTTAATGCACGTGTGCGTTCTATTAATGTCACACTTTGCTAACCATAAATGTAACAAATCTTTCGTACATAGTGTATGTGCATATGTCATTCATTACTAATCTCCATTGTAACGCAACTTTTGTTCATGACTAACAAACCGATGATGTATAACACTTAAGAGGCTAACATACCTTAACCTCAAGTATTATTAGTTAATTGTTCCTATTTAGAGATTATACGTATCATTAGTTTTAGGGTGATCATAAATCAAGAAACAACTAAATGAACAAACACCTCATGTTATGCATTTCATCGAACAAGTGATGTGCATCAACCTCAAACATTAAACCAAAAACATTTAATTCTTGAATCCTAACATTCTAGACTCGAAATCACAATCCATACACAACCGGTGTTCAAGATGTGTAACCATAATTGGTACAAAATAACTGATCATCAACAGATATAGTATAATGTTACTTAAAAAGCCATGCTCACCACTGTGATGCATGTGTGCATCGTTGACTGTACTGTAGTGTTGTTTTTGCTCGGTATATTGTTTTCAATAAACATCATCGTTATTAGTTCAAAGTCGGTACCAGTACTAATATATAACTTTTGGATTGATTGTTGCACATGTGCATCATGACTAACTAACTATTTTGTGTGATCTGTAATGCCTTAAAAATTATGTGTTATGCACGTATTGATCAATGTCGGACTCAATTTGGAGAAATTATTGTGTAATACGGTAGAATAACGGAAATACCTTAATCTAAGCAAAATTATTGGATTCAGAATGCACTAAATAACAAAGATGATTATGTCCAAAAACAAAAAACAAGATGTCATCAAGATGGAGTAATGAACAATTCAGTTTTAAATAATCCTTTGGCCAACGGACTGGGAAATAGACACATAACTTCATTGATTATCCCTGATTAAATTAGTAAATTCGACAAAGCATGTAAAGCACATGATTGTAGAATACGAGTCAGGGAACTTACACTTAGCGATCGAGTCAGAGGATGCGATATTCGGTCGAGAAAAGCGGCGGTGATTGGACGGTGGCGATGGTGATCAGACGTCGTTCGTGGTGGTGGCGGTGATCAGACGCCGTTCGCGGTGTAGCGTGTGGGGTTAAGGCTGAATGATCGTAAGTGTGTAATTGTGAGTTGGGATTGACGGTTTCTTCCTAAACTTTTCATAATTCTGAATTCAACCCTCCTTGATTTTTAGAATGTAAAACATGGAAATTACATATTAGGTCCCTCCTTGTTAAAAAAATCTATTGTTTTTACGTTTTCGCAGCACGATCCTTACCCTATATATATATATTTATAACATTTTTAAAAACATGGAAAACTAGTTACACGAGTGTAACATTTGTTCTAAACAAGAAATCCCACATTATTTAAACATGTTTCACCAGGTATAACATAGTCGTTTTTGTTACATAAGTGTAACCATCATCGCTATAGTTACATATGTGTAACAATAATAACTAGGTTTTCTAGTGTTATACGTAAAAGAGGGATCTTAATGAGAGATATATAATGAAATTCAAATCAAAGTTGGACATCCAGAAATTATTATATAGGTATATTACTAAAATACCCAGGTTTTCCGGGTTTTCCAATATTTAGGAGGTTTTTCAATGATCCTCTTCCTATATATATATTGGGTAGGGATCCATAAAAAACCATTCATTTTTGAAAAACCAGAAAAACTTTTCTAACTATTGATTTAAAATTGATGGTTGAGATTAAAGAAGGGCAAGATTGTAAAATGTATTGGTTTGATGAAGGTCATGATAGACAAATCATAATTCTATTAATCAATGTTTTAATTAGTTTTCTCTCTCAAATTTCCTCTTTCCTAAAATCTATCGTTCTCTCTCTCCCTTCTATCTCTCTCTTTCCTTTAATTTCAAATTTTCAGACCAAGTTATAGAAAAATTTCAAACATACTTTACCAAAAAAATACGTATATCATAAGTTCATCACTCTCGTCACTATTGTTACATAGGTGTAACAATAATTTCATCTATATTTTTGAAGAATAAAAAAACGTCATTGTTATAACGAGAAGTTGAGATGAAACAAAGTTTGTTACACCAGTTCATTACTATCATCACTATCGCCAACGTTGTTATGAGAAGTTGAGATGAAATAGTGTACAATCTAACAAAACCCAATTATATTTGTGTAATCAATTTACATAATAAATCAAATTAAATAGTGTACAATCTAACAAAACCCAATTATATTTGTGTAATCAATTCATAACTTCATAATTAAAACTTGAAACTTCTGATTACACAAGTGTAAGTAACATAATATAATATAATAAATGGAAAATTGGATTATCTTGGTTACATAAATGTAACAAGTGTTCTTCTTGTGCATCATCATTATCTTCATTGACATCTTCGTGTGCATTATCATCTTCTTTCATCCTATTTGTTCTTCAAAATTTGTTGTTACACCGTTGTAACAACTATGAACAATATATATAAAAAAACACCAAATTAGACGAAATTATAACCCAAATAAACATCTCCCATCTTCAAATATGTACATAATGATCAAAACTGAGACATGCATGAGTGGATCGGGGTATGAAGGGAAGGAAAAAAAAGTTAAGTAATTATGGAACAGGAGAGTTCTCACCTCTCTTCGCCTATCTCGCGACTACAGTTGCCGGAAATCGCAACAGGGTCGTCGGACCAAGGCAGCGTCGCCGCCCTTCCTTCGTCGGTACCCTAGCCGCCGTTGCGGTTATTGTTGCTTCTGTCGACCACCGCGATAAGGAGGAAAGCTCAGCGAGTTTAGTTTCATTCTCAGAAGTGTACAAGAGAAAAGGAACGGTTGAAGGTGTTCTTGATTAGGGTTTGATAGTGAGGAAACAGATGAAGGAACGATGGTGAATCAGTCAATTGAAAGAGACGATATGGTTCCCATAAATATGGAATGTAGTTATGATGATTTAAAGAAAAAATGGTTTCTTAAAATAGTTTATTTGAAATTTAACTTACTACCCTTTTAATAAAATAAATAATTTTTTTTGTTGCTTATTTGGGTATTTTATTTTCGCTAATTCCTTTTGGCTAAGACGTTCACCGTTTAATCACCATTGTTCAATTCCGTAAATTTTGATTTTTGTCAAATCTCTTCTCCAAATATTTATCTATTTTAATCTTATTTGACAAATTTTTTTTATCTTTATCGGTTACCTATTTTATGTGGTCTGAATTTGCATTCGAAAGGCATGGTATATTGGAATTGTAAGGATCAAAACGTCCCTCACACGATATCAATGTATAGTAACAACCGTGCGGAATCCGGTGTTACTAGATGATTCAAGAACAATAATCAATAAAGTAAGTAAACGGTGAAAGCAATAAGAAAGACAAACCAATTGATGAACACTTTGATTAGAAACCTTGTTGCAACACACAAAAGTCTCGAAATTCTCTGTAAGAATTTCGATGATCACCCCTTGTCTCCACACACAATAAACAAAAACCAGCAAGCCATTAATGTGGGGAGGGTTTCCCTTTTATAGGATTCTCCATCTTGGAGAACAAGTCATTCTAAAAACCCTAAATCCCCACTAATTTCCGTATTGGACCTTAAAGGCCCACAAAACTCCCCTTAAAGTCACTCTAATTGAGCCCAAACATGTCTAAATTGGCCCAATGACCCAATATACCTATAACCCAACTAATTTTCATCTATTCTATCACATAGGCCTCCAAAATAGTCCGCCCGGTGATGATTTAATACACAAGCCACAAATTATTCCCTTACAATCTTTCCCTTGGATTGTGATATTAAATGTCTTCTACTTTCAATCTTCAGACTTGCAGTCTTCTCCTTGGCTTGAGCATGGGTTGATGAAGATTCTTTTCTTTAACAATCTTCATTGGGCAACATCGAAAGACTTTTGGGACTGTTCTGTCAATCAGCATCAGTTCGAACTGCACATGATGACCAAGTAATGAGAGGAGGATTCTCAAACACTTGCTTCTTATTGAAAAATGTGAATTCCTTGCTGAATCATCAGTAACTTTCTTGTCTTGCTTGTGTCTTCAGAGGGTGAAAATCCCTAACTTGGCATCTTTTCTTCATTTAGCTCCCCTTGACTTGTGAATGATATCTTTTGAATCTTCAGAAGCTTCACTTGAAAAACCAACAAACTTCCCCTAAGCATATGGTAAGTCCTTTTCCGGCTGGTTCTTCAACACAAACAGTAGCGGCACTCATTGACTTTTCTTTTCCATGACATTTCATTTGCATTTAACCTGTCATGCACAACATGGAACAAACACTAACCAGCAAATGATGACTGATTACTGGGTTAGCAGGAGATCAACATAATTTAACACAAACCCTAACATTAATTACGGGTTTCCCATAAATACTTCCCCTGAACCCGAGGACTCTTCACATTATCTCCCCTGAGATTCTGGAGGGGTGATACATTCTTTGCATAAAACCCATAAAACTTATTAAAACCTTTAAATTAACATGGCCATTGTTGAAAAATAAACAATAAAAACTTAAGATAACACAAAAGAAAAAATAAAAATAAAACAAACATACCAAATTTCTAAACGAGAAGGTTTTATTTGGGATCAAACCGTATGAATCTGACCGAGGAACCCTTTTCAGCTTCTATTACTCGACCATGTCCAGGTGATTGCCAATATATTGATCCACTTTAAACTCAACCCCTTTTCTTAGTCAGACTGTTTGCTACTTTATTATTTTTAAGGTGCATTAATTATGAACAGCAAGTGGGTTTCAACAAATCCTAGGTACATGTTATTACACACTATCAAGCATATAAATTTCCTACCACATATTTTCACAACCTGAACCAGAAGTTTAAAACTGAGCTCGAGACTTGGTAGAGAAGAGAAAGAATAGATCACACAGATTTTTGGGTATAATATACAAAGTCAACTGAATTTTTGAAACATTTTTAATAATGCTCTCATCAGTGACAAAGGCTGAGGGTTTTGGACTCTTGAGGGTCTCTTTTGATGTGCTCTTTGGCATCTTTTGGGTGTATATTATTCATTTTTTTATATATATATTATTTTAGATGATCTAGAAGCACATATGTATGGACAACTCCAGGTCATTGCTCATGTAAAGCAGAGGAGAGCCTTACATACACGCGAAGCATCCCCAGGTCATTGCTCACGCAAAGCAGAGGGGACACCGACTTTTTGAGCTCAATTTCACACTCTTGGAGACAAGCGTGTGTATCGGGAACTTGAACATGCAGTCAAATAGAAATGCAATTAACCTAAGTATTGTTACCCAACAAACTGCCATATGTTATCTTTAAGTGTGTAACGCATACCTTTTCAGATTAAAGAGCCGAGCCTACCAACATATCACCATGGATCATGTCTTTCACATCTGCCTTACGCGTGTCAGCCATCTCCAAAACGGAAGTTTATTTCACTTCCCACCTTCTCGAGCACACTAACAAAAGATTAAAAATTAAAAAACACAATAATTTGAAAATGAGGGGTCAACTATTTCATCTTTACTATTCTTCCCCTTGCTTTTTGATTTTTAATAACACCACATCCTTTTTTTTAGCACACACTGACACGTTATTAAATATCTACTAAAACTGGCCAAGCTAACCTTCAAAGTTTATCTTTTGAAAATTTTTAGAAATGGGTTTTGTTTAATGCACAACCATACTTCACATTATATTTTCCAAGAAACAAACAATTAAGACAGTGTTACCTTTACTGCTGATTTTTTCAGGTTTACCTCTCATAAGGAGACATACCCTCCATTGAAATCTTCATGTCATGTAGTAGAGAGATGCCTCCTATCCTGTGCCTAGAACAATCACTATCACAAACAAACATGGTTAATGAAAGTCCTCCTTGACTGTTCCTGCACAAGGTGAGAGATCAGTTAGCCATAAGTACCCAGGCCATTGTGGTTCTGGGTATACCTGAAGAGTCCATGAAAGTTATCTCTTTTAAAAACATCCCCTTTGTGTCATCAGGAATTGGGGGTGTGGCTGCCTTTGATTTTGGTTTCCAAATTCTAGGTGATTTGATAGTTGTTTTAGTCATGTTTGAAGTAGTGACTTTAGGTATTTCAACCTTCTTCATTTCAGGTTTCCTTTTCAAAACAATTTTAGTTACCTTTGGAGGGGTAACTTTACGTTTTTAACATTGTGTTGTTTTGAAATCGATTTCTTCACCTTTTTATGAAAATTTTCATAATTTGGAAAAACAAATTTTTGATTTGAAAATTTTCTCTGCTCTTTGGCAGCGCCCCAATGTTGATCAGAGGGTTTTATCTTAGGAGAAACAGTCTTCATTGCCTTAGGTGGTTGCACATTCATTGGCTTAGACTTAACTGAATCCTGAGATGAAACACTTCGACTTTGCGGATAATATGGCTCATAGGGCAAGATTGTAAAACGTCCCTCACACGATATCAATGTCTAGTAACAACCGTACGGAATCTGGTGTTACTAGATGATTCAAGAACAATAATCAATAAAGTAAATAAACGGTGAAAGCAATAAGAAAGACAAACCAATTGATGAATAGTTTGATTAGAAACCTTGTTGCAACACACAAAAGTCTCGAAATTCTCTATAAGAATTTCGATGATCACCCCTTGTCTCCACACACAATAAACAAAAACCAGCAAACCATTAATGTGGGGGGGTTTCCCTTTTATAGGATTCTCCATCTTGGAGAACAAGTCATCCTAAAAACCCTAAATCCCCACTAATTTCCGTATTGGACCTTAAAGGCCCACAAAACTCCCCTTAAACTCATTCTAATTGAGCCCAAACATGTCTAAATTGGCCCAATGATCCATTATACCCATAACCCAACTAATTTTCATATATTCAATCACACAGGCCTCCAAAATAGTTCGCCAGGTGATGATTTAACAAGCCACAAATTATTCCCTTACAGGAATTGAATGATTCCACTGATCTGAAAATTAAAAAATAAATTAATAGTTATTTTGGAAGCTGGTCAACATAATTTGAGTTCATATTATATGGTCCTTTCTTTTCGTGATTTTAGAATTGAAGGCATAGCTAATACTTGTTTGCTAATCTGAACATTTTCGGGATCAACTACTTGGATTTTGATTTGAGTCTTTTATTCATGTAATCACGGATTTGATTTCTGGCATCCACGGCTCGTGGAAATTGTTAGCTGATTGATTTTTGGTGGTTCAATTGTTCATGGCGGAGGCTTACAATCTTACATATTTTTTTTTTTGTTTTAGCTTCTGTTTCAATTCATAAGGCAAACATTCGTAAGGCAAAGACATGATTTATGTTTGAGTTAAATTTGGTCAAACAAGATTGGTCAAAGGAGGATTTCACGTGGTCAAGGAGCTAAATTCTAGTTGCAATTAACTCGGGTTTTCGACCGTGTATTGATTTTGGCTCGGTCAAAATAGGTTTTCGATTGGAGCACGGGTTTTCGGTCTAAAATTTCAAGTGTTTCAAAGTTGTTACTTGCGTTTTTTCTGTGAGTTTCTTGTGATTTTTGTGCTGGTTACAAGTGTTGCAGAAGCAATAAGCCCGAGTTCTACAAGCCTCTCGATCGAAATCTCTGGCTTTGACCCTTATTTCGATCGAAATCTTTGGCTTTTCGACCCTTTTGGATACTTTTCAATCGGAAAGTCCCTTCGTGACTTTCGGTCAACTCCGTTTCAATCAGAAAGTCCTTTCGTGACTTTTCGATCAGCTCCCTTTCGATCGGAATGTCCCTTCGTGACTTTCGATCAGCTCTGTTTCGATCGGAAAGTCCTTTCGTGACTTTCGATCAGCTCCCTTTCGATCGGAAAGTCCCTTCGTGACTTTCGATCAGCTCTGTTTCGATCGGAAAGTCCCTTCGTGACTTTTCGATCTGTTTCGTTTCGATCGAAAAGTCAAACAAGTTTAAATCTTTGCAAAATGAACACATGTTTACACAGTGACTTCTCATTTTTCTTTTTCACACATCT